>VXAK01004671.1:0-113693 GCA_013399435.1 Arenaria interpres
AACCATTCTATGATTCTATAGGAAATGAAAAATTCACCAAACCATTCCCCATGGTAATGAAAAAGGATAGGTTATGCTACAGGACATTTCAATAAAGATACCTTCCCTACCAATGGTAAGAGTATGTTGTCTACACAGGACACAATTTAACTTGAAGCAAACTACTTGAGAATTTCTATGCTCTTTGGGAGGCAGCCAAAACCAAATCTGTATCATATGTTTATTGCACCGTTATGGAAAACTGAGAACAGAGTGGGCTGAGTCTGAACTCACAATTTGAGCACTTACTTCTAATCCCCACAAGGCAAAACCTCATTTCACATGACTTATGTGCAAGGGTTAAAGAAATGGCACAAGCTTCTGATATTATGCCTGCAAACAGAAGGGAATGACCACAGAATCCCAGAGCATTCTTTTGTTTCCAATGAAAAGGTAGTAATCAAAATCACTGTCACTTACTCTCTGTTGGCAGCACAGGGGGAAGTGTGGTCTTAGGCTTCTTGGTCTTCTTATCAGTAGGCTTTGAGGTCTTTGTGGATGAGGCATCTGCAATCAAAATAAATAATAAAATATAAATCCTATTTAAAAATCAGTAACGCAAAAGCCTCCTATTAAGATCAGTTTGTTTTGGATCTTTCTGAAAAATTAGACGAAATTGCTGTCCTTTTGTATTTGCTGGAGAATGGCACATTCTAAAAGGAAGAGGGAGCAGAGAGGGAGAAGCCCTCTCTGAAAGCAGCTGCACTGAAAGCCCGAGAAAACAACTAGACAAGAGCCACCATCTAAGCTGATACGTCTGTTTTAACTGAATAGAACAAAGTACAATGTGCACAAAGCTGCTTTAGGCGGTGCATGGAAGAGGGAAACAAAGGATATTTGAAGCATCATTTCATCCAAAAGAATCCCTTGCCATCTCATTCTTCTATTCCATTGTCTATGTGATCTATATAGATGAACACATTTTGAAAAGTAGCATTTCCTTTGTGTGTTTAAGTCTTTCCAAGAAAATATTACTACACATTGGTTCATTCCTAAAGAAAAATGGCAGAACAGACACCACAGGATTCATGTTTGATGACGGAATCTCCCATCAAACAATTCAATGCACAAGGCTGTGCTAGATCTGAATTCAGACACTCAGATTCTACAGATTTGTCCCTGAGCTAATTTGACAACTGAAATACAATATTCCTCCAATCTGACTTGAGTCCATGGGGCCAAAAGGAATATAATTACCTTTATGGTCACTTGTTGAGTCTAAAAATCACCATCTGGGATCCTGACAGCAGACCAAGTAGAAGGGAGCAATTTTAAGTGTTGTTTTAGATCACAATTGTAACTTAAAAATAACAGTCATCCCCTCTGCCAGTCACACACATGGGATATCATATGGCATCTCTCCTAAATAGATGGAGTTTGTTGTAGTGTCATTCCTCAAAACCCTCTTAGCCATCCAAAGCAGCACGCCAGCAAGGAATGGAAAAGACAGAAGAGGCAGCCAGTATCAAGATGATTCTTGTGTCCAATATTACATGAGCAGATAACTCCTAACACCATGGGTGCCACTGCCAGGGTGAGCCAGACAGCTGATATAACGCCATTCATGTCATCACGCAATGGAGATGTCATGAACTCACAGCTTCCCAGGATTAAGACTTTGCAAGCCAAAGTCTGCCTCCTGGAACATGCATTGCCCACAAGAAACTGGAAGTAGGAAATATGCTAAGGGAGGCTTCAGGAAGAAAAGCAACTGGTTGAAGGAGATCAGAAGACAAAGTCAAAGGAAAAAAACACGTAGGTGACTGAGATATTTAAAAGATGTTTAAAAGATGGCAGCTCTGGAAAACTCTTGTGTGCCAAGCACTTGATCTGATCCTTTAACCCTCTGCATCTGTGGTAATTAAGGTGTTACAGGGAACTAGATTTTGCTGAAAGCCTCTTCTTGATAATCTTCTTTGAACTTCAGTGCTGGTAAAATGTCTTACTTTAAATTACAGAAATATAAACAATAGCTTATCAAATATCTAAGCCAGACTATGTTGTGACCATAGTATCATTGAAGATGCTGTTACAGAAAACAATATAATTAATTGTAATTGTATGTATAGTTAATTCCTTTTCCAGCTACATGAAGACTGACCCTTACTGACAGAGTTACAGGACCATGTTATCTTGTGCCATGCTACATTAGGAAAAACAAATAATACAGTAGGCAGACAAATAATAGTTTTATTTTCTAGACCTCCTGCTCCAAATACCACATATGCAACACAGTTATGAAGGCTTAGTACCAAAGATCTATGTTATTGGGCTTGTTTAGTTTTGTGCTATTTTTAGTTACAATGGAAAGTATCACAGTATTCAAGGATGAGCTCACCTTCTGGTAAGCTGATAAGAAGCACATTGGGTTACTTAAAGTCTCTTAAGTGACTTAAAGTCCATAGCAGTTTTAAAAATCTGTGTTTTCAACCTCATGACAAAATATTTGCCCAAGGCCAAGACTACTTGGCAACAGTGCAGTGTCATCAATATGGCTGAGGCTGAAAACAGGTACCTCAGTCAGCAAATTGTCCATGTCCTAAGACTACAGCATGCAAGGGTGCCTGAGCTGTTAATTTGTTTATTTTTACTCACTTCCACTAGAAAAAAACAAATGACCAAATGCCATTGAATGCAACAAATTGATAAGTTCTAGGCTGACAACTGTGCCATACATAGTCCTGAGGCAGACTGGTACCCAGGCTCACACATAGAATTCTTACATGATCTTAAAGAAAGTATACAGCTCAGAAAAAAATCTTGATGGGTTCAACTTATTGCTCTAAATCCTTGTAGAAATACAGTGGACATCAGAAGAACACAGATTATTCCACAAAGCAGCCAGACCCCTTGGTTCTGTACTGTTTCTCTGCTCATGCTCCTTACACATTGAATTACATATTGACCAAAAAGTGCAGGAGGGAAGGGGACATAGTTCTTTTTGGTGTATGTGTTTCATAAAGGCTGGTATCGGGAAATCAAAGGGAAAAGGAGAAAGTTCTAAAGCAGGGTTTCCCCATAACCAGCAAAGTACTTACCTTCTACCAGCACTTTGCAAGCACATTCAGCTTTTCCTGCTGCGTTCTCAGCTATGCATTTGTATTCTCCACCATCTTCAGGCATGGCCTTCTCAATGGTAAGTGAACACAGTGTCCCTAATAGAAAGGAAGGAGAGACCAAATGGACGTTATGTTGCAGTTCACAAAAACCTTAGTACTACTAAGGAACAGTATCCATCAAATGATCCAATTCTTTACTGCTAGAAGAAGATGTTTTGTCCTTAAAAATTCAACATTGGAATCGGAACCTTATTAATGCTAAATAAAATAAACCCACATTGTTAGATAAATTAAATCTCATTGCTGTCCCCTAGAATACTCAAAGATGTCCCTGCAGCCCTAAAGTGGTTAATGGATGAGGGCAAAGAAGATCCAGAGCAGAATCTCTGCTGCTGTTCTTGGTCTTATAGCAGGGATAAGAAGTCCTCACTCCACTGATCTTTTTCCAAAAATGCTAGTAGTGTAGAACTATTAATAAGTGTCAAGTGGTCATCTGCAATATTTTGATTCAGTCTTATCTCTAGAGCTCCCATGACCATCTGTGAAAGTAGAACTTCAGCTTAGTGCCCAAGTTTAAAAATTACACCAAGACCTATTTTCTCTTTGCTTCAGTTACTCAGAGAACAAGTATCTGATATTGTAAAACATCTGTTAGAAAGTCTAGTATATCAGTGGCAACTGAATTTGTCATTGCAACAAATCCATTTCTTTTCAAACACAAAAGCAAATTTGACTTCATTAGGTTTGCAGAAACAGGATGCGGCATAAGCTCTCTAATTACCAAGGGAAGCTTGGTATGACCCAAGGGAAATATATTTCCTCTTAAAAAATAAAACTCTGTGAACCAAAACAGAAGCTGTTCCCAGTAGTTGGGGGGAGATGAGGAAGGAGAACTGTGGTTTACCTAATCCCTTACGTTCACTTGCTTTGCTTGGAACAACGAAGCACTTTGCTCCCTGAGGAGAATCCTAATTAAAACACTCCAGACAAATGTCCCTCATTAAGTGAGGGTGAAGTGTGGGCTTACTTTCTCTTCCCTCACTGGAAAGCCTGGCCTCTCCCCTAAACACAGCCTGAGACACTGTGCACTCCCATCCATTGCTGTTAGCTTGTCCAGAATGCCTCCACCCTCTACATATTACAGTAATAGAATCATAGAATCAATGAATGGTTTGGGTTGGAAGGGACCTTAAAGATCATTAAGTTCCAACCCCCTTGTCATGGGCAGGGACACCTCCCACTAGACCAGGTTGCTCAAAGCCCCATCCAGCCTGGCCTTGAACACTTCCAGGGATGGGGCATCCACGACCTCCCTGGGCAACCTGTTCCAGTGTCTCGCCACCCTTACAGTAAAGAATTTCTTCCTGGTATCTAATCTAAATCAATGCTCTTTCAGTTTAAAACTTCATCAATGCTCTTTCAGTTTAAAACTTCCAGCCCTCATCTTATCACTACACTCCCTGACAAAGAGTCCCTCCCCATCTCTCCTATATGCCCCCTTTAGGTACTGGAAGGCTGCTATAAGGTCTCCCTGGAGCGTTCTCTTCTCCAGGCTGAACAACCAAAGTCTCTCAGCCTGTCTTCATAGGAGAGGTGCTCCATCCCTCTGATCATCTTTGTGTCCCTCCTCTGGACCCGTTCCAACAGGTCCATGTCCTTCCTGTGCTGAGGACTCCAGAGCTGGATGCAGTACTCCAGGTGGGGTCCCACAGAGGGAAGTAGAGGGGTCCCCCCTTCCTCTGTTTACCTTTCTCAGTCTCTCCTAATTATTGGCAATATTGGACAGATTATATTTTTTAGACATTTCTCCTGCATCCTGAGATATAAGGAAATTTCCCATCATCTCTTGCTATTTGCCACCTTTGTCTCTATGTTAACTGGAGGCTGCCTTCTGTCTTCCAGAGTGCCTGACCCCAGGCTCTCCGCCAAATATACCCTTTGTGATGTGGAACATGGTGCAGGCACAGATGACACTAGTCCTTGAAAAGGACCTTGAAAGGTCCTTGAAAAAAACACCCCTCTGTCATCAGAACTTTGAGAGTTTACTGGCTCTCCTTGGAGACCAAACCTCAGTTCTGTCATAGCAATTATGCTTTTGGCATTCAGATTTTCCCTCATTGTAAAACTGGATGCTATTATTCAAGACAAATCAAATTCAAATGGGTCTCAGCAAATCTGGTTTGCCAGACAAACACAAGGGTTGGAAGAAAATTATTGTTTTCCCCCCTCTTCATCTTCCACAAAATCAAGAAGCTCTAAATAATGACAAAGTTCCCCCTGAGAAACAATCTGAAAACTATCTCAGAAGAGAACTGACCCCTGACTCACATGTGCTGTGCTTGGCCAACCACAGGGTGAAAAGAAAAGCCACGTGCCTTCCTTGAGGCAACTCATCTCCATGAGTCAGTCTGAGCCAAAAATGTCACGAGCTGCAGTTCCATTCCAAGTGGAGGAGGGACACTAAAAAAGTATTCTTGCAGGCATCTTGCAAATATAAATTCACGTGTCTCTGATGTTTAAAGAGACAACTGGAGAGCAAGCCAAAGATAACTTCCAGTCTAAGAATTTGTATAAATCTATATAACATGATTAGAAAAGATCACACATTAGAACCTAAAAATATTGCAAAGAATATTGCTATTGCAAAAGAACAAAATATGGAACAAAGACACATAGACATGAAGGAGATCTCTGGTCACCTTACTGCAGGGAAGGAGTCTGCCTTGTAAGGATAACTGGATCGTTAAGGGACTGGAATAAAGCATCATTTACTTGAGTTTTGCTGGAGTTTTCTACCTGCTCTAAAGCTCTTCCTCACCTGCATCCTAACCAGCTCATTGACGACTAAAGTGACGCAGGGTCATTCCTCACCACTCATACTGTGCAGTGCTGCCCATACAGACACTGAAGCAACGTAAGTTAGCACCTTATGAGAAACTCTTCCTTATGCAGCATATACAAACGGAAACATCCCACCCTAACAATAAGTCATTCCCCACACCTAGACAAAAATCCAGAAGCAAATCCTAGGCTTTTCTCATGACAACCCTCAACTTGCCATGTGCATTCAGTGCTCTGTTAGTTTTGGTTTCAGATTCTAGCCCTGACCAGGCTGCATGGCAGGGGGCTGATCAAAGCTGCATTTGGCTGATTCGACTGGAAGAACAGTCCTCGTGAAATAACGTCAGTCTTACTCATTCCAAAAGAATATTTATATGTGTTGAATTTTAATGAAGTTATTTTGTGAGAAGGAGGATGAAGGAAATATGTTTTTTCAAGGGCTGCATCCTTTTTCACCTGACTTCCAACCCCCTGCAGCAATAATCAGTATCCTATTTCCTTCCACTTCATACTCCCCAGCAACTACACTGAAACAGCACATACAAAGTACACCAGGATTGCTGGGCTTGTTGCTACCAACAGATGCAATAGTGGTATTCTGCCCTCAGTGGAGGAGTGAAGGGGAAATGACACAGTTTGGGTTATTTTTCTTATTTAGCCACTAGTTTTCATGAAACTGTGGACTACCAGGACTTAGTGTGAAATTGGCCAATGGTTCAAAAAGTATGAAGCAGCCTGAGTCAGGAGTGGAAGGGAAGGCTGAGAGAGCACATGGTTGTAGAAACCTCATTTTCTTAGAAAACCAGAAAAAACCCCACAACCTAACAGGTAAAACTTGATGAGATCTCATAGGGACAGGAAACTCCCTGATAGGCCTATATTCTGTGATCTAGAGCTACAGTCAATTCCTGGGGCTAGAAGGCCAAATGTCTTTCAACAAAGTATTTGGCATTTCCTCTGCAAAAAGCCTTCATGACCTGAAATGAGCTTATTCTCTCAAAACTGCAAGAAAGCCCAGACTGGCTACTCCAGTTGGATATTCTGAATCCTGGCACTTCACAAATCCCAGTCAACTAAAAGAATTGGCTATCAATTTTGACCCCCAATCACTCTACTTTTTATTTTTTTTAGGAATGAGCTCATCGACAGTCTTTAAAATACTGTCACAAGGGGCAGGATTGAAGTAAACATGAATTCTGGGATCTTCCACTTAGACATTGGAACTGGTGCAGCTCTAGAAAAGACCTTAGCAGCCACAGAAGCTAACAGTATACTGGGGGCTCTGGCTTAGATACACAAAGACTTTCCCTTCCATTTTGAGCTATTAAAGCATTTTCTGACTTGCTCAAAAATAGTGCAAACCAGTTTAAAATATCTCTAGGCTTCTGCATTCTTTCCATGAAACTCCGCAGAAAGTCAACTTCAGATATAAAACAAATACACAAACCAATAAAAAAACAGCTCTTGAGCCTAATTCCCCACACTGGCATCTAGCTGGCCAACCTCCTGACTCCTATCTGTGATGCAGACTGAAGTTTATGTCTTTCTCATTTGTATCCCATGGGATAAAGAACTACTATGGAGTATTTAGGCAATATTAATAAATAGTAGGCCATGAGAAAGTGTGCCTAGGAGCCACAAAACATTTGTTGAGGAACTTGTTGGCCCACTGGTGTTAATTTTCTAATGAATCACAAATTGTCTGGGAAAGTGCAAATATGTGCTAGTGTCAGAGTCATGTTTAAAAATGGCAAGTGGGTTGACCTAGAAAATGTTGACTACAGTTACAATGACAACAGACATTGTGAGTGAAAAAAATCACATGAGTTTCAGAGAAGAAAAATTGTCAAATTCGGTTATTGCTAATTGATATTGTTTTAAGGAAAACAACGTAAGAAACCTACTTTCGTTATTCATGAGATTGCACATTTAACTGACAAATATATGTGTAAAGGTAATTTTCTTAGTCTTTACTGAAATATTTGTGTTATCTCACACTATTCCACTTGTAATTAATGTTATATTACTATATTAATGACACTCATTTTAGGAGGAGTTAGAGCTGCCAAAATAAAGACCTCATGAAGGAGCTGGCAATAGGAAATCATAACTTGGTATGTTTCTGGTGGATTTCCTTTGTGACTAGACTACAACTAAAGTTATTCAATATTTTAATCTGTGATGTAGAAGTATTCCTAAATTAATATTAATAAACATACAAATAATAGAAAGAATGTTGGAAAGGGAAAAGACAGAAAGAGAGAGAAAACAGTATAGTCGTCAAAATCAATCTCATTTTCTTGTTAAACTGAGTCCAATGCACTCAAAGAACACGGGGCTTAAGATAGTGAAATGACAAGCATCCAGGTACAGCAAGGGATGCTCTGTTTTCAGGATTAAATGTTTAATATAGAAGTAAAAAAATGAGCTCCGCCGTTGTGAGGTAGAAAGAGGACCAGTGATCTCCAGTAAGCACAGCAATGGGAAGGTGACCGCCATCTCACTGATGACACTGACATATGGTTCTGATGTCTATATTGTCAGCAATGTGCCCTTGTGGCCAAGAAGGCCAATGGCATCCTCGGGTGCATCCAGAAGAGTGTGGCCAGCAGGTCCAGGGAGGTTATCTTCCCCCTCTACTCTGCCCTGGTGAGGCCACATCTGGAGTACTGTGTCCAGTTCAAGAAGGACAGGGAACTGCTGAGGAGCGTAGAGCAGAGGGCTACAAAGATGATTAGGGGCCTGGAGCATCTCTCTTATGAGGAAAGGCTGAGGGACTTGGGTCCTTTTAGTGTGGAGAAGAGAAGACTGAGGGAGGATCTGATCAACGCCTATAAATACTTAAAGGGTGGGTGTCAGGCACCTGCTTTGGCAGGGGGGGTTGGACTAGATATCTCCAGGGGTCCCTTCCAAGACCATATCATTCTGTGATTCTGTGATTTTCTAAATAGGATAATAAACCAACAAACAGCAACTGAAGGTGAGGTATTAGAAAACAATACAACCCCAAGCCTCCAAGGGCTGGATAAAGTGCATCATGGAGAGAAAGTTAGTAAAAGCTTGACTCATCAAGTTTTGAAAAAAAGAGAGATAGAGGGGTATCTTGATTACAGAGTCAAAGCTATTCTGTCAAGTACAAATGGGTTCTTTAGCTTAGTAGAGAAAGGAAACAAGTGTATGGAAGATAAATTCAAATTAGAAACAAGACATTGCTTTGTTTCTTGATTTAAAACCAAAACATAAGACTAATTAGACATTGCAATATATTACCAGTGATTACAGCAAATGTCTTACTTTTGCTATATTTAAACCGGCATGCATTTCTGGAAGAAGGAAGATTCATACAAAAATGGTGGTACAGAGGGAAATTTTACGGCATGTGACAAATATGGATTGTGTCAGAGCTGATGCTCACATCATCTCCCCAGACGACTCCCTTAAACTTTCTGAAGAAGTGTTTTTTAAGCTGAAGAATCCACCTACTTTCAGCAGCACGTAGAGTTCTGTTAATTACACACGGAACTCTTGCTGAAAGTTAATTAAAAAGAAATCAAAAGAGTCATGGCAGATCCGAGTTAGACTGACAGACACAGACTTGCACAAATGATAGGAAGATTTAGGAGCTAAGTCACAAGAAAGTTGTTAAGGCATTATTGCTAACAAGATTACCAACTTTGTGCTGCCAAGACACTTAGGAAGAAAAAAGTGCTTACACAAAGCAAGACAAACTCTGGGCATTTTCTAAGCTACACCGTCACTGCTACCTGAGCCTATGTTAAGTAGTTCCTTTTCAATCTATATAGCCACATGATACTAAATCTAGCCAAAAAAAGCAGAGCGAGCTGATTTTAAAAATGGCAAGTTTGTGAGTTTTGACTTCTATTCAGCATGCACCTCAATTCTCCAGTCTAGTAAAGGATCCCAGCTTAGGATCCCAGCTCAAACCCCTTTCACTGGCATCTTCTAGGATGAATTTTGTAACCATGCAAAAATTTTCTAGCTGGATTTTCTGTCCAAGAGTGAGTCACATAGCAGGACACTAGCACAGGGCACTGCTCTGCCAAGTACTATGCAAATGTAAAACAAAATGGTTCCTGCTCTAAAGAGTTCACCGTGTGAGGAAGCTTGTTCTGCTCAGTCCTTATATGTCTAACTCCACTGTAATGTCGGCTGGAGCCTTCTTAAAAACTTTTTTCCAAACAAAAAGCCCCCCTGTAGCTTCAAACAAAGATCTCTCTCACATTAAAATCAACTCCTTTTTAATTACACACAATCTAACCTGCCTGTATAAATGCATGATGCTCTAATTATGAGTACCCTCTTTTGTTTGTTCCAGCTACGATTTATTTTGAGATCTCGCAGGCAAAAAACACATTAGTACATATGCCAGGAATGTAGCTAACCGCACTCTGACAAGTGTTAAAAAGAAGAAAAATATAAAATCAAACCATTAATAAACTCCCACAAGGTCAGACATGTCTGTAAAAGAAAAATGGGGGAAGAGCTCACTTTGTCATAAAAATGTTACTTTATGCAACAAATCACTCATGCCAATCAACTGGCAGAACACTATTTGGAGAATTATTACAAGAATGGACAATCAAGTACTGGTGTTCATGATTTCAGAAGGAAACAAAACAGTATTAATAGTTGAAATGTAAAATGGAAGGAATGAGATTGATCTTAGATATGTTGTGATTGTGACATTCAATATAACGCTGCCCAGATTCTGACTTTTAATTGCTAATGTAAACTTAAGCCTGGAATAATAGATACATTGCAAGCCCCAGACTTAGTAGTAGAAAACAGTCCAAATACTGCATCAATATGCCTGAAGATGAAGGTCTTTTTTGGAGCAGGATTTAATTTTATGTTTGCCAAAGCCCTTACCAATCACTGACCATTCTGATCCTGGTGTTTGAATTCAGGCTTCTCCAATGGCAGAGAAGTGGGGCTAAAGCCCCCGCCGCTTCTCTTGCACGCTAATGGCCAAACTGCCTCAGAGAGGCAATGCAGCGTTTGCCTCTTCAAAGGCAGGGGAGACGTGTGAATAAAGTTGTTTCTAACAGGTAAAGGGCCTTTCTATCAGCTAGGACAAATATGCCAAGGAAAGTTGCTTTTATTGAGTGACTACATAAAGGGACTAGTTAATTCACCTATTCTGTGAACTCATACACAAGTATATTTATAAATCTGCCCTTCCTGGCTAAATATGCCACTTGTTTCATCACAGGGGCATGTTCCTGGAACCAGATTTTATATCTTTATCTTCACTGTATATTTGGCACCAAAAGATCAACAAACTGCTATCTCTTTTCGCTTTCTGGCAATGACAGCGAGGGTTAATTTGATTTCCAAAAGACAAATACATGGCATTCTGCAGATTCATGTGTTACTTATATTGAACAGTTTGTAGGTCAATGGCCCGTGCTAACTAGATGGGCTTGTAGTATGATAAGAAGCAGATAGAAATGTCTCACTAGATAGAGGGTTTTCCAGTATCCAACTCACTGAGAATAAGTAAGTTATTATTCTGTGATGTACCTCTGGAAAATTTTCCATACATGAGAACCAGTGGTCACCACCAAATGTCATGGCAGCACAAAACCAGTTGGTGAAATAGCTAAGAAATGGCCCAGTCCATCCACTTCCATAGTGGAGTTCATTGCTGAACGCAACAGGAGCAAAGTCATGCTGAGGAAATAAAATATGGCTTTGTAAGATCTAAGCCCATTAATGTGAGCTAGGTCCGTTTGCTCTGAATTCCTCTCCTTCCCCACTGACTCAGCCTTCTTTCAGCTAAGGGTGACTCTAGGGGATTATCTCCAGAGCCCATTAAATGTGGCTCCAAGGTTGGAGAAAGGCACTGCTGCTGAAGGACAGGACACCTGCAGGTGTGACAACAATGCCTTTTCAGCATTCGGGGCAAAGATAGAATCTGGGATTTTGACATTGGGCTGCTGAGTACTGCATCCAGTTTTTATTGCTGCTCTCGAAGCTGCTCCAAACACTTTCTGTGAGACTAACCCATACAGTTTTTCTACTGAACAGTATTTCCTGATATTCATCCTGAATTTGTAATTTCCCAGTTCTAGTCTGTAACCCTAATTACTCCTTCTCCTCCCTTGCTTCCTTCAACTACTCATGTGCTCCTAATTAGGCAAAAAGAGAAAAATCAATCTCTAAGAAAAGTGGAACTTACTTTAAGTAAGTATCATGCATACCTAATTAATTACTTAACAGTTGGCACGAAAGCACCTCACAGTGGGAGAGCAGCAACACATTGTTCCCCAAGCACCAAAGCTAGCAGGTACTGTCAGGAAAAAACCTAAATCGACCATCATGCAATGCATCCCCTCAGTGTACCAGAGGGTATGTAATAAGGTTTAAAAAAAAAAAAGTTCTAATCCTCATTCCATTTCTTTCCATTAAAGGAGAAAACTGTAGCATTTACTTCCCCGTGCAATATTTCTTTTCAGATCCTCTGCAAATATGTGCAAAAGGAAGCTTAACTTTGAAGTACTGATAATACTGACCATCTAAGTGTGATAATTCAGGTACAACTCAAAAATAAGGACTGTTTTTTCTCTCCCTACAAGAAGCTGTCCTGAAACAGTGAACTCTTTATCCAGTGGTGACCTTTGATCCTTACCTCAATGTAAAGCACTGCTAAAGTGTGACATCCTGACAAAATGCCAGGTCTGGGTTGTTATGACCACAAGTGTCACCTAGCCCAAACTGCATGGGCTACGTCACGTGCCCTCTACCATCTAGGCAGGTGGTAGAGCATTTCTGTACATGAGGATCACTTCACTGTAAACATAATGACACTGGATTTTCAGCTCCACAGTACAATTTTAAAAAGTGAACAGGAGTTGAGGAATTGTAACAGTCAATTACTCAGATTATTTCAGTCAAGAAAACAGCTTTCTCCAGCACCGCAACACTAACGCTTTGGGACTTGAGGAAGCTCCACCATAGCTCAGAAGCTTTGATACAGAGATGCTGTCCCTCTGACACACTTTAATAGGAGACATGAGACGTTGAGATGTGTAATTTCTTTTCACTCTAAGTAACACCAAGAAAACCCTTGAAATCTTGCTTCCAGGGTAAGGCTGACTAAATTGCAGTCTCCCACCTTCCCGATCCTGTCAGTCCTTTTTATAAGGATGGTATTTCTACCAGTCAACTTTTGCTCATGTACATGACAGTTACCACTATTCTAAACAGTATCCTCTGGTGAAAATTATCATGTACTAGTAAATACAATTGTTACGCTACTTCAGACACGTGCCAGACACAATGCACCTGCTACCATTTCCCTCTCCCCATCTACTTTGGTATCCCTTTAATATAGTACTCGGGTACCTTTTTTTCCCCACCCTACCTGAAGGCAATGTTGTTTCTGACTGCATACACTTTACAGAAATCCTCACATTTCAGTGCTTGGAACACTGCACAAAGATTCACTCGTTGTGAACCATTGTGTGTATTCATTTAGTTCTCATTTAATAACACTGAAAATAATCTGGATAAAATGAAGAAAGATACACAATCAAGAGTGCAGACCCCTGTGGCAAGCTATAGTTCTTAGTGTGAGCATGAACTTTTTTACTACAAGGTGCAGGACAGCATCATAATTCCATCAGTGTTTTATGAAACAAATATGAAGTAAAGAAGTTTGTGGTGTTGGGTTTTTGTTTTTTTTTTTTGTATTATCGACTATCTTCTCTATCTTTGTCCCATGGAAAATATATTTTGTCTAGATATAATACTAACCTTCATACGAAATCAGTCTAGAAGGTTTTGATTATCCAGAATGTGGAATATAAAAAAAGAATTCAATTTGACAACAATAAGTGTTCTCTCTGAGGACTTTTACCAAACTCTGTACTGTTTTGAAATTAGTTAAAAGTCATCAGGCCAGTGGGGTTCAAATATTTCAGTGTCTGTTAAGGCAACAGAAGCATCTATAGTGGGGCATTAAATACACTGGGAATCAATTTTCCACTCTGATCTTAACCATATAACTTGAAGTTGTAGTAATTTCTTTCTATAACACAACTGCTCTTTGCTTCTGTGTTTCTTATTGCAATAAAAAGCCTGAAATATTAAACATACAGAAGAATTCAATTAGAATTTGTAAACCAGCAATAATATTATTCTGGTTTCAACGTTCTAAATCCTTGAAGTTTGGCTTAAATAAACGTTATGTATCAGCTCCTTAAACAGCGCTAGCAATGTAAACAGCATTTAAAGATGCAAGAAGTTCAACTTTATAAAAATTACATCTGCAGGCTGTTAAATGAGACTCTGCAAGAAATGTCAAACAATACTGTTCCTTGAGTACTCCACTGAAATAACAAGAAAGTTTTATCTGGAAACAGTTATTGGCACAGGGCTTAAATAAAGTATTGCGTTACCTTTAATGAACTAAATATTATTAATCAAGAGCCAGATATAGCAGTGTGCCATCCAGCTGGCTTGTAATTCAATTAATTTACCTTCTTGGGAGATGACAATGGACTTTGATGATTTGATGGCTTTGCTGTCTAGAGTCCAGGTGACAGCTGCAGGGGGATCAGAGGAAATCCGACATTGTAAGACCAATTTTTCACCATCTACTACTTGAGCATCCTGAAGCTTCTCTGTAAAGGAGGGTGCTGTTCCTTTGCTTACTGGTGGTTTGCTTGCTGCTGGTTTGTTTTCAGCTTTTTTCCCAATTATTCCGCCATCCACAACTGCGCACCCATGTTCACAGTTTCTGTCATTCTTCTCTTCTTTTTTCACTGCTGGTTTGGCAACAGGGGCTTGAGAATTGGGGGTTGCATTCTGGGCTTCAGAATTGGTGCGGGCATTTGGTGCTGGGGTGCTGGCACTGCCATTCTCTGCAGGTGGCTTTTTCTTTGAACCCAGCACAGATCTGAAATCTGTAATAGCTGGTTTAGGAGGTGGTGCCTTCTCTGGCAATGGGGTTTTTGGGGTGCCCTTCTTGGCCAGCACAGAGCGGAAGTCCACCTGCTGAGGAGCATGAACTTTCCTTTCCTCCTCTGACAAGGTCTTGGGTTTGACCTGCCGCTGCAGGTTTGCTCGGAAGTCCATTTGCTCGGCTGGGATTTCTTTCAGTTCCTCCTCAGAAAAACTTTTGGTGCTGACTTTCTTGCCTAAAATGTCACGGAAATCAAGTTGCTCAGCTTCCTGCTGCCTCAGGCTCTCCTCTGTGTGTTCCCGAGTTTCCACTCGCCTCTTCAGCACGCCTCGGACGTCTTCCTGCTCTTCCTCAGCTGCTCTGGTTTCACTGCTATTCTTTCTGAAGCCACTTGTTCTACCAAGTGTTAGTTTACCATGATCTCCACCATCTCTTCGCTCTCCGGGGCTGGCTGATTCCCTCCCACTGTGATCCGAAAAAGAAAAGAAAGAGAGAGCCAGGAAAGGGGCTGGTTTAAAAATGTCAGGGAACAATCTCAGAGCAGGAACAAAATGTGTTTATAGAAGGGGAGGTTGATTAGAGGAGCACACTCCATTAGTTTATTGCATCAATGATGACTTCAGGAGCCATATAAGGGCACAAACAAAAAAGATCTTCTCTACTCTGGCTTGGTACAATGTGCTTAGCCTGTATGATGAAAACAATTTGTTGGGTCACATTTGGGGATTAGGTTGAACAGCAGCCAGCCTGGGTCTGTAAGGGCAGGGAATTAACAGAGCAAAAAATAGAACCCACCCATGCAAGTCCCTGGGAAAAATACTCACTCTCTGAGCATTTCTGCTCTGGAAGCTGAACTCTCCCGCAGCATCAGAGACACCTGGCAGCTGCATTCTCCAACTTGGTTCCTGAAATATTTAAGTGAAATCAGAAAAGTAGAGGTTTCTCCCTCCAAAAATGTAACTTGCCTGATCTAAGTGATTGTGTGTTGCCCTCAAACCCAGTGTGGCATCCTCCTTTCCTATGCCCAGGACAGTGATAGTTGACTGAGTGGATTTGGTCCCCTTATGTTTGGAGCCAAGCTATCTCTAATAGCTTTTACTGATCTGTTGCTGTCTACACTGGGAACAACATACTCCCTGAACAAAAATCAAAGCAATTTACAGAATGAAACAGCTGCAAACAAACAAGCTAAAGGAAAACAAATACAAAAGCTGGAAAATCAAGGCAGAGGAAGGGGCTCTTTTGCAAAGTTGAAAGTCTTTCCAACTCTGCCTACTGTTTATTTATTCAAACCCAAGCTCTTAAGTTTTCTAATGTTAAGATATTAAAAGTAGGGTCTCATTTCCTTCCCTCCCCCCTGGCCCAACCAATCAGCAAAACCCATCTACATGGATTGCTCCAGCCTGGACATGTTTATATTAAAAAACATAAAAGTGTCACCATATATGGTGCTGAGTACTTATTCTTCCTTTTGCAGAGGAATACCACGGATGCCTTCTGGAAAGGGCTCCCATTAAAGAATTCATTTAAAGTGCTCCCCCCACCCCCGCTGCTCCCTCCCTCCCGCAGATATATATCATTCTTCTAACCCCAAACCGCTCTTCTCCACTTAACACAGGAGATGCCAAAAGCAAAATTTAACTCCCCCAGGGCAGCAGTTGTGTAACTCTTGCTACCGCTTCCCTGAACTGTTATTAAAAAAACAGACTTGAATTTATTAGGGACTAGAGATATCTTTTATTAGCGAAAAAACTTTTGTCCTTCCCAGTTTAAGTATAAGCTTGGAAATGAACTACAAACTCCTGGATGATTTTTCTTCTTCAAACAAAAATAATTTTTGCTACTGAAAACATTTCCTGGACATGAACAAAACAGATGTGCGTTGGGGGGAGGAAGGAAAAAGAGGCGGGTTTTTTCCAGCTGTGTTCTCCTTTCAAAAGACTTTCTAGATAAGAGCACCTTCAAGTCCACTTTGCCCTGAAGTTTAAAATGAAGACACAGGAGTGCCTTTCTCTTAGTTTGCCATAAACATATGGTCTGGCCTGTTTTTTAAACAGCGCATGGAAATACATTCCTAGATATGGTTCTGTTTGGGTGAATTAACTATAATTTCACCCATTTGCAACTTGCAATGAAGTCACACAGTAGGCAAGATCATTAACACAGATGAAGCACTAAGCTTGGTCTTTATAACAGCAATTATGGCCATCAGCTTTTCAGATGGATTTCCCTTGCTTTCTTGTTGCTTTAGAAAATGAAACAGTTAATCAGCCTAATTTGAAAATCAAGCTTTTAACACCAAGAAGAAATTGTAACTAGATTGCAAAATGAAGGCCCTGCTGGTAGGAACACATCTTATTTGACCCTAAAACCATTACCAACAAGAAGCCATATAAATATTTTCAACGCTTTATATCCAACAATTCAGAATATGTACATTAGAAACTGCTATTGAAGGCAGTTTCATGAATCCTCATGGATTCATGAGGATGGCACTGAAAGCCACAACCCTAATTTCCTTTAATACAAAAGACTAGAGAACATCTGAGTACCAAACAGAAGCTGTCCAAATGGTAGGAGAGGATCCACGTCAATGCAGAGAGTATTTAACAGTCCTGCACTGGAGATGTGCCATTCCTACTTTCTCTTATATATGACCTCCACGTGGAAGCAAGGGGAATAAATAGAAATAAGGAAAGACAAATGGAAAGACAAAGAGAAAGAATTGCACATCACCTTCTCCCAACATACTGCATGCTGATTGCCATCAAATGATGGCAGGGTACCAACATTGCTGAAAACCTGTTGTCTTCAAACAATGCAGTTCAAACTGGCCCCTTTTGCCACTATTGAAACTTGTGATTTTTTTTCCTGCTTCCCAGAAGCTTTTAAGAAAAGCAGACACACGCTGAAACTGCTCAAGTACTTTCTCATTCAACAGTGCTACAGGGCTGTTCGCAGGCTGTTGGTTTACCAGAAGTCCCTTCCTTTAAGTCTCCTAGAGCTGTTCTTCCTTTAGGACTTAAAGCCAATCCAAAGCTGACAAAGTAGGAGAAGCCATGCAAGCTGAAGGATAGACAATTTACAGTGCACATCAAATAGGGAGGCACCACTACTCAGCTTCTGTCATGACCGTATGGCAAAAATATTTGCCCACAAGGATTGTGTCACTAGTGGGAGAGATTAAAGTAGAAGAGACAGCGCTCTCCCAGGAGAGGGATCTGAGGATACTGAATGTGGTCCTGACCGCTGCGAAGAATAATAGCATTTCTGCAGGACCCTGCAATGCATCTTTCCCTCTGCAAATTCTTCACATATGCAAAGAAGCAAATAAGGAAGGCAAAGTAAACCTCTCTAAACTAAGCTATTTTTCACAGGGTTTGGAAAATAAAGGAGGGGGTAAGAAAGCAGGAGAGCATTTTGTTCTTTCTATTTTTAAAACCTTGGGAAGCGCTTACAAGTTATGGCAACAGTGGGACACAGAAGTACCTAGATGGGAAAATGATTCACCAGGTAGATTTTTGATGTTAGTTATGATTTCTGATTCAAGTGAATGACTGAAAAGTAGACCACTGGATACAAATCTCAAGTCTGTGTCTGATTCATCACATTCCTGTTCAAGAAGCCTTCTCAGGGCAAGTCCTGCTCCCATTGAAATCAAAGTGAGTTTAGTTACTGATTTTAGGAGCAGGGAGAACATAATTTTGTCCTCTGAATTCAGTTGCAGAGTCTAAAAGGTGACGTTAGTAACACTGACCCACCTTGGAGATCACCCGATGGAAAAAGAGAAACAAGCCAAGAAAAATAAAGGAGGGCTGGATGGTTTAGATGCTAAATTCAATCAAGGATAATTCTGGAAACTTTGTAAATATTTTTACATTTACGCAATTTCAGAATCTAGGCAAGGCAAAATACATAGGGGCAGTTACAATAGAACTTTGCAGTACACAAGCACTACTTCAAGTCTTTCACATCTCTGCTCTTTTGAATCTCAGCAATATTTCTTCTGCAACTTGAGGTTCTTCATGTTGGCATTTTATCAACAAAAGATAAAGACAGATCTTAGTGGCTCTGTTATTGTGGAATAATGATAGACATGGATAAAACCTTTCCTCAGTAGCTATGCAGTAAAAAAGTGTCTGGGAGTGCTGACTTTTGCAGGATTTTCTGTAGAATGCCCATACACAGGACTTATCTTTAAAATGTCAAGGAATAATAATAATAAAAAAACTCACCAAAAACAAATAAAACCCCAGCTGCAAAGCCTGAAGCAATTTTAAAAATAGCTCTATGTCCTATTGTGGGATCAGTTTTCCCTGGAATGGCTTTTATGTTCAAAATATCTTGATATATTAGTTTCTTAGCAGAATGTACTCAAATATTTTTGCTGAACCTTAGATGAGACTTATTGTCTGCGTGTCCCTAGGAAGCACTCTCTGGAGGAAGAGGAAAAAAAGTACTGTTAATTATAGTGTGGGGACACATAAAAAATTACTACTGGCATACCAAGTGTGAAACAAGTATTGCAGAGTAAATTACATTTTTTTAAGAATGAACTGAAAGAGGCAAAGAAGTTGAACCCTAGCTATAGCTGGTGCTTCGGTGCAGGTAACTGCAAAGGCTAAGAATAAGGGTTTGCAACTCTTTTGTGAGTTATTTAAATGGAGAGAAAGTCCAGACTCCATGAAGCTTTAACCCCAAAGAAAGCAACTAGTCTACTGGATCACAACATTAGCTGACATAAAGCAGAGCAGCTCTACTGGCTTCAAAGGGGATGCACTGATTCGCCTTACTTGAGAGTTTGGCCAAAAGCTTTTTATACCTGAAAGACCAATCATTTTATTTGCATTTTACAGCATTGAGTGGGAGAATGGAACAGGAAGGGGTCATGGTTTTCTTTCCTAAAAACAGACAATGTGTTGACAGCAGAAAGCAAGGTTTGCAAACTGTATTTTACGGAAAGATAGAACTATATTTACTCTTTGGTGTAATGGAATGTAATCTTACAACTGCTTTTTATATAACCTGAATTGCAGAGTATTTGAGGTACTAAAGATTTATAAGACGAATGTTTACCTTTGATTTTAATCAGATTATCAAAACCTCTAAATAAGATTAATTAACACTAACCAAACTTCTATGGAAGATGGAGTGGAGGAGAAGAGAAACACTCAGCATCTGAGAAGACAAAAGGTTAATAAAGCAGATGATTTGTTTAAGGAACTGCAGGAGGATTTCTGAGGTCTCTCATGTTGACTGTGCTGTTATGAAGACTGCTTAACAAACACAGTCTCTGTCCAGTACTCCAAATTTCTTTGCCTACCTCTTCATCTACGATGTACACACTGACTGAAAGAACATGGGAAAGTGATACTGGGATAAAACAATACCAGTGCTTGCATCACTGGAAGGATGCAAGGACGGGAAAAGAAAACGATGTCTGTAGCTTTCTGAGTCTAAAAAGGGATCGTTGTTTCCCATTTCAATCACGATGGTTTCATAGAGATTCTGATTTCTTATCCCTCAACTGCATGGGCTGGGATTTTGCAGGCTGTAAAATGTTCAAATTTCAATAGATGAATCACAGTAGTGGGTGAATCTGTTGTTCTTTTTATATTTATGCAACACCATTCCTTGAGGTCTGAGCAATAACAGGCTCAATGGAACATTATTAGGACAATTAAAATGAAGAATGCAAGTGTAGGGGAATAAGAGGTCTGTGTATATTTAAAACTAGGACCAGGAGAGGCTACAATGACTACCCTCCTGAAAGTCAGACTTAGTAGTCTGCTGTATAGTAAAAGGCAAAGCAAACACATATTCTGGATAATGCTGAGGGAGGGAAAGACAGAAAGCCCATCAGCAATCATTGATGGATCACACTAGCATCACAGTGGGCTACACACCCTTGTCAGATGAAAGGAGATGAAAGGAGATGAACTAGGAGGAGACAAATAGATCTTTTGTTAAATCCCAGTTTTTGAGACCAGAGTTTTAATTTGTGGGTCGCCAACACAAAAGGAGAATTGTGAAGGTATTAGGACAGAATTCAGAGCTTAAGAATAATGGAGAAGAAAATTGGAAAATAATTAACACTGGTAAGAAACAATGCCCAGACTAAATTAAGGGAGTTGAAGAAAGAATTAACTCCCTAAAAGCAGCTATGCAACATGCTTCTAAAATTAATACATGAAAAGGAGCTGCACATTTTATTTGAAAAGAAAATGGCTATATTTAAAAATAGCCCAGTGTCAAATTCTCTATAAACTCTTCAGTGAATTGACTTGTGGTTTCACAGTTATTCCATATTTTTAATGGACTTTGTAGGAGTTTTTGAGAGAAAGACTAAATGCAGCTCTCTTCCTCTCAGGTACTGTTAAGACTGTTTCTGAATATATAAACAATTCTCAATCAAGTATTCAAGACAAATGCAGGCAGTTCAAAAGCTATTTAGACAAGACTACTTGCTGCTGAAAATTATTTTAGCTCTATTGAAAACTTGAAGTTATACAGCTGAAGTTCAGCTCCTTGGATAGTCCTGAGGCAGTTACTTCTCTGTACATAAGCAATTGCCTAAAAGCGTAGAGGCTTTCTGTCCCCCGAACATGAATGAAATTTTACAAATGGCAGCAGGGTAAAAAGAGGTATCAGCGTTCCCCTTGCTCTAATCGCAGCATAGCTTTACTCATTATGGATTAGAAAAAGGCAACATGAATGCACTGGTCTTTGTGGGATCCCCAGCTATTTCTCCAGTGAAAGGATTAGGGAATAACTGAAACTAGCATGTAATCTGCTGTGTTGATTTCTAGCTATAACTTAACTTCTTCTCACCCCCCAAAAAATTCTTCTCCTCCTCTGCTAAATTTATTCTCTCACTGTACATTCTGTTATGTTCTAGAGTCATGATACTGCCAGGCTTCCACTTTGACAAATGTCTTCAGTGACGAATTTGGCCTGGGTGACCACCAGCTACACCTGATCATTAAGGTCCACGTGCTCAAGTCAGCCACATCAGTCTCCCACAAAGCCTTCTTATCTCTCCTTTGTTCTTCCTATTCTCTTCCCTTCTTCCATTACCAAAGTTTTGCTGAAATATGTCATTCTCTTTCATTCAAGTGAATCATCTGTATATCACAAGAGAAGATGCCCGTGTCCAGGGCACACAAACCAAAGTGTGGAAATGTACCAGTAGAAAGTAGCAATTCTCACAGTTGCTCTCTCATGTAAAGGCTAGTGACCTTAATAAAACTGAACTGGCATTTCTAATCCCACCAGAGGTACTGAGTATCAGAAACACCACTGATCCCCAAAGAGACTTTTCTTAGATGCAACGATATATGTAGACACGACCTGCACGAATCAGCATTATGAATGCCCTAGATGACCTGGCCTGATTGCAAATAAGCCAATTGTTCTGAAATGAGTCAGTTCACAATTTATTGTAGAGTACAAAGAGTCTAAATCTACTGAAGATCTTATTTGCAAAAACGTCATGAGACATACGACTTTAGCTACATAAATGTTAGTAATAAGACTTGAAATTAAGTGTAGAAAAACTTCATTATAAGAAATCTTGATAAACAACAGCTAAAATTTTCTAAAGCACCCTTTTCTAGTAAAAAGTAAGTGCCTTGTCTGACTTTAAATACTAAAATATACTGAGCCTAGTTTGTGGCTGCCTGTGATAGTCTATGGAAACATAGCTTAGAGCCAGGCATCTACACAGTGACATGTCTATCATTCAGGCAACACTGGTTAGAAAATAAACTATAACTATCAAAAGTTAAGGTCACTGTTTAGAGGCTAAACAGGTTAAATTTATTAAAAAATGCCCTCCCTCCTTGGGTTAGGAAGACGTATAATTTATTTGCAAGCAGGCAAAGGGCAATTCAGTTTTAAAATTTTATGCTAGACTGAAGTCTATGAAACAAAAATAACTTCTTTATAGGACGAAAAAAAGACAAAAACCACCATAAACATGGCAGGTGGAAGTGGTGCAGAACACTTAGTAATACTGGGCAATATCCGTCTAAACTGCCTACTGGACTGGTCCATCTGGACTAAAAAGCTAGTGTGTGGAGTAGAGCAGATAATTTTCTTCCACTGTAATGGATCTAATGTCCATGATGGTTAAATTAATTTTAATAAAGAAAGTCACAAATATTAGCCAAGTAAGGCAATACATCTATGCACAGTAAATAACACAAAATGATAACATCAGTTTAAAGTTGTACACTAAGTTTTCTATAACCACATAGGGAATATGTAATTACGCTCAATCTTCACCCCTGGAGATGGAAAATACTGTGGTACTTTCTACAATGTACAGGACCAGCAAATCTGATTCTTCATTTAAAGGACAACTCTTTTACCAGAAAAAAAAATAAAAAATTATCAAAACAGCTCTTCCAAATTTTGTAGGAAGAACAAGAAATTCAAAGCATCAGGGTGCCTCATTTCAAGGATACATCAGAAAAAGGAGACTATAGCTTCCATATAAAATTCTGACATTTCAAACACGGCCAGGAAACAATTTCTCCCATCAAAGGTATGGATCATAATCTTGTGGAATGGCCCTTCCTGATCAGGTTGTTCCCATGGAAAGCAGGCATCCTTACAAATATCCAGAGAGATGCTAAACATGATAAATGATAGCTCCAAAATCAAGACCTTGACTGTGGTTTCCTTTGCTAGAACCCCAAATTTCTTCCCATGCTGCTGCCACAAACCTTTGTTTTTCACAATCCCCAAAGGAAACTTTATACTGCTTTATCCTTCTTTCTGACTCTTTTTGTGTCTCCTCTTTCCTCTTTGAGTTTTATCAGTTCTTTTCATCCCTCAGAAATATTTTGTTCCTTTAGTACCCTACCATTTTGTGTGAATAGGAGGAAACTCTTGTCTTCAGGCAGGAATTTCAACTTGAGCGTTAATATAACTGTTTCAAGGGGACAACTCTTTTCATGGCAAACATACCTGAGCTGGATTTCATATTGCCCTGCATGATGAGACTGCACATTCCTCAAGATCAGTGTGAAGATGTCTTCATTTTGCAGGATTTCACATGCTGCTCCCGGCATTATTTCTTGCCCATCTTTAAACCAGTGAACAGTGGGGAAAGGATCTCCAGCAATGGCACAGGATATAAGGACATTTTGCCCAGGAGCTGCTGTCACTGATCTCGGTTTGCTAATGAACCACGGCTGAATACCATCCTGAGGTTCTGTAGTTTACAAACACAGTTTAAAAGTCAGGAGAAAATGCCAAGCTTGGATGTAACTAACAAGCTAACTAACTTCAAGGAAAGTAATCATAGACAAGCAGAGTTATTTTGAACATGTGAGCTATAAGTTTTTAATCTGAAAATAAGTCAGGCTTTAATTTTGGCAGTAACTTGTGTTGTTACTGAAAGTAATCATTTACTTGGCACTTTACTGGCTCAATCCAGGCTTATATTAAGAGCGAAACAAAGGGACTTTAAAGCTGCCCTAAAAGGAATCTTGAAGATTTCTCCTTAGAGAATAAGGGTAGGAATAGCTTTAAGGGCAAGTGACAGTACTATCACTGCTGTGCAGTTGAGAGCTCATGTAATAAATCATCATTAACAATTGCATAAAACTGCATTAAATATAGAAGACTGACCCTGAGGCTAGATCTCAGGGGAGCTTGGAGAATAGAGGAAGGTCTGAATTCAGAGCAGACAGTGACAACAAACCACAGACCCACCCCTGGAGGCACAGCACTCTGAAATCCTGGGGTTAAGATCCTTTACATTAAAAATAGTAAGAGTTTCCTATTGATTTCCAATAATTCTCTGTAATGACTATGAGAAAATGGTGGCATACAGTAAGGCTAGTCCACTGTCATGAAGGTAGTGAATGCCCAATCACAGGAAGTTTGTAGGCGCTTCAGTGTTTACTGTGGGATTTACATCATATGTGGAGATTCAAAGCCAAATTTTTTGTGGCTAGTTCTCTAATTGCAGAAATCATGTGTTCCTCGCCTGCTAACACTACAATGCTAATATTAAAGCCAGGATACCTGGCTCCTAGACAGCTTTTCCAAACACTCAGGGCTTTAATTAGAAAGAAAAACATCATTAAATGGTTTACATTAAGTCCATAGCTAAGTAAGCCTTACAGTTATAATTTGAAGCTGCACTTAGCAGAAATTTTGCACTGGCCCTAGGAATAGGACTCAGGAATGCATTTTTGAAATAGTAACATAGTGTTCCAGAGTGAAAAGATTTTTTTAAAGTTGCTTCTGCTCAATATCCTTTTTAATTCAAATGCAGAGACTGAGAACTCCTAGCATCTTTCACAACAGACATTATAAACACTCATGTACTTTAAATAGACACTCCTCCAGTACATTAGCATTATTTTCTTTTAGCATTTCCTAAGGTGGAGAAGAACTTTATACCTTGTACTGTCAATGTAGCCTGAGTTTGAGTTTCTCCCAATTCATTCCAGGCTTCACAGGTGTATTTGCCTGTGTCTTCAGGAAATACTTCCTGGATGTACAGACTGTACTCATTGCCTTTCTTCTCAAAGTGGAAATCCTCTGTCTCCTGGATTTCTTTCCCATTGTGCAGCCAAATAATTTCAGGAGGTGGGTTAGCTGAAAAATAGGAAATATTGCAAAAAGGAGACATACACGAAACCCCACCATATATTGATTAAGAACGTGAACACGGTTGGTTGTTTTTTCCCACCTGATTCTGCAATTTCATCTTCAAAACACTAAGAAATTTCATTAGCTGTATTGATGCTGTGTAATCTATTAAAGTTAAAATACAAATGAATAAGGGAAATATGTATACAATAGAGAGGGAGAATGAGTTCTAGATCTCATGAAGGTGTTTATCAAGGGTTTCTATTACCAAAGTTCATAACAGGACTGCTCTTTTCTGCAGGAGTAATCTTACCCCAGCTGACAGGAATTCAATCTTGTTTCGTTCACTCCAAAAGATATTACAAGTCCACTGAGACTTAGTTTTAATTCAACAGCAAGACTCAAACCCAACATTATTATTCCAGTAAAGAAACACTTGTGCAGGTCTGAACAGATTAACATTGGACAATGCTCATTCACCCTGAAGATCAGATTAGACAAACCTAGCTTTTACTTTTTTAAAAATTCGTTCCTTGAAATATTATTTCCAAATGCAAAGACACCTGCTAAAAGAAAAGGAGAATGGAAAAAAGCCCATACTTTGCAGCAGGATTTAAAATCTTTAAATAATACTGTTCTATAACTACGCACCTGATACCTCGACAGTCATTATCACTTGACTTCCATCCATTACTTTGAGGTCAGTCAGGCCTTTAAGAAAGATTGGTGCAAAAGTCTTGTTTAACTTGGCAGTCTGTGCACTTTCTGCCTTCTTGCTGCTCTTCTTTTCTGCGAAGTCAAGAAGAGAACAAAAGTGGTTTCTTACTGGAATTTTCATGACCAATTTTAACCTGGCCTAGGTTCAGACCGATTTCGAGTCAGTGGTCTTATTTAGCTCTCAGAAGGCAACAATCACTAAAAGCACCCAATATAGCTGTTTTCCCTTGCCAGTAGCCGAAGCAGGAAGGTAAGAAAGGTAAGGTCTCACCTCAGCCTGCTCTTCTCCAGGCAAAAGAGTCCCAGCTCTCTCAGCCTTTCCTCGTAAGGGAGATGCTCCAATCCTTTAATCATCTTAGTTGCTCTACGTTGGACTCTCTCCAGTAGTTCCCTGTCTCTCTTGAACTGGGTAGCCCAGAACTGGATGCAGTATTCCAGTTGTGGCCTCACCAGTGCAGAGTAGAGGGAGAGAATGACCTCCCTTGACCTACTGGCCACACTCTTCCCTGTGCAGCCCAGGATTCCATTGGCCCTTTTGGCAACAAGGGCACGTTGCTGGCTCATGGAAAGTTTGCTATCCACCAGGATTCCCAGATCCTTCTCCTCAGTAGTGCTTTCCAGAAGATCCACCCCCAACCTATATTGGTGCCTGCGGTTCTTCCTCCCCAGGTGCAGGACCCTACATTTGCCCTTGTTGATCAATATCAAATGGGTTTGAGTTCACCCACCTACAAGAAGGGCCTAATGGAGGATCCAGGAAATTATGGGCCCATCAGTGTTACTTCAGTCCCTTGGAAGGTTATGGAACTATGTAATGGGCTATCACAAGGCAAACGAAGCACATGATTGGGAAAAGCCAGCATGGATTCACTAAGGGCAAATCGCGCTTTACAAACCTGATCGCCTTATGCCACAAGGTAACCTGCTCAGTTGATGTGGCGTGAGCAGTGGACATTGTCTATCTGGATTTTTCCAAGGTTTTCAATACGGTTCCCCACAGTCTCCTCCTAGAGAAACTGATGTGTTACAGTCTACACAAGTGGTCTCTGTGGTGGGTGGGGAACTCGCTGCACCCAGAGGGTGGTGGTAAATAGCTCCTTTTCAAACTGGCAACCTGTCAGAAGTGGCATCCCCCAGGGATCAATACTGGGCCCAATGCTGTTTCATATCATCATAAGTGATCTGGGTCGTGGTCAAGTGTACCCTGATGAAGTTTGCTAATGATACCAAACTGAGTGGGGAAGCAGACACTTCAGAAGGGAAAGCCAACCTGCAGGAAGACCTGGGCTGGAAGAGTGGGCTAACAAGAAGATTATGAAGTTCAACAAGAAGAAGTGTAACCTCCGGCGCTTGGGAAACATAATTCAGGAGTGCAGCACAGACTGTGATCTACTTGGCTGGGGAGCTCTGTGGAAAGGGACCTGGGGGGCCTGGTGGACAACAAGGTCAATATGAGTGAACTCTGTGCTGCAGTGGCTAAGAAAGCCAACAGGATGCCAAGTTGCATCAACAAGGGCATCACCAGCAGAGATAAAGAAGACTTTATCCCCCTCTACTCAGTGCTTGTCAGGCCACACCTGGAATACTGTGTTCAGTTTTGGTCTCTGCTATACAAAAATTGCTGGAGATGGTCCAGAGAAGGGCCACAAAGACGATCAAAGGACTGGGAAGCCTGCCATATGAGAAAACGCTGATATAATTGGGTTTGTTCAGCCTTGAGAAAATAAGGCTTAGGGGGCACCTTATCACCATGTTCCAGTATTTAAATAGTGGCTACAAAGGAGATGGAGATTCCCTTTTTACAAGGAGTCACATGGAAAAGACATGGAGTAATGGGTACAAGTTACTCCTGGGGAGATTCCAATTGGATGCAAGAGGAAAATTCTTCACAATGGAAACAATCAGCCACTGGAATAATCTCCCCAGGAAATGGTGGATTCCCCATTGCTGGACACTTTTAAGATTCAGCTGATCAGGGTGCTGGGCCACCTTGTCTAGACCATGCTTTTGCCAAGAAGGTCGGACTGGATGATCTTTGAGGCCCCTTCCAACCTGGTATTCTATGATTCTGTGATTCTATAGTCCCCTCCTGTACAACACTTAGCCAACTGACTGATGATGGAAAAGACTGAAACCTAGGGTTATCAACATCTGTCACAAATAGATGATTTTTTTTGAGGCTGTACAATCAAATGACAAGTGGAGTTGAACTAATCATTCTTAAAAAAAAAATATCTATCTGTGATAGGTATGTAATTTCCAGTATCCGCAGTGGTCTCTTCTGTCTTGAATTTGGAGGCTATGAAGCAAGATCATTTAACTGTGACCTATATGATACACTAGACCAGGAAAGATACATCTGCTCTAAAAACCTGAGCAAAGACACTTCTAAAGCCGAAGTAGTGATCATGACCAAATGTAAGAAGTCATAAATATTTATCGGTCACTTGGATACACTTTTTATTTTGTTTAGCTCAAAGTTCAGACCTCTTACATCTTGCCTTTAAAATGCCAACTCTAATTTCTGTCCATACATGAAAATAGTTTCATTTTCCTTATTCCCACCTTCAAAATTTTCAAAGGTATATCGAGGACATCCCAAACAGTATTACAGCAAACACAAAGTGCCCAGCTGGAAGAAGACCACCATTCATAAAAGGATGGTGATTAGAAAAACTGAAAGCACCTCACTGAGCAAGTCCACTGAACCTCCTGGATGCAGAAAGTTAAACTTGTCCCAGGGTTATTTGAGCTCAATGTAAATTTGGAAGCTGCCTTGAGAGGAAGTTTTTCCTCTTCTCTAGCAAAGCTTTTTCTAGCCAAAATCTTGTCTCGCTGACTTATGTTGTAGGTCTTTTCTTGGCACTGAGCAGTGAGACATTGATGCATGTGAGAATGGAAATATGGGACCTGAGTGAGACCCACTCAGCTTGGTGTTATGGACTTACTACTCTGAAATGCCTGATTCACCATCAGATCACATTGATCGGTCTTAGGACTTCCTATAGAACCTGCTTGTAAGTGACTAATGCTGTATAGAAAATAGCCCAAAATGAAGTTGGGTCAAACACATTTACAGTAACAAACTGGTGTTTTTCACCATATTCTTCTAGTTTGTGCTGTTTACTCAGGGAAACAGTTTCAAACAACTGCTGTACTAAGCAATATCAGCACATGCTCCTTCACTAATGCCTTACAGAAAATCCCTTTGTCTTTCAAACTGAAACAGACCTGAGAGGGAAAGCAGAAATCCATATAATGGGAAAAAGGAGGAAAATAAGAAAGGACAAAAAGGAAAAAACAAGAAAGTAATAAGATGGGAAAGAGGCGTAGAAAAAAAAAGTAAAGAAAAGTCTACTTAAATGATGATGTTTCTGTTATCCCTTTTCTTGAAATAATTCATAACACTGCAAATCAAGAAGACAGATATGCAATAAAAGAAGAGAAATTAAAATTAAAACAGAAGTGTGATTCTAGACCAACCAAGAGATAGATTTGGGGTATGATCAGAGAAGTTCAAGCCTTCAGAGAAAGACAGATAACAAAAAAAGAGCTGAAACAGCTCCCAAGAGAGAGTTAACAGTGATCAGGAAACAAATTTTCTAGCAGTGGCTTTAACAGCAATTCTCTCTGAACAAACTGAGCTGCCTCCAGCAGAGTCCTGGTACAAACAGCTTTAAGTACTAGCAACTGGCTCTTTGCTTTATTAGACTGACATGCCTGTTCCATGTAGTCTAAATAAGTGTATTTCTGTAATCAAGGAAGACAATACAGTATAACAGCCTCAGCTTATTAAAAAGAAATGGGTGAGCAACTACAGAAGGAATAGAGCAAAATCATTTCCCCAAAGGAATTTTTCAGCAATGCTAACTCCTCCAAAATACGTGCTGCAGAAATGAAAGTTTCATGTACAGGAATAAAAACACCTTCTTGCACAGAGCTGCATAAACATTAAAAGGAAGCAAGCAAATAATTCATGGTAATGTATACATGAATCACAAACCCAACAAGATTACAAAAAAGTTTGGCCTCAGTTTCTGAAGTTATCTCAGGCAGATGTACCCTAAGCTGCTGAGGAAACCTGATATGAGTGACATTAAGATTTACTAGGGGTGGAGGGCTCTACCCCTAAAAGAGTGACCTGCAGGATTAATGGATGAAGAAAAATTTACTGATCAGTTCTCGCCATTTGTAAGTGAAGCTGTCAACTTGAAATGAAGAGGGCAAGAACCTGCCTCATCATCACACAAATCTTAAAAACAGCGTTCACACTAAATTTAAGCACTGCATAGGTTTATGCTGATCTCTTGTATTAAGACCAGTTCTGTGCTTAAACTGAAAATTATGACAAAAAGTATCAAAACCCAGAAGTATATGGTATATGAGTAGTAAAAACCTAAAAGGGTATAGCTTCAACAGTGCGCAAAAAGTTACTGGAGAGATGAAAGAGTTATTTCATTAGGGGAAACTCTATGTAATCACGCAGAAGAACACGAAGACGAATGTTAAGTTTGAAATATTGAAAACTTGAGGATTATTCAAGAGACAGAAACAAAGGAAACTATATATCATAACTTTTCTGAAGACATTCGTATCCTTGTAAATGTATCATATACCAATGCACATACACTTTGATTTAGTCCTTGAAGTATTACCTGATTTCTCAAAACCTATTACAAAGCAGGAGTAAAAACGTCTCCCTTTCTACTGCTGATGTTCTTTAGAGCACAGGGGCAGTGAAGGCATTTCTTTGCCAACAGATATGAAATCTGTTGTACGTAAGAACTCAAAAACTAGAAGTTCTCATGGCTAAGGTAACCAGTATTCCTTTTCAAATGTGTGATATAAAGGATACAGTAAATATATGGCTACAAAGACTGATTCTATGGCAACTTGAACAGGCTTCCTTCAAAACACAAGCATTCTCCCCTACTTTATAAATTTTTTTTTTTTTCTAATCTTATACTACTGTTGATCAGTTGTATATGTTGATCAGTAGCATATGTTTATTGTAACAACAACTTAAGCAGAATACCACAAAAATTTTCTAATGTTTCTTGACTTGGCAGCAACAATTAAAAAGACTTCGGTTCTAATCCATAAACACTATTTGTTCATTAAGAAATCACAGGTGTTTGTTTCATGTAACATTTCCTCCTTTACTTAAAATTTTATATTGTGGACTTCTAGACTTAGAAAAAAATTAAACTGGCCTACTGACAACTTCAGTTTCTCACAGATGTTTTACACAAGACAACACAGCCAGTTTTAGATGTTATTTAGTCTTAGTCTAAAATCATTGCATTTTCTCAGAAGGGACTGATACAAGCATGCAGAGGCCAGATTATCAAGCCTGAATGTTAACTATTTTCAAATTCCTCGGAAGCTTGTAAACGTTTTTTAGTTGTGCATTTATTACATAGCACTCTGCAGTGATTCAGTGCTCGTCTGATGAAGGCTTTAACATTTCACAATTTTACCATGAAATAGCAGAACAGTACATTTTCACAGATGATTTTAGTATACCCAAGGGCTTCTTCAATTTTGGCCTTTACAGCTATTGCTTGGAAAAACAGCAATCAACTTGATTTTGGAAGGTACTTGGAAAAAGAAGGGACACTGCTCATTCAAGATTAAGTAAATAACTCCTGATCCCATCTATGGTGAAAAGATACTGTGTGAAGCTGCATCCTTTTGAAAACACTTGGCTAATTATTTTGCCAGGAAGGTAGTACAAGAAAAAACATACACAAAACCCCATGCATTGTTTGCAAAAGTGTAGTTTCAGAAAGTAACCGTCAAAAGTACCGGTAACAACCGTAGAAGTTCACATGCCCTGGCCACAGCTAGGTGCTAATTAGTCTCATACATCAGGAACAAAATCTATGACTTGCACAAGGAAAATGGATGGCAAGGAGACAAGAAAAACAGACCAAAAATAAGGAAGCTACACACAATGAAAGGCCAGCATTAGGGCTTGCTTTCCCTTGTTTCTCCAAAGACCTTTTTACCGCATAAACTCTACTGGGGTTCAAAATTCGTATGCTCTTCATTGACAGCTTGCTTCAGAGCCCAAAGCAGGGGGAAAAAAGAGAAAGAAGAAAGCACAGGTCCAGCTCCCAGCTCAGATACTGCAAGTCACTGTGCTTCTGGCTGAAACAATCTCTTTGTACATTACAAATTAACTGCAGGGTATTTCTGCTGCCAAAACTACAGAGAATAAAAATATGGCACCTCTGGCACCAGAAAGGAAATCTGTAACCTAAGGAAAATTTTGTCTGACATTAGCATAAGGGCATGACTTTTTAATATGTTTATGTATCCTCAAGCTTAATCAACTAGATGTGAAATAGAGGAGATCCGATCTCTTCCTATTATGTTAATGCCCGCTAATCGCCTGTAGCCATTTAACATCTCCCTCACCACTCTTACTTCTTGTTACTTTCAAGTAGAAGTAGCTTTACTTCTAAGAATGAAAAGAAGGAATATAAAATTTAACAGAGCAGTACTGCCATAGTGACTAAAACAATTCTACCCCAGGCAGTTAATTTTCTCCCTCCCTTTCCTTTCCTCAATCAACTTCTGCTGCTGCAGCGAGTTCCCCTGAGGTGGATCATGTCAAAACAATTAATGAGGAACAGCAGAAAGCCCTACATAGGGTGGGCTTGATATAACACAGGTGCATTTCAATAACTTGTTTTCAGACTGTGCAACTAGTTTATTTTACAATAGCTTATAAAAACTGCCACAATTTTTTAACCGTAGCTCTTGGTTTCATGCAGGTCAAATCATACAAGATAATACAGAAGATACTATGGTTTTCTGAAAGGCTGCTTGTAGAGCACTGAATTCTCAAAGGCTCTTATAAAATTATGAGATCAGACGTTTAACAATATTTGAACAGAGCTATGGTCTGGGCATAAGCCCAGCTGGGGCATTCTCTGGTGAGCAGTGGTCTCTCTGTCATTTCAATTGGCTTTTGATAGGGCATTTCTCAGGGCAATAGATTTAAAAGTCCACCACAATGATCCCACGAATATGGTTCATATGGCTTTTGCCTTTCTTCAGGCATAAATACGCATGAATGTTGGGAACGAGCAAGTAATAAGATGCACAGCTCAGTGAGAAACACAGCCTGGGACACCAGAAATAGTAAGCAAAGCATTTAAAGGGTACCTTATATACCCACATATGTTTTCTACAAAGCAAAAGTAATATAGGTTTTTCCCACAGCATTACTTTACCCCTAACGGTTCATTTTTTTATTAGGAAGACACTCTATTAAGCATCCAAATCTATGTTTAAAAAAGCCTCTTAGTGCATAAAATCCACAGAGATTAAGGAGAAATTAAACTCTTCCAGTTTCTTAAAAAATACTGATTCTCAGCATATTTGGATGGCAATGGGATATTGCCCCTGATACATGACTATTTCTATTAATCTCTTATTGTGTTCTCCTGTGTTTGTGTAATCAATAGTTAATCCATCTGCAACTATCATATCAAACGTCTTTTTATCTATTAACCTGTACTTTCCTATTATTGACTTTTCTCAATCCAGGATTTAAAGAGTCCTTACATAAATTCAACATCCACATATCTGCAGACTGGAAACTATTGCAAAAAAAGTCTTAATGTTAGCTGTGGGCGTCAGCCAAAGTACACTTAAATTTTTTAAAACCTAGACCTGGATCAGATCTTGGTGCTTGAACATAACATTAAACATCTTTATATTGATAAGCATGGGTGAGTTATTGTGTTGAAGGTGCATATGTAAAAGAAAAAGTGGAAAATTCCTGCTGTACCAAACCGTTAACCTACTACAAACCAATTGTGCAATACACATGTACCAGTTTAACTGCAAGTATGTGACCAACTATTTACTTTCTAGGGTAAAAGATATTGATAAATCTATACGCTCAGAGAGAAGGAAAAAAAGAATCAATAACTGCACTGTGGCATTTCCATTCCCAAATTTGTTGTTGAAACTGGAGTGAAGAAAGAATTCCAGATCGGGATGCAAACTTTAAGGAACTTTCCAAAGACTGAACCTGGGTCTTACTGGCCTGTAAAATCAAAAGAGTTAACATTTTATGGACATCGTCTATTCTAGTAAACTTTCTTGTTTGTTTGCCTACGCAGATGTACTGAAGACTTTTTAATGTGAGCTGCAGAACGCTGACATCTCCTGTTGAAATATCAGGACTTTAGCATGCTCAACACAGAATCAGACAATAATTAAGTCTGGCAAGCACCTCTGGAGATCACCTAGTCCAGCCCTGGGCTCACCCAGGGTCAGCGACAGCACTGCACGTACACACCTTCAACGCGGTAACTGGGCTGCACAAGATCACGGTTACAACTGGTTATGAGTCACGGACATGCAAAGAATAGAGAGTTTGCTGCCTTATGTTCAGAACGCTGCAAACAACTTGCAGTGTTTAGTCTTATAAGAGGTTTAATTATACTCAAGGAATCTGTTTGCCAGAATCATGTGGTTAACTGCCAAATAATGCCTAGTCTGAGCTGCGCGAAAGGACTGTCTCAGCAACATTTACCTTTTATGGTGTTTAAATATCATTTTGGCTCAGTGGCTAATAAGTCAACTGAGCTGAGGAGAATGCTTAACTCAAAAAGCTCTCTGTGCGAGCAAGCTCAGAGAGAACCATCAGATTCCACAAAAATCTCTCAAAGCAAGACCTCAGGTTCACACACAGATCTTGTTCTTGAAAAGACTTTAATCTCTCCAAATAGTTTCAAAGCAAATAAATCCAGCTGTTACCAGTTCTCATGTTAACAATTCTATCAACTCAAAAAATAACTGATTTTATAAAGCAGAAAAGTGATCTTAGGATACTCATCTCATCTGTCTTTCTTCCTGTAAAATGTTTTCTGTCTCAGGCCTGAAGTGATATGGTCAAATATTTCTGCAAGTTTTCTAAGAATTTTAAACTAGATTTATACTGGGGGAAAAAAAAAAAAAGAAAAAAGAAAGAAAGAAAGAGACCTCTATACTATTGAGACAAGTAGGGACCTGTCTGCCTTATTAAAGATCTCTGGTTGGTATGCCATTTTGCAAACTTAGGTCATGAGAACTAGATGTTTAATGACCTGGGCAGTGTTCTTTACACGTCTACCTCCCATCATTTATTTCTGCAGTTGTAATCTGTTTTTGTAATTGGAAGGCGAGCTTTAAATATCCTTGGGAGATGCTTTCACTGAAGAGCTGGGCCAAGTTATAGTCTGGATGTTGTGCCTTGCATTACACAGAAAAACTTAACCCAAGATTGACAACGCCCTAAGCCTACACTCGTCAGGGGGGTTAGGGATATACAAAGGAGGCTGTGTTTCACTTTATACAATCTGGCAGTCTATTTATTTTACTGCAGGGTAGTCTTCCAGCCCTATTCTGCAGCTCCTTCTTTCCTGAGTCTTTCCCTCTGTATGGGATATCACCAGGTCATCAGCGTTTTAACCTCTGTTTTGTCTACTCAGTTTGTTCTGTAGTCCACAGCATGCCATGCCAGAAATCTCACCGTCAAAAGGATGACTACACCAGTAAGGATCATGATCTGGGAGAAACTGTCATAATAGAATAGACTATTGCAGTTGGAAGGGACCCACCACGAACATCTAGTCCAAGTGCCTGACCAATTCAGGGATGGCCAAAAATTAAAGCATTGTCCAAACACTGACGGGCTTGGAGCATCGACCACCTCTCTAGGAAGCCTGTTCCAGTGTTTGACCACCCTCTTGGTAAAGAAATGCTTCCTAATGTCCAGTCTAAACCTCACCTGGCGCACCTCTGAACCATTCCCACAAGTTCTATCACTAGATCCCAGGGAGAAGAGCTCAGCACCTCCCTTTCCACTTCCCCTCCTCAGGAAAAGTCTCATTTTCCAGTGCAGGGGATGGAGATACAAAGTAGGCAGCTGAGTTCAGAGCAGATCTCTCTGCAGTCAGCAGACCGAATTCCCCAGTGACAGTCTCACTGGAAGTTTTGCAGCCGAAGTGGTGTTTGCTTTTGCCTTCAGAGCTGTCTGCCTTATTAATGACTAACCTTGTTTGCAAGTTATTTACATCAAGTAATTGCTCTTCTGAAACTGCCACAGACAGCAACTCCATGGAAGGCCTGAGAGCGTGATAGCCACCAAGTACATTTAAAAGGCAGCTCAACTGGCCCAACTGCTAACGAATTCCCCATCATTAGGTACCAGTCTGACACAGAGAACTGCAGAAAAGGTGCTTCATATATGCGAGATCAAGTCAAGTTCACTCAGCAGTGAAAACGTGCACAACTGCTGAGGCAAAATTTCACCTTCACATGTACAGTCTCAATTTTTTTTGTGGCTGCCCAGGCAGAATTTAGCTTAATTGCAGTGTATCATGGTTCATAGAGATACCACTGCCATTGGGAAAAAAAATCTGGCTGTGCATGAGGTGAAATGCGATGGAAGCACAATAGGAACAGGTAGTCACATAAAGCACAAAGACTCTGAAGATGCCACTGATATTAAGAGTTACAGCCCCTTAAGCCCTTTCCTCCTCTGGCAAATCCACACTAGTTACCTGTGGTAATATTACAATAGTTCTGCTCACTCTGTTGAGTGATCAAAAGCATACCGTATGAAGAATGATTTTAAGGAACCCCTCAAGACAAATAAGACTCATCTTGAGAGCAAGGAAAAGTTAGAAAAGCAAAAAGGAAAAAAAAAGAAAAAGAAGAAAAAATGCAGCAAAGTTGTATTTCTGGGTAAAAGCTGTGATCAGAAAGGAATTCTAAAGCATGACTTCTTCGGCATTTAAGTCCAGAAAAGATAAGGTAGTTCTAGTGTGGCACTGTTTGTGGTTATTTCTTCTCAAATTCTTGATGAAATTATATTAAAAATCTCTCAAACTAAGACATTACCCTGGAAAAAAAAAAAAGTGTATGTCGAATGGCAGTCAAGGCTTGACTAAACTGAAGCTGCACAGAAACACCTGCAGTGGTATACAGCTATACAAAGTTCCTGCCCTGTGTTCCTTTACTGCAAAGGAATGATATGTTCACTAGTTCTCAAACTATAACCTGTATCAAGGCACTTAGAAATCTCTGAATTGCTCATTTTTCCAGTCTTTAAAATAGAAACCTAATTTTTCTAAAAGTGAGGTATCACTGCTTGACAAAATAAGATCTCAAGAAGTGCTAAAGCAGGTGTTAGAGTGGTGTATCTGCCTAGTTAGAGATACTTTCTATCCCAAATGTACACAAAACAAATTCTGTCATGCTCCTTCTGTTATGTGGACATTTTTGCCTTTGAGGACACGAGAACTGCATAGATTTGCAGAACTAGTGCAAATCCTAGGAGCTAGTTTGATGGCTGACTGTTTGAGTTCCCATTAGCTAATCCACATCAGCTGCTCTTGGAAACATTCTTTGGGGTAACATCATGCCCATGCTTTCAAAATTACTCACGCATGTATTCAGTTAACAGGTTTTATATATATTTTGATGACTTTCACTTTTCAGCTGAAACTTCAAACATTACAGAATTTGGCAATCAAAACTGGGGCTGTTTGCCCCTTTGGCCATAGCCATAGCCATTCCCAAGACTGTTATATTAGCCATCTGTTTTCTGTCATTCTGGTACATAGTAGTTTAATGTTCACAGAATTTGATCACTTCACAGTTGAGAAGACCATCAGATGTAGGGGTGGTTTGTTTTTTTTCCCCTTTCTTTTCTTTTTAAATTAAACATTTTTTTCTGTCATCATCTCATCTTTGTTTTTCATTTACAAGAAATATTAATGCAATTCCTGCCATTTAAGTTATGCTCATTCTCTAAGCACTCATCCCTCCTTTGCATCCAAATTTGGTTCCCCTTTTACTGGAAATTATTTATATATCAAGAAGATGTCTTCAGAGAACTTTGTTTATATTGATGGCACAAATCCTATATCATTAAAAGCTTCCACACGTTTTGCTTTTGTCCTTCATTTTTGGGCTCTGGCTGGCATTGTACTGTATTTCACATTTGGTCCCGAGTTGCTGAAAGTAGGGGTTTTTTTAAAAAAAGAAGCAGCTTAGTCTTACAAGGATTACAGCTGTCAGTTACCCATACCAAGTGTTGGTTTGAGAACTTTGGGACACTCTTGAAAGCCCTGGAACACAGTTTCTTTGATGCTCATGACAGCTTACCTCTGACCTCTCAATACAGTAACAAAAACCCCCTCCCTTTCACTTATTGCTTTGAAACCAATTCTTACACAGCCCAGTGATTCCACCAGGCTACTGGTCTGGAATGCCTTTTGAACATTGTCTTGTATATTTTGGAAAGTATTCTGTACTCTTTTATATTTATGATATGCTTGAAATACAGCAAAATACTTTCAAATAGTGAATTTGAAAAGCTGAAAATACTGAAAATATTTCATCCCTGCAGGCAAGTACATCATACTTAGTTTACCTTAGGCAGAAATATATATCTCAGAGAAAAAAAAAAGCTGTAGCCTCTCAATTAAGTCTTCAAAGAGAGGCTGCTTATTGCAGTGATAACCTTCTTTAAAAGATTAATGTCTAAGAGAGGTCATTCTGAGATAGAAAGAAAAACAACTCGCAACCTAAAGACATCATCTCTCGTGATCGGAAGAAAAGACTCCTACCTGAAAGCCTTTCTTTCACCTGGTTATATTTTATGGTCCCACTCACACCAGATGGAAGAGTGACAGGAACAAAACGAACTGGTTTTCCAGAAAGCATCTCCCTTCACCGCTCTGATAAACTGGTACAGCAGGGACACTGACAGCCTTTCAGGTGCCTCTAATCTTCTCATCCAATGATCAATGAATGTCTACAGTAATCGGATTGTAAGGGCTACAGGCTTCCCAACATAGACACTTATGCTGGGGAGGCTGCACTCAAAAAAAAAAAAAGTGTGAACAGAAAGTGGTGGGGGTGAAAGGGAGGAAAGTGGCACGGCTGGCAGGGAGGTGGCAGGGAGGGAAAAATGAGGTCAAGAGTCAATGAGCAGGAGGAGCAGCATTTGCTGAATAGTGTTTGCTCACCAAGGCAGGCAGTATTAGGCCCCTATTCAAAAAACAGTCGACAAGCATCAGCAAAATGGGTGGCTGCAGAGCATTAGAGCCCACAAAAGTAGCCTGGCTGCAAGCCTGTGCTGCTGCTATCACTACCCACGCTTCATGCCCTCCCTCTTGAAATCTATCAGTGATGCTGCTGCCTGGTGGGAGGAGGCTGGAAAACTCTCCAGGAGCCTGCAGTGGGTCAGATATTTTGTTTGTCATCTACTGCAAAACTGCAAGAGGGAAGGACATTCTCCCAGAAGTCAGTCCTCATGTAACAAGCACTCCAGCTTGATATCATACCCAGAGAAAGCTGAGAAAAGCAATTAGCAGCTTCTCTTACATGCAGTCTGTTTGCAAAAGAACAAAAGCTTCCTACACACAGTATTAATTTGATTTGGACAACAGTAGATTGAGCCCATCATACGTCCCATCCCTATTCCCACTCTCCCTCCAGCCTGTAGTCCAACCTCCAGCGTCTCCCTCCAACCTTGTGTAGTCACCCAGGTTTTGGTATGAATGTCAGGCAGTTAAATATCCCTTTGACACATCTTTCCTACAGGTGGATCTGACCTATAATTCCTTGTCAGTGATTAGTTAACTGACAGAGACAACCACGTATCAGGAGGCTTATCTCAGGTATGAGGCAGACCTGAAAGACAGTTACTATGTCTGGGACCTGGCTTTACCTTCCAACTATACCAAGTATTACCACTAGTTTTCTTGCCTACATACTCAGATTGTCACAGCTGCAGCAAAGTGCTAACACTGACTCACTATATAGGTACATCCAAAGTCAATTAACTTCTCCTCACCTCAGTTTCCTATCCATAAAAACTGATTAAAATGTTCATCCACTCTGGTAAAAAGTCGATTAATATTAATATTCAACTTCAGTATCTACAATCACCGTCAATATATAATCACTGCATATTTCAAGTGACCTGAATGTACACTGCATATCCCTGTTAAGGGGCTGTTTGTTGTTTTGGGTTTTTGGTTTTTTTTCAAATGGGATGTCTCGTGTATTTAAAAAGTGGCTTGTATACTTATTTTCATACAAAAAAAACAATATAAAAATCATAATATTAAATGGGAACACCAACCCAATTGCCTAGCTTTCACATAGAATAGCAGAAACAACTGTCATGCGCACGTTGTTTAAAAACTTTTTAAAAAAGTGTACACAGGCCCAAAGCCTCCCAAATTCTGATTTTCCTGTGTATAGAAAATGATGCATAAGTTTAAATGAAAAAATCTAACATTTGCAGAGCAGCAAATGGCCCCATATCAGGAAAATCTGTGATTGAATATTTGAATCACCTGGACCATGTTTCTCACCTCTTAGGTTTTCTTGCATTAGACTAATTAATGTAGCATTTTATCCAGCGCATTGGAGAGTTCAGTTAGAAAAAGTTCTCATGGTGAAAACATTTCTTGGGCTGGTTCCTCAAAGAAGTGCTACTTATTCTCTGTAGTTCATCTTTACCTGTATTTCAGCTGCAAGAAACCACTGTCACAGGGAAGACAGCTGTCAGGATTCAATTTAGTCTACTTAGTCTTTCACAAGGCCAAAAATAGCTTTACCTTGATTAACTTAGTTTCTCCACAGACTACCTAACGGATCTATCCCAATTTACTCAGCCTTCAGACCACTTAAGTGATCTGAAAATGATATTTTCTCGTCTTAAATAAGCAGAAGGCTGATTAGTTTGAATTTTTTACGACCACTGCATTTCTTATGCCCCATCCATATGAAGTGTGGGACTTTTTTGACGCAGTGCCAAAAGCCTCCTACAAACAGCTAAGTACCTTCAGAATTTTTTCATACAAAACCAAGGAAGGACTGAGGTTGCTCAGTGCTAGGCAGAATTTATCCTGCTGAATACTAAGGAAGCAAAAAACAACCATAAATGAATCTGAGACTGATGACTTAGAAGGAATGCTATGCCACAATAAGCCTAGCTGGTTATCCAGGGCCCAATGCAAAGCATACGGAAAATACTGGAATAAATCCCCTTCTTGTACTTAACAGGAGTTGGAGAAGTAGCCCTTTATGGGGCAAAGGGCCTTTAAAATGTTGTTTCCTACAATAATCCCACAAAAGGAAATTTCCTTTACAAAACAAAGTAAAAGAGATGATCAGAAAACTTAAATGTGTCCAGGTAACATCCTACTAGCAGGTTTAAGTATCATCTTGTACTATGGGGGACTTCTCTGTGTTATCTGTGAGCTTAATTTAATTTAGAAGGTGGAGCTTTTTGCCTTTGGAAAATAAAATTGAGTTTTACTGTTAAGACAGACGATTCACTCCAGGTAAAGTTTCCCTCATGATCACAGCAGCTATGCCTCTCTGCAGGCCCTTGCTGCATTAGAATTGCAAAGCCAAAAATGGCAATATGAAGTGAAATGTAGACTCAGACAGACTCAAAGATATGTCTAAGGACCACAGGAGCAAGTTAAGGAAAAGCTGAATTCTGACACCAGTCTGATACTGATGGTATGCCAAGAACATCCACTCTTTTTAGATCAAATACAAATTACCTTTCAAATACAAAAGGAAAATATTTCTCTTGCAATGATTGAACAAACTAAGCACTGCACGAAACCTGAAAAACTTAAATCATCTTGGAGATAAAAAGGAACTGGAGAGAGATGGGTTACAATTCAGAAACAGTTTTTACTGATTTTATCCAAAAAATCAGCATCTGGTCAGGAGAGGATTTTTGGTTTTCTCTCTTTCTGCACACACACTGATTTCCTGCTGTAATCTGTCTGGAAAAGCTGAGCATTTACAGAAGCCTTAGCAGCAGCATTCAAGAGTCTCAGAGAATCCTAATGCCAATAAACATTTGCTAGAGGGTCTGATGGAAAAAATATATGAACAGATAAGAGATTTGGAAGTCACGATTTTAAATTTGGTACTATTTTTGGCAGGCAAATCCACATTGATCTGAGTCTTGGGGAAAGTTACTGTAATCCTCATGGCAACAGGGACATAATGAGTCTTACGGAGGAATTGGAGGGGACAACTAGGGCTGTAAAAATGTTGAACACGTGGCTTTACAGCCTGTTATGCATGTTCTTAATTCTGCTCTTGTTCTTCCCCCCCTACTCCATGACTCCCAGAAAATAGAGTGGGATGTAAAACAGAGGAACTAACTCCCCATAATATTGGCAACTTTCTAGCCCTGGACTAGCTAAAGTACAGAAGGAATCCAACTCAGTGTAACAGCGACTACGCAGCCTGAAATAGCTCAGCAGAGTACAAAAGCCTTGGGAAAGGGTCGGTCAGTATTGCCTCCACGTTAGCATTGTATGTCAACCCTAAAATAACTCAAAAATGGTCAGTAAGAGAGGGCCCGTCTTTTTGGTTTCTGAATCCCAGTGAAGAACCAGCAGGTCCCATGTCAAAGACAGCTCCCTTGGGGTAGAACACTTTTGATTTGCCCTCAGCTAATGCAGATAAAATTGTTCAGAGAAATTATAAATGACAGCTTTGAGAGAAGATTAGTTTCAGGCATTTTAAATCAATGTTTTCCTACTTTGTGCCTTTTTTTCGGGGCGGCTGGGAGGGAGAGGGCAGGGAGGGGAGGACTACCTTTTCAATTTGGTAATCAAGAAATTAACTCATAGGTTTATCAGCATTACTTTTTTTTTCATTTTAAGCTTGTCTAGGGTTTTAAGTGGATTCATACAGACAGAATAGGGGCAGGGATATCACTGAAGTGGTGAAGACAAAAACCACAGAACATTGGCAAACGCAGACAAATCTTGGGATCCTAGGGATCAGGGTACATTTCCCACCAAGCTGCCTGTACAAATTTGGGACAGATATTATTTGGTCAAAGACAAATAGAATAGTTCCCTTGGCATCTGACACTCAGCAGTCTGTTGGACAAGCAGTGCCAAATTACTATAGCTTTGGGAAAAAATCATTTCCAGATGACAAATACCAAATACAGGCTTGATTATAGAGGGAGGGAGAGTCTGAGGAAGGGGGATTGTAGAGGGAGGGGACTCATCATCTCCAGGACATAAAAAAAAACCCTGATACCATGTGAGATTATAAGAATAAAGACCATAATACTGATTGATACTACTTCACTGTTCAATTTATGCATGGGATATTGTCATCTTTTCATTGTGATCTCTGGTCTTCTTAGACTGTGTTTGTTCAGATCCTAGTGCACAATTATGGCTTTCATGGACAAATCACCACTGAGGGCACCAAAATTATTGATATTTGCAAAGAGGGTGCTCTCAGATTTCAGAGACAACAGTTCACCTCAATCGCTTGCTACAATGTTCTTCTGGTACTTTCACTACCAAAATTCCGCTTATTTAGAGATATACTGCTCCCAGTTAGCTGATACATACCTCTTCAGAGTTCTCTCTGATCAATTCTGGTAGCAGAACAAGAATATTGGCATTTGCTATCATAATTGTATTCCCTGGCACTGGCCTCTGTTCTCTGCCTTTCAAGAGAGAGGAGTAGCATCTGCCTCCTCACCATAACACTCTCTGCCTGATGGGTGATACTGGTGATACTGCACTTATTTTTCTTTCAGCAGCAACAGCCCTTTTCTACACTGGTACACCTCTTCCAAACCTTAGCCTCACTGCTCTGTACCACACTAAGTCCTTCTTGGTAAAGTCAGGGCATTAATACCTTTTTCTGAAACGTGTATTACTTGACATTTCACAGTGCTTAAGCACTTAAGTTGTACATACCTCTAAGGGGGAGAAAAGGTACCCAGCTGAAAACAGCTTAGAAAAAAACAGGGAATCCACTTAAAACCACATCTGTTAAGAATCCAATATCTTTTAAAAAAAAGATTATAATTGGTACCATTGCAGTTATTACAGCAGGCTGAGATATTCACCTTTGACTGTGACCCGAGCACTGCAAGATGCCTGTCCTGTGTTGTTTTCAGCCAGACAGGTATAAATACCGTCATCTTCTGGTAGGGCATCTTGGACAGTCAATTTTGCAACTCCATCTTCAAAAGTGGAATGGGCATACTGAATTGGCTGGTCTGCAAACAGAAAGGAAGAGAATTGTCTCAATACATCAGCCACAAGTTTCAAAAGTACTTCTCATTTTCAGTGAAATCTGGATGCCTAACAGCAGCCAGTATATTAAAGTTCAGAGCCAAATCCTGCCCTCTGGTGCACAGCCACTGCTCTCTAGTGACTACAGACAGCAGCATCCAAGCACAAAGCAGAATATGGTTGTCAGAGAAATCTTGCCATTGTGTTCACTGGGTGCCACCTTGAGTAGCAGCAAGAGGAGCAAGGTTTATCTTTGTGTTTTCAATAGATTCTCTCTCAGGTCGATAAGAAATTAAATGCCTTGTGCATTTGGTTCAGACATTGTCTCCATCGTGTAATTTGCCTGAAACTAGATATTAGCGTTATTATCTAGATGTGCAAAACCTGTTGAGCATGGAGAAGTACTCGAAGTCCTCGATCAAGTACTTTGCAGTAGGAGACGTTCCAAGAGAGACAGCAAAATCTACAATGGAGCCAAGAGGCTGATTTCACAAGCAGTCAACCTAAACTACAGTATGTATAGTCTGGTAACAGACAGGTACAGTCTGATCTGTGACAACCTGACTACTATGGAAGTTCATTTTAAGAAACTGGTTCCTTGAATTGGTTTGGAACGTGCTTAAATGTTAGTGAAGACTGGTTAAAGTTTCCTTGCTATTGTTTCAGGAGCTGTCATCAATCTGAGACTTACTTTCTGAAATGTTTCTGCAATCTGTTTTCCCAATATTAAATAGTTTCCACTACTGACTCATCATTGGTTGCTTTCCCAGTGTATGCAATGCTTAAGAGTGCCTGGTATCTGTGCATAAACACCATGCTGGAAAAAAAAAATAGGGTCATCTAAGAGAAGAGGGTGAAACTGCAGAAAAAATGTGCAGGAATGAAACAAAGACATCTGTCACTTGGGAAACCACGGTCAAAAAGAAAGATCAAAATTGATTCTGTTGCTAAAAGTATAAATTAAATGACGGCACAGATTTTTCTCTCACCTCTGATTTTCAACACTAGCAAACTCAGAAGGCAGTCATTATCTATGCACTATCTATCAGCATATGAGGTTTCATTTTGAAATATAAACGTGCTAAAATCAGCATCATCCAATACTTACATATATTATAAAATGTGGTAGATGATCTTGCTCTTTTACTTATCTTCTAAGTTATCTGTTTGTTAAGTTAGCAAACTTTATACTGCATGAAAAAATGGGGTGAACATTTAATCAACTGCCCAGAAGACTCCAATTTTAGAATAAACTCTCTCCATCTTCTTCACAGGTGACATGCTTATTATGGGTTCCTTTGAGCTCCCTTTCACTCAGTTACACACAGACTATTTATTAGGTCCCATCACATAATTTTTCCATGTAAGAATAACATTACATTCAAAGATGCACATGTAGAGCAAAAGCCAAAGCAGACAAAGCTTTCTGCAAGAGGACATGGGACACTGGACTGCTTTCCCAGTCTCACTGTAGAATATCTGGAGCCTGCCTGGGATTCTGACATTCAAACTATTAATGGTGTCTAACAATACTATGATGACAACCATATCAGAAATACACTCAGGGTTAAAGCTTCATCATCAATACCAGAACAATGCCTTTTTATTTCAGTTGTATATAAGCAAATGAATAGGACGAGTGTTCTATGTGGCAAAAGAAAATGTGGCCTCCTTCACTGTGTCCTCAAATTTTGTCAAGTCATCCTCTTTTTCACTGCAGCTTCCAACTAAACTGACTAATTTTTAGCACTATTCACAGAACGGTGAATTGACTTACAGGGGGTCTTTTCCTCAGACCCCAGAAAATGAATGCAAGTATATCAGCCCTAAGGAATAACCTGCAGCAAGATTCTAAGTTATGTCCATTGTACTTATATTTTGATCTAATAAAAACAACTCTCACAGTAGTGAAATGTTCCCTTCTCCAGAGGCAGAACAGTCAAATCTCCATGACAGCTTGGCAGCACGAACAATAACAAAAAATACCTTTCTGCTGGCATGTTATGCCAGAAGAAAGGAAATTTTCCCCTGGCTCATTTATTAAAAGCTTTCTGGACAGATCAGAAAGCTATCCTAAAACGAAACACTACTGAGAGAATTGTTATGCTCAAGTCATGGTCATACTGTTTTTAAATTCAGCAGAAAGAGGCTCAATTCAACTTATGGGAAAAAAAAACCAAAAAAACCCACAACACATGGAAAGCAGTACAAAAAGGAAGATATTTAAAATACAGTCACATAGGCCTCATTCCTGCAATTTAAAAATAAGTTACCAATACAGTGGATTAAGAAGCTAAAGTAAATTTGAGTTACATACAGAAGCACTGTCACCGACAGCATGTGAAAAAGTTATCTATAAGGCTTTGCTGAGGCCAGAACTAAAATATAAGAGATTGACTTTCAGGGAATTTGCCAGTAAATCAATGAAAACTCATAAAGAAACTTAAAATAAAAGGCAGAGTGAGAGCAACAGGACAAAAGAACCATGTTGGAAAAGCTGGAAAAAAGCTTTAAGTCATTAAAATAGGGAAAAAGTATGAGAGAGAAACTCAAGATGGTAGAGCTACAGAGAACAGTAAGAGCTCGAATAAAATCCATAGTTCAGTCAGGTAGCTCTTATTTGTGCAGTCTCTATGAATATGGAAAAACTACTCATCCTCTCAGATCCTGAGAAGTAATTATAGACAATGCACAGGATACATCATCTATTTTTTGTCTTCGTTGACCTGAAAGAGAGGTCAATCTATAGAATGCCTCGGAAAACGTTTTACATTCATATGTAGTAACAGCTGGTAAAAATGCTCAGTATGTAAAGTAGCATCTGTATGTAACATTGCACAAGAAGTTATTGCAAGTCTTTTGGTTCTTAGGTGGTGAGGATTCCTCAAAGATCATGGGAAGGCAGACTGAATAGCATTCAGGCCGGTCAGCATCAAGGGACGCAGCTGAAGTGAGGCTGGATAGTCTAGGAGTGAGACTGTTCTGCTTTTTTCCTATTTTTTTATTTGTTTCTCAAAGCAGCCTTCTGTTCATGTTTCTTATGATTTGATAACTTAGTCTTTACATTCATTACTTCACTGAGATATGCATACTTTTCTCACTATTCATTTCAAAAATTAATTCTAGGTTGTTATCATTGTCATGCTTGGAAGGCAATTTACATTTGATATTTTCTTGTGAACTTTACACATCCTGTCCCATATGATTTTTATTTCTATGGGGTTCTGCAAAAGTGCTGTATTTTGAACAGTAGTGTGATTGCTCTTAGCAGATTTCTTTTTTCTCTGCCACAGACTATTGGTTGTGAATGTAAAAAGCTTTATATCCCAAGCGTGGACAGCAGTTTGCAACACACTTTTTAAAAAAAAAACACCAAAATTTGTCTTCCTGCCTCAAATTATATACTGTGAATATACTGTTCTCTTCATATGGCCAGTTAATGAAAGACTCCATCAAGTCATTTTGCCAAAAGCATTGTTATGTCTGCTTGGAGTAATATTTCAGGACCAGAAACACAACTTTCTCCTTAATTTGATAGTGTATATAAATACGAGAATTTTGTAGTGTCTAGCTAGCTGTTAGACAGGAAGGAAATGTTTGCATTACAATGGATATCACAATAATGACCTTAGGAGTGTACACGGAATTATCAGCATTAGACTACTGTTTATAATCTGTTCAAGTTTGTATCAAAATGGTATATAAACAGTTATGTATCACAATCAGGTGCAAGACAGAAAAGCATCAAACTATAGTTGTATGTTTTAGGAGTCTGGAATGAAAGTAGTGTGCTTATGTCTTTAAAATAATATGTGATGTCCATCATTTTTATTATTATGATAATTTCTTGTGCTTCGGTTACTCAGACCCATCACTGCTTCCTGATTTAAAGCAGAATTAATGCACTGGCTTTCACTTACAGAACCCTAATGGTTTGAAATCCACCTATCTGAAAAAAACCCACCTGCTTTTACCTCCTTGTGATATCGATCCAATTGCAGTAGAAGCTTGGATGCAAAATAAACATGTTTATACCTGAACAGGGGCAGACTCATCTGAGATTAGTGAGAAGGTCAATTCAGAACAAACATCATGAAGAAAAGGCAGGGGGCACAGTGCATACTGGAGGCCTACAGAAACATGTTGCTTATGGATCTGTAGGCTGCATTTTTCAGGAGTTAATGGTTTTCTGGTTAGCAAAGCAGAACATGGTTACATCAATGGAGATGCTATATCTATGTCTGATGAACTGTAACACAGAAAGTCAGTTGAGACAGGAAGATGCTCTGCATGTGGAAGACAACAGGTATAAATACATCATTCAATGACTAAGTGAAAGCTTCACGAGCAGGGGGTACCCTTGCAACATGAAGATGAAATGACTGACCCTGTGGATCAGACTTCCTTCTGTGCTGCAAGGCACAATTCTTGCATAGCAAAACAGTGATTCTACTCACATCTGCAAAGGAGGAGCTGCAGAGTAGCCTTCAGACAGAGAAACAAATTATTTCCAATGGGAGAGTGTCAGAGCCTTTACTCACATGTTTCATGTTGTAAATAAAGCAGTGGCGTTTCTATTCTAGACATGGAGCTGTTGGTAAGGGGAACAGACCAGGCTGTGGGAACATACCAATCTCAAGGTCATGGTTCATTTGCCCTACCACCTTTTTCAGTTATCCCATTTACTCTGAATAGCTAAAGAAAAACAGAGATCATGTGCAAATAATTAATTTTTTAAAAATCCGGGAGGAAACATCTTTATGGCAAAGTATGCTGTTCTTTGTCTTTAAATGGCACATACACACATACATGCAAAGATAGATACCCTGGGAGAGTCTGCAAAAAAAAATAAATTGCACTTCAGGAGTAACAGAGGTGATCAAGGGTTAGGCAGAACAAATCTGTCTAGCGTTTAATAGAGATGGCTCTAAATGGAAAGAGTTTTTAGCCGAAGTGTGTAGTCCCTGGATCTCTGAAATAATTTGGAATCTAAGCAAAATGCTGATCTTTGGGCCTGACTCCAATATTAAGAGAGGACTGTTAAGGAAACTTGCATGTTCAGTTGTGCAATCAGAGCAGGGTAGGAGATTATACAGTCTGATAAAATTTAAAAATATTTTACTTATCCCTTTTTTCAGTCAGCTTTGGACAAGCGTTAGAATCTCAAGGAACATATTTCTAGTAGATATGCAACGAGAAAAGCAGTGATTTTAAGATCTTGGGGACACCGCTGGTAATACCAATTATGATCTGCCCAGCTGATGAAAGAGTGGAATCGGGCATGGGTTTCCGTCCTACTGTAAAGAGTGATATACTGCATTTACTTTGCTTAGAACTTATTATCCCTAGCCGAGACTAGTTCCAGTGGAGTGGTGGTAGCACAGGGTTCAGCATCCAGTGCTGCTACACAGGCTTTGTTGCAGTGTGTTCAATAGCTGTGTTTAACAAAATCCATCTGCCTACAATCCTGTCACCAGAGTCCCCTGCTGGACATACTGGAAAACTGCAGTAAGACAGAAAACTGCTAAAGAAAACCACCCTTCGTGCATATCATGTGCATATAAACTGATTTTCTTCAAGTATTCTAGTAGATTATATTAGGGTGATTTAGAGTGCTTTGTGCAGTACTGACGGCCTTGCCACGTACCGATCAGAGCGGCAGTGGAGACTGTGGCTGTAGGTGTGTACGTGCTTTGCAGCCCGGGGGATTCCTTACCGTTGAGAAGCCATGTGATCTGAGGTACAGGTTCACCTCCTACACAGCACTGCAGCACAAAGTCTTGCCCTTCACTCACAGTGCATCCTTTCAAGACACTGGAAAAGCATGGAGCAACCTCTTGAACCTTGGGCCCTTTAAAACCAAAATGAAAACAGTTCCTTTAACCCATATTGAAAAAATTATCTTTACCACTTAGTGACTTTTTCTAGGTATGCTTAGGTGACGTGGCTGGGCTAACAGATTCATCCCATGCAAATAAGTGAAAAAAAAAATAAATCAAAACTATGGTGAAATGTTTTATTGGGAAATAGAAATAATTTTGAGCAATGGACTGATATAAAGAAGAAGTTCTGTAATCTACACGACAGGCACAGACAGCTCTCAAGCTATATCTTAGGTGGCGGTTTCCTATGCCAGAATCCACCATTTGCAGCCAATTGCTAGAACTGTAGGCAACGTATTACCAGAGATCTCAGTGCAAAGAACAGGAAGGATAATTCTTCTCTCCTCTTGTCTGTCTTCTCCCAGTCCCTTTTCCAAATTTTCCCTGGCTGGCAGTGAAACAGGGTGACTTAAGGATGCAGTTTACAGGTCTCTCATGAGACAGAAAGATAGTATCTTGGGCATCCTGGCACCTCAGGCACAGCAAATAGAGGAATGTTGCATAAACACGATCATAGCTCCATGACAAAATCTAAAACCAGGTGAAAAGATTAGAATTGAGGATGGGATTTGCAAAGAGGGCCACAAATCTTTCAACCAGACCAGTGAGACAGTGCCTTCAAGCTCAAAATAATTTGTCACTGGGAAGTGTACTTGAATTTAGCAGAATGCAATTCTTGTTCCTTAACTTTTCTTCTTACTGGCTTTACTGCACAGGATTGGTTTGTGCTCACAAAACATTTCAGATCTGCAGTGTCCTACAGATATGCTAAACAACTCCAAAAGAACTGAATGTAGAACAACAATAAAATCTTTAGCAACCTGTATTAAATACAAGCATTAACAGAAAACCTCAGTGGAGAACAGGCCTCCCTGTGTACAAAACATTCAACAAGATGGTTTTAGCTATACAAACAACAAAACCAAAAGGTCACAATGGGAAACTCATGCAGAAAGTGGTTTCCCAGCTATCCCACACCACATTATTCACTGAGCTAGGAATCAGAATTAACTTGCATTGAGAAGCCGTAATAGAAATTTTGTAGTCACCACCCACTGACAGCTTAGAAAAGCCCAGGTGAAGTTTTCAAAGTGCAGAGAACTTACTTACTTCTGACAGTTAACAACCAGCTGGTGGAAGTCTGGCCTTTGAGGTTGAAAGCTGTACAGGTGTATGATCCACTGTCCCCCAAGGAGGGCTTCTTTAACCATAGGCAATGAATTCCATCTTCTTCATATATTTGGACATCTTCTCCAGCTTTAATTGGTTCACCCTCTTTGAACCACTCAACATCTGGTTTTGGTTTCCCTGAAACTAGACAATCGGGTATTTGAATTTTTATGAACAGGTATTCCCCCTAGTGTAATTTCTTTCTTGGCTTTAGTGTAAATTAGGTATAATTTGCACATATATAACTATATAAACCTTAATGAACAACTAATAAACAAAATCACCTTCAAAAAGATGGTTTGATATTTCTGATCTTCCAGAACTCTTGGGCAGTCCATCTTGTAAAATAGAAAATATTTAGTAACTTGAAAAACCCCAAGCACTTCTATCTGAATATTGTTCCTCTAAGAGACACAGACAAAATGGATGTGATGAGATATTAAAGGAGAAAGAAAGACATTTCTCCCCATTCCTTCCTACCCTGCTGAATTAGTTTCTAAGTGCACCTAGCAGTACTTTGCAATCGATGGTACCTGTCACTGAGACTGTTAATTCTGGGGCTGCTCAGCCTGGAGAACAGAAGGCTTGGGGGGAGTCTCATCAAGGTATATAAATATCTGAAAGGAGAGTGTAAAGAAGACGGAGCCAGGCTCTTTTCAGTGATGTCCAGTGGCAGGACCAGAGGCAGTGAACACAAACTGAAACACAGGAAGTTCTGTCTGAACATAAACACTTTTTTACTGTGAGGGTTACTGAGCACTGCCACAAGTTGCCCGGAAAGGCTGTGGAGTCTCCCCCCCGGAGATATTCAAAAGCCATTTTGACACAGTTCCTGGACAACCTGCCTCAGTTGACGTTGCATGCGCAGGAGTGTTGAACCACATGACCTCCAGAGGTCCCTTCCAACATCAAACATTCTGTGACTCTGGGTATTCTTTTCCAGAGTAGGGTCCAAGTTTTGGCAAAGCAAGCAGCCTCCTAGGACAGTAAACTTTCAGGGAGCAGAAGCAAAACAGCTGTGCCTTCACTGCCTGCTTTGCCTGTGTCAGAGCTCTGGAAAACCAGATTTGGCTCCTAGTAGTGCTGAGGGAGGTCTGGCCTTCATGGGGCAGTTGCTAAGATGAGCAAAGAGGAGAGAGGTCAGGAAAGAAGGCCAGAAAAGGTCACCTATCCTATCCTTCACTTAATTTTAGCAAACAAGGCCCTCTGGGGCTTCCACCTAGCTGATGTTCCTTCCCAGCTCTCCCCATTTCATTATAGCAAGTGCTCAGCCTTGGAGGAAGATACGGACAGTAAAAGATGGCAGGGATATCCACAACAAGCATATATATTGCAGGAAACCCTTCTGAATGGAGAAAACAGAAGGACAGGGGAGTGACTTAGCAAGAAGAGGAACCCTTAGCTAGAAACAGGACCACACCTGATACAAGTGACTGGAAACAGGAAAACAAGGAATTTCCTCTTTTTGGAAAAAGGAAAAAAAAAAAAGCAGTCCCTAAATCCAGCTCCAAATTAATAAAAAATTTGGAAGGGTGCAGATTACCATTACACCTACATATGGGGCAAAAACTGGAATGCTGATCGAGAAGCAGGAAATGTACTTATTCTGTGAATTTTCTCCACTAGAAATGAGAAGTTATTATCCAGAAAAGGTTCTCTTTCCTGCTCAGCAGAGAAAGAGAACATTGAAATCCACAGACAATTAGTAAAGAACAGAGGAGTTCGAAGAACCTCCAAAAGCTGGGAAAAAACTAATAATCAAGCCCTGAAGTGTGAAAGAACCTGGATGCTTTGTAGTAACCATACAAATAGCCTGGCAGCGAGAAGCCTCTTTAAGAGTGTAAGAGCATTTCCATTGTCCATTGCAACCAGGAAGCAGAGGTGCCTGTGACAGCAACCCTAGTCCTAGAGGATTCTCAGGAAAGAGAGCTTCTCTGATAACTTATTAAAGTGCATTAGGGACATTCCATTGTAACTTCCCTAAAAACACGTTGCCTTTACATATAAGAGTTTGTGCTTTGGGTCCAAAGCCAGGTATTCACTGGCTTCAATAAGAATGGAATGATCTCCTTGGTTTGTGTACAATAGGAACTACATTTCCCTACCAGACATGCTCATGAATTAGTTAAACCTTGCAAAGCTTTTGAGATCCTCTGATAGAAATCAATCTGTGTTCTTAGTACTAATATACCTGAAAAGAAAATAATATTCAAAAGGTGCCAGGATCTTTGGAATATTTTCTCCCCTCCTTACTCTCTGGGCTTGTGATATAAATTGTATTCTTTACTCATGAGGCAAGAACTATCAAGAAATAAAATAAATTATCACGGTTTTTATTTTATTTTTTTTCCTCCAGAGACATAAAAAAAACATTTTCTCTCTCACTTGTGGGAACACTTTAAAGTGTGAATGTTATTTAAAAAAAATAGCAGAAAATGCTTCAAAATTATTTTCTACCAAAATTGTAATAATAATAATAAAAAAAGACAAGTGTTCCAAATCTACTCCCTGGATTCAGCAAAATGCAGCACTCATTACTCTTCTGAGAGGTTAAAACCCGGTCAAATTCTGCAAAGCAAACTCTAAACCTCCCTTTTAATTCTGACTTTATCATTGCAGCTGCTAAGAAGCACTCAGCACTGGGTCGACCAAATATGAGGGGTAAAAGTAGATGCCACAAGGGAAATGCAGTGACTGATTGTAGTTTCTTATCTGATCATTTTTTGGGCTCAAGGGCAATATGACTAATTACAGTTCTGGAAAGCTTACCATCCATTTTCTCTCTTGCACCTTCGTATCAGAGGTCGCAAAACTACCGCCTATAAAGAGTAGCATTGATTCCATCTGGGGAAACCTCAAACGAGAGGAGGGATAGATGCTACGGTATGGAATGATTTGAAATGATTGAGAAGAGTATGGTGGAAAACAGATGAGATTCTGCATCTGTTTCAAAAATTATTTAGAAGGAGGGCAACTTGCAATGAAGAAGGAATTACTTCCCTACTTCTACACACAGAAGAACCCGACTAACCCCAGGGCTCTGATAACTTTCATCCCTTTACCTTTGCTCTTGAATTTAATCTCCTGGCCTTCTGATGCTTCCAGGCTCTGTGGACGGCTCTCAAATTGAGGGGGAATTCCTAGAGGCTCCCTCTTCTCCTCCATTACAGCCTTCCGGGCTCCAGATCTGTTTTCTGCTTCTCTACTTCTTGGACTGACTTGCCCTGTCAGAGTTGGGGTTTGCTGAGTGGACAGCAGGGGCTGTGCAGACCTTTTCCTGTCTTCACCTGGTCTGATGAAAGTAGCCTGGGGTTCTGCCTTTGGTTCTGGTTGCAGTCTGACAGCTTGTAGTGTGATGGTGCTTGAAGTTTTCTGCAAAACCTGGGATCCCTTTTTTCCTTCTTTAGGTTCTTGAGGAGACACTGCATTGGATTCTTGGTGCTGTCCCTGCTTAATGGCTTCTCTGGAGAAGTAAAAGGTCTCTTTTTTTGCTGACACCCTGTCTTTGGTTTCAACCAGGAGTTCAGTGTTGTTGGATTTCAGCTCTTTAGCAATCCCATTGCTAGTTGCCTGGTTGAATTCTGAATTTTCAACAGCTTTGATGGTAAGTGTTGTTGGTTTCCATGGCATGCTGAAGGAAAATGATAAGTTTACAGATATATGACACAGTATAAAGACTAATTATTATTATCAGCAATGATATAAATGCACAAGCCCTTAGCAAGAAGGTGAACTAATTAGCCCTAGGTTTCCTTCACAAAAATTAAGAACATGGATGGAAGAGGTGAAGTGAAAAGCTTCATTAAATGTGATCATTTGCTCAGACACTGTCTCAACTGAGGAGTTCCTGGCTACAAATCCACTTCTCAGGTTCTAACATGTTTTTTGAGTCAAACACTAACCTTGCTTACACTGCTTTAGATAGAGAGCAGTTATGTGAGACCCTGGGATGACCAGGATGCGACACTATTTTATGCTTTAATAAATTGAGGCTATGTATAATTATAGCTCAAAACACCACATAAAATAGTTCCCTAAAGGAAAAAGAAAATGAAAATTGTGCAGTGAATTTACAATTTCTAATTATGGTGTTTTGTAATTTAGGTGATTTCAAAAGAGGACTGATCAGGAAACTTGACAAAAGCCTAGGAGAGGAAGAGGGGGTGTTGTCAAAAATAATAATCAATTGACTGGACATAAAAATTTCAGCTATGGTTTTATTAGGAAGAGTTTCTCAGAATTATGATGGATCTGCTGCCCAGTACTTTGAGGGCACAAGAGTAGTTGACTAACTGGGGACATGAATCCAAGTTTCCTTCACTGAAGTTGGCTGCCCTGACCACTAAGCTAATACCTGTAGAGCACTGTGTGTGTCTCACACTTTCACAGTATTATTCCAAGTCAGACTTCGAACATATTTGAAATATGGGAAGTAATTTCTAGCCCAGCTCTGTTTTGCAATCCTTAGGGCCACTGACTTATTCTCTCAGGGAGATTCAGGGTATTTATTGTAGTACTTTCTTCAGCCAGAGTTAAATGTACTAGAGAAATAGTGCCTGTGAGATTTGCTGTTACAACTGTAAGACTTTTACATTTTACAAAGTATCTATTTTCCTGTGAATAAATGATGGAGGAGGCAAAACTACTCTAGAGAATCCAGTACATGGGGAGTTCTGGCTCTAGAGCTGCACAGTTGCATGTACACTAAACTTATTTAAAGAATGCTCCTAAAAGTCACACAGACCTGAAAAACAGGGTAGCACAGCATTTTCAGATCCACTTTGCAGTGGCCATGGAGTTAGGAAAATGTAAACATGCCATTTTGACATCCCATCCAGAGCACAGACTAAACACCTTGAAGACTGTAAAGAAACTGGCCTTCATGAAAGTGCCTTACATAGTCAGAGCATTTAATTCCTGCATTTTCTATTCATGAAGACATTTTACAAAATTATTTTTTAAAAAAATATAGTAAATTAAGTTTTAACATCTTGACAAATCCCTAAAATATGAATTTTTTTGTTTCTTGTTACTTTACCCATAGTTTTGTATGTGTTTTCAGGCAATAGCAAAGACCATGGCCATACTATGTTTGGCTTATGACAGCAAAGAACAAGCAGGTCAGTACTGATGATGCACTTTAAATCTTTGGGACAACACTGACAAGATAAATACAGGTTTTTGACTCCAAAAAGGAAGTTCGACCAATTGGTACAGAGTATAATTTCTCCTCATATAGATTTTGTTCAGATTATATAATTATTTGGCTACATGGGAAGCCATCTAAATTTTGCTTTCCTGAGCCAGACCAGAACTCTCTACTTCATAGTGTTGCCACCAGTTCCATCTACTATTTCACAGGAGTCTACCAGGACAGCTGAATTTGGCAGTAAGAAAGAATCTCATTCCAAGTGAACATTTTCTAACTTCCAAATACAGACTGACCCAAAAAGATTTATCACTTTGTGAGAAAGGCTCACAATAAATGTCAAAATTAGTGTACTGCATTTAATATTCTGAGAAAGTACTCCAGTAAAAACATACCATAGTGGCTGAGTGTATGGCTCAGTCTTATCTGGACCTGAAATAAAAAAAAGAAAACCCAGGTAATTTATATATACAATACTGTGCACAATTCCATAAATTTGAAAGATTTTAAGCAAAGAATATACTTAAGAACCTTCACTCTTCATACTTTCAATCCATTGAAGTCAAGATTGACTATCACCACATCTGAAATTTGGTAAGGACAACAGCAAGCTGCTCAGCTGAAACACAAAGAGGTCTTGGTCCATTTTAAGACGTTGCTGGGTCAATTAATTTCTCAAGTCCCTTGAGAGCTAAAGGTTCTGTGAGCCCCAAAGGCTCCTTGTTGGGGGAAAGAAGTAAGGAAGAAATTACAATTGGGAGGCAGCTCATCAAATCTTATGGGATCTCCACAGAGCTTGTAGAAGTGGAGAAAGACAAAGCATCAGTACTAGACGGAGGATGCCCACAGGGAAACTACAGCTGTCCTCTGGGTAAAACACAAAACCAAATTAACAGTAGTAAAAAATCCCAAAACCTGGGCCCACCTGTAAACTTTTACCAACTTATTTACTGTGTAGCGAGTATTATCATGTATTACCATATTTAACATGAATAACACACGAGCTAACATATTGCATTTCTTCACTTTGCAACACCACTGGGATATCCGGGAACATGGCTGAGCGGTACTGACTGGCCAGGGTACCTCATCAGCTACTTTGATGAGCACATATTTGCCCATAGTTGGTCTCTTAGTTCATATGTATGTAATCCTCCATGCATTCTTCCAAACCTTGACAGTATTTCTTTCTCTTGGGGGCAACATGAGATAATAAATAGTTGGGAGGAGAGAAATACCACTCCAGATCAAGTACCAACCACATCTCTCCATTTTTCCCTAGTTAACAGCACAGGATGCAGCTTGGTTTCGCCTTGTCAGATCAAAGTTGCATCTACATCATTGCCAGCTGTGAGACTAGAAGCTACAGTAGAAAGACATGTGATAATGAATGTGCAAGATAATGATTTTTTGCAAGTTGTCAACAAATACTCCATAAAAATGCTTTCAGAGTCTTTGCCTTAGGGGAAAACCAAAAACATGTGATGGATGATATCCTGATTTCCACTGTGTTTTGCAAAATCCACATCTAAATGCTTGGACTTGCTGCACCATTCAGAGTGACCAAAAGAATCTATTTACATGCACACAAAAGTTGCAGTGAGAGAGGGAAATAACCCGTTGACCTCACTTCAATAAACCTGTCAATAAACAGTAACAGAAATTCTTCACATAAAAATTAAAGCTGAAAAGAGACTGGATAAATGCAGAAAAGAAAGCTGAATAACTACTGGTTGCAGACAAGACAATACCATGCAACTCTGTCTATTAAAAGAACATTTTCCCCTTCCCTCTCCACTTGCCACTATGGGAACTTGAAGAAAAAATGTAGCTCTTGGAACAAGATTATCTATATATGAAATTGCATGGATTTGAAAGAAAATGTAGCAATTCTGAGCCACCTGATTGTCTGCTAGCGTCTTGCAGCAACTCCTATGACCTGATTTAATTGATAATGAAAGAATTAGGTATTATATATTGTGGTTAGGTAAGTGGAATCATCCGGTTAGTCAAGTACATTGCAAGAGAGTGCCCTTTTTACTGACCTGTACTAATCCAAGAAAGAATGCCCGCATTATTCAGAGATGTGGTCAGCATCTGAAGCAAACATACACCACAACTGACTTTGTGACCCCAGTTCCGCACCATCTCTCAAGGCAGATGTACCCATTGCACAACAGAAAGCTCACCGCTTCAGGGAGAGCAAGTAAGGATCAAGTTTCGTGTTTTAAAAAAAAGAGCTTATTGAACAAAATGGCCCTTTCTATAAAACATCAGTTGAATAGGCAACCTGTAGAAGCTCCTTCTACAATGGCTTCATCAGATTGGAACTTACAGATAAAAGGTACAGCTTTAAATGGTGAAGGCTACTTGTAGTTCTGAGGATCAAAATTTAAATCCCCTTGTTACTTATATTCTTCATATCTTACAGAGTAACAGCATTGATGTGAACTTAAAAATCTTGGACCAAAAAATTCACTGCTGGGCATGTACGTAACCCAGTGATCTTATGACTGCAGCTGAAGCCAGCAGCTGTTGATTTAATTATTTAATTGGGTCCAGTGACTACTTGCCCACCGACTGACAAAAATCCTCTTTAGTGTGGTCGCTGAAGGCTGTGTGATTTTGAGGCTGCTGCACAGGGCACCCTAAGAAGAATCAAACTACAAAATGAATGTATATGGTAATGCACATATGGAATAGAACATCCTAAATTATTTATACAAAGACATTTATTTCCTTTAACAGCAGGGAAATAGGGCAGGGTTGGGAGCTGAGAACACTGAATTTTAATCTCATTAAGCTGTTTTTTTTTACTCTCTTACAGTTTAGTGTTATGCTCCTTTACTTTACCTTCCTGGTTCTACAAATAGAGATACAATTTTTTTTCCCAAAAAGGAGCTGGTATAAATGTGCATCTGGTGTCGGTACTCATCAAAACCAAAATTAATTACTGATTATAATGACAAGTGAAAGGTTTCCATTTGGTGAAATTAAAATCTACGTTCAAACCATATGGAGGTCAAAATCACAGCAAAAGTGAAAAGTTGGTTTTAAAGCAAGTTGTAACAAAGCATTTGGATAGCCTTTTCCTCATTAGACTGACACGATGTTTTCAGCTGTAGCATGCTCCAAGCTATCATTTATGCATCATTTAATGAAGAGAAAGAAAGATAATGGGGAAAAGTGAATGCTTATACTAAGAACACAACTAAAGATTTTAAAGGAATGTCTGTAGTTCACTTGTGCTCTCTTCTGTGTAAAATCTTTGCTGTACCTTGAACGGTGAGCTCTGCAGACACAGATGCCTTCCCAGCGCTGTTTACCACTGTGCACGTGTAAATTCCTGAATCAGCGAGCTGAGCGTTTTGGATTTCCAAGAACTGGATGCCTGTTTTCTCAAACATGTTGAAACGCTCATTTTGCTGCAACTGAACATCACCCTGCAAATATCACAAGACACCATGAGACAGCTAGCTATCACAGAATCACAGAATCACCATGGTTGGAAGGGACCTCTGAGATCATTGAGTCAATGAGAGAAGAAATTTTTTGGGAAAACATCAGGTAAAAAATGCCTTTCTCTTATCTTTTAGCCAAATTCCTTCCATCAATAATACTCAGACGGTATAAACAAAAAGCTATGTCCAAAAGTTATATAATTCATATATACATATATAATATATAATCTGCAGGAGGCTGTTTTTCCCTGCATTTTGCCACCCACTCCTCTCAGTTTGGGTTTGGCTTTGCATTATTTACTATATCCATATTCCTAGAAGAATTTCTTTTCACTGTATGTGGGCTCAAACGAGTTTTCTGTTCATATTTGTTCCAGGAAGACTAACATCACACTTTCAAGCAAAAACTTTCGAGTAGGGTGATAGCTCTCTATCCCTCAATAGCTCCTTTATGCTGCATTACTTCAGGAATTGGAAAAAATATTAGAATATTAGATTATCAGAATGACAAATTTTGTTTTTAAATTCTATGAAATAATTGACCAACACATCATTTGTGAGCAAATCAGTGCTTCTGCTCCAGCACCAGCCATTAAAGAGGACTCCCTTTCTGTCAGGCACCACAGCTTTTCCTATCCTAAATTAAGGAAGGGAAAGTGTACAAATCTACAATCTGTAGGGCTTTGGTCAGTAAACATTATGGAAACTACAGTGTTTTCAGATGCTGTCATTCCCAAAGTCTCTACAAACTCACTAATATCTGGGCGCTGTAAGTCCTATTTGAATTAAAAATAAGCTAGTTTTCATGACAGGGGTTTGGTAGTGATACAGTAGGAGCTTCTGTTCTTTGCAACTTAACAAACAAGAAAAGAGGAAAGAAAACAATAAGCAGAGTAAAACATTTACACAAAAGCTTATTCATTAGTTCTGAGAAGTGCAATTTTAATTGTTTATAAAGCTTCCATGCTGCATGGAAGGTGGTGATGTGTTTGCTCTGCACTAGCCAGATGTGGTCCAGCAGCCATGTAAATTCATTTCCAGGATGCTGAAATATCTACCACTCAGCAGGACCCTGCAGCGCCTGGTGCTTCCGGACATGACCAGAAGCGTTGTGGGCCTGAGCTTGTTTGCAGCCAGCCAAAGCACACGCATGGTTACCTGTTCATCCACGCATTATGAGCAGGGAGGCAAAAAACATGCTTCACAACAACAACCTGCCGATAAAACTCCGATAAAGAGCAACAACACATTTATACTTTACAGAGTATATGAATTATTGAAAGACAGCTCAAAATAGGTGCTCACATAATATCATGAACGCCTAAAGAAAACCAATTTAACCAAAAGTGATGGGTTGAGGCTAAGTTCAGGAGAGTGGACTGGGTGTCTGCAGGCCAGCAATGGTATGACAACTGAACCTCTGAACAGCACAGCTGTGGTATTTTACAGAATAATATATGCAGATCTGAAAGTATCGAAATACGATTTTTAAGGACATAAACATGAACAGAACTCATGGAGCTGCTAATAACAAGAACTTTGTATACTTCATTCATGTGATCAGACAGTGAATGCCAGTTTATAGAATAAGGCACTATAGAAGCTGACAATCAATCGCAAAATATAACCTCTAACAAACTGCAAAAACATGTATGAGGAAGTACCAAAGCGTAGATCCAAGCTGCTGGATTGCTAGTCCCTGCTCGCTGTTTACCACACAGCCCTGAATAAAGAGAACTGAATGACAAATCCTGTTTTGCACTGAGTTGCACAACTGGAAAACCTGAGGGAGTGGTGGGACAGGACGCAGGCTGCTGCGGAGCAGCTCCATTGCAGACTGTTGTGAGAGCCAGCAGGCTCCAAAGAACTGTCGGCAGCTGGAGGGAGAAGCAGACTCTAGTTGGAGCTGCCAACTGAAGGGAACGTCTTAGTGAGTGCTTCCACAGCAAGAGGCTGTTTCTTTTCCGAGGTGTACCCTGGCACTCTTGTATTACAAACAACAAGGATAAGTCTGGAATAACGCAGATAATGACTTGGAAGCATTCCTCTGCTCTATGAGCAGTTTTCTGGGTTTCTTTGTGTTTTTTTTCCCCCAGCCCCCAAACCTGGAGACTCCAGAATAAAATAAAAGCTATGACAGAACAGTCATATATTTGGTCTTCCAAATTAAAGAAAGCAATTTTAATTCTCTATAATACAAATAGTTTCAGGAAAAGTGGCCTAATCTGTGTAATATTTAATTATCACCTGAATGCTCTCTCCTTACTAACAAAAAAAAAGGCATTTGGAGATCTTGTCTATGCCCAAAGGGGGCATTAAGACTTAAGTCTTCAATGTCTTTTTATAGTCTAATGAATTTTAAATATTGCTCATTTATAAAGCTTTTTTTATTAAATGACAGATGCTTACAATTCCCAGTTCTAACGCAGATCTGAATTTGACAGCTCAGGTCTCCTTTATTTCATGTCAGACACTTTTCTGCTACCACTGTCTTATCAGAAGTCAGACTGAAACAGTTGAACTGTTGTTTATCTGCTTTGGATTTTTATTTTTTTTTTTTTAATTTGCAAAAGCCAATCGTGCATGCCAAACCCCAATCATATCTGTTAATTCCTAAACAGTTAATTTTCTTCTCAATTCAATCTCATTGCTTTACAAACATCATCTTCATTCTAATGTATGGGTAAAACCCAATGTGAGTGGTACAAAAAAGGCAGTTTATGACTGAGACACTGACATGGGTTTTGGGAAATATAGCTGTAATTTTCACAGCTGTCAGAGAATCCTCTATAACCACAGTCAAAGCATTGAATCCCTGCGGACCTTCTCTATAAAACAGAGATTATGATAATATTCACTTTTCCCATCCTTTTTCTATTTCTCTTATCTAGTTAGCAAAGTCTTTGGGCAAGTATGTCCCATACTCGCTATTTTCATAACGGAACCTGGATCTTGTTTGGTGCTTTCAGATTATACTTTTGTACAAATATTTTCAACAATGAGATAGATAAAGGAGAAGTTTATACCGAGAAGGCAACCTATTCAGCATAAAAATGAGGAAGAACACGGCTCTCCTTGTATGTACATTCTCACCATGATAATTTGCAGTGTCAAGTGCATTTCATCCTTTCAAGTCAGCAAATTTCAAAAGAGCAAGAAAACATTAATTTTTTGGGAAATCATACCTTAAACCAAGTTACTTGAGGCTGAGGTCGTCCTGTTATTTTACATGAGAATTTGCCTGTTTGGCCTTCACGCACAACAACTCTATTGGGTTTTGTAGCAAACTTGGGTGGACTCTCTCCCCAGATGCTTGGCCTATTCTCCACAGATGGAACAGTAAGTCTTCCCCTGGAAAGGCAATTGACATCCTGGTTTTACAGAAGAACTGAAAGCTGTTGTGGTTAGAGCAAACTTCAGGAAGCATTTTAGATCAGTGGTCTGCCAACAAGGGTATAGAATTGGTGGTAAACGAAATTGTAGTTACACAATATTTTTTTTGGCAAATGGAAGAAATGGAAATGCTGGTGATGACTGCTCTTGACTCCTCATGCAACTGAATAGTATGATGCTACGTACCCTTATCCAGCATAACCCAGATAACAGAACTGGGGGACAATTTTAGTTGCTTATGAGCAGAGCTGGGCAAACAAATGATAGGAAACACTGCATGCATTTAGTTTTTTCCAGTTTCTGTTTCTAATTGTTTCCTGATTATTTGTGCATACTCGTTCACTGTTCACAGATCTTTATCGTGCAATTTATTTTGACACTGAGTACAATGACATAGCAATTTCTGATTTATGAATCAGCAACTTGTTTTTGCAACATTTCTGACATGTCCTGGTAAAGATTTTTGGGTTGGGGAAGGCTTCTGTTTGGAATCGCATTCACTACAATGCTTGCAAAGCAAACATGAAAAAGGCACAAAACCAAAGCACACCCATCCCGCGTGAATGTCTACTAAGTGTAAGTGCCCAGCTCTACTTAAAAGGATGGCACAGCTGGGAAACAACACATGGAATTAAACTAGAGTGACATCAGTGACTACAGCCCAAAACCCTCAGTTACACAGCCGTAAAACATAAAACACCAAGCAGCATTATAGCAAGAAGAAAAAAAAAAAGGTGCAACTTCAGGTCTGTTAATGTCAAAGGGAACACACACTCTTGGCTCTGCAGCCCTGGTACAACAAAGACACACATTAGCAGATGGCAGATGGTGATTTTTTATTTATTTATTTTTAACCTTTAATTTCAAGCAAACTGAACCATTTTCAAGGCTGTCTTTTCCAGATGGCCTTTTACTACATGCAAGTAAAATGTGTCAATACCTCACCATTTCTACCTGGTGTCAGATACTAACAGAGACCGCATCGCCTTAGTCCAAGGTGCTGCCAAGACATGATGGTTGCCATATAGGCAGCTCGAGGTTTCTAAGTAAGAGACAATACCTTAGTGAAAGGATTCACATGGACAAGAGGACCAGCAAAAAGTCTTGTGAGAGAAAAGTGACTGCAATTAGCTAAAATGGAAAACACTTCATCATACAATTAAATATCTGACAGCTTTTAATGTCATCTTCCTCATGCTACCACTAAAGCAGAGCATAAATGTGTATTAAAGAAGTTTTTAGTGACCATCTGTAGGTGGTGCTTCTATATTTATATATCTATACACACATACTAACACATTACAAGAAAATCAACTACTAGCTAGCCTGCAGCTTTATGGCTGTTTCTTAGATGTACACAACCTGAAATGCGTTTTTTTTTCTTTTTCCTCCTGCCTAATTATATAAAGTATAAACTTTCCATACCATAAAATTATTAATACTGAACAGGAGTAAACCACATGAGAATGAAAAATGAGGACAACCATTCTACCTGCGTGCAATGCAATGGATAAGGATAGTGCTTTGGAAAGTCTGAATGTATAACAAAACCTAACAGCAACCTTGACTGTCTTTTCTTGCTTTGATTATTTAGCATGTGTGTATTTCTGTAGCACATTTGCAATACAGACATTATCATGTAAAAGCCTTCCTGATTACTCAGTTTCACTTACTATTCTCACTGTTGTAATCTCAGCTAATTTTAAAGTTCAAACTATCTGTATTCTGATCACCAAGATGATCATGAGTGTGTATTTTTGTCTACATCCAATGCGACTTAGTCCCAAGGAATCAGAAAGAATTCTACTTAAATACAAGCTACATACAAAGAAGTGAATTCAGCTGTTGGAAGAATTAGGCCTAGGGCTTTTAAAACAGTGGCATTCACTTAATTGTAAATGCTTACTGATGTGCAGAAAGTAAACGACAGCAAGAAGGCTGCTCCGTGTGCCAGCTCAGATCACCCCATTGACCCATTCTTGCTAATGGTTACTCCAAACCATTCTTGCTAACAGTTACTCCAAACTGGAACAATTCTTTCTTCTGGACCACAGTTTACTAACTGTGTCGCTTGGAAATACTTTAATTATACATGAGAGAATGCTGATTTCAGTTGCTTTTATTTCTTACTGATGACTCTTAAAGCAGTATTTGCTCTGGCAGAAGAAGACTGTTAGGTCTTGGAAGGTGTGGGGAAGGATTTCTGAATATCAGAGAGTAGAGACAAGATGGCGCAATATTACAGCAGAGGAGTATGCAATGTTGCAGATACCAGCAGAATGTTCTGTTTTCAGGCAGATTAATTCCTGTCAGTAGGAGGGAGCAATAGCTGTATCTACTTCTGTCCTCCTGACAGCCTCAGCCATTTTACTAACACAGCAACTCTCATAGTACCTATTCTGCTTGGGAAGAATGGAGATTTGGACTTAGAGCGTTTGAGTTCACAAATATCAAAGTGTTTGTTTTCAGATGTTGCTTTAACTGGCACTGCCCTGCTTCTGAGAGCCCAGTCATTCTTGCTATCCCCGCCCCAAAAGCATGAGAAATCATGCCAAGCAGATATTCTATTCCAATGCAAAGCCGTGGAGAACTGAGTCATTAGCCACCAGGCTTTGCTTTCCTCCGTTACCTCTGATTCTTGCACGGGTAAGGAGCCTTGGGAATACATTTCCAGTGAGGACATACTGGAACTGGAGAACTAGACAAGAATCTAACCCTTTTTGACTGGATGACTGGGTGACTTTTCACCCTCAAAGTGAATCAGAGCTAAAGACAAAAAACAAGAGGCACTTAAAATGGGGAGAACTGGTTATTCCTTAGCAAGAGTTATTTTAGTTCTTTTCCTGCATGTTTGGGTGTCTGTTAAACAATATCAAAGCCAGTGGACTCCTTACCCAGGGGTTTTGGCACTGGATGGCAGGCTGTATTTCTTCAAGGAGTTTCCTGTAAGCATAAAACAGGAAGACAGGAGTTTTGTCAAGACCATTGGGAATTACAGATACTGAAGACTATGTAAAATATGCGTTTCTCCAGGTTTTACATAAAGGAGGAATGCAACACCTGCAGTATAAGGTTATGTCATTTGTACTCCAAAGTCAGGCTCTCCAATTTCAAAAACAAGTTTTAGCAGAGTTACCATCAAATCCCTAGCCTCAGTAGTAACAAAACTGCAGATTATTCATGCAAAAATATTTTTAAACAAGTGAATGAAACACTGTGTCTGATTTCTATAGTGCAGCACTAATTCAAATTAAGATATCCAAAAACGGGTTTGGGGCTCTGAAAGAGGTTTGGGTTTTAGTCCTGTGCTAGCCTAGACTACCTTTTCTGTAAAATGATTGTTTTTAAAGCTCAATAGTTCATCACGCTTGCTGGGGTAAGCAACAGGGAGATGTGTGCTGAGTCGTGTAAGCTCAGCGCCATCTACTGCACACAGCACTCCTGGGAGCTTTGGCACATTAAAAAAAGGGTAGTGACCTGGGTTAGATCCAGAGTGGAAGCATGAAACGAACAGCTCTGATGGCTGTGAAAAAAATTTGTTCTAGAGACTCATAAGAATCTACATTACTGTCAGATTGGACAGCCATGGAGGATTATGAGCCATGGAGCCATGGAAAGATGAGATTGTGTTTCAGGCACTCATTTTTTCAGGGAGCAGTCAGCCCCACTTAGACATCTTGCCTGAGAACAGAAAAAAATCTGCCCTTTGCAATCTCAATGCATGGGCGAATTTTTAGAATAAGGAATTAGAATTTTTTAGAACAAAGATTTTTAGACTAAAGACCATAAATACTTAAACTCTGAGAAATTCAGTCATTGGCTACTGCCATGAAATTGCTTTTAAACTGCAGCAAAGCCCAGGTCAGAAAATCTGATATAAAAACAGCTTTAAAAAAATCCTCCACCTCCATGCAAGTTGTCATAACTTAAAACTGGGCAGAAAAAAAGATTTTGCATAATTTTTACAACAGAAGGCAGTAACAATCATGCCAGACCTATACATATTTCAGTATGTACTCTGAGCATATCTGTTAGAGATTTTGACACTGAATAAACCCTAATGCTGATTGTTTCAGGACTGCTACAGATTTTTGCTTTGCTTCAAGAATTCAACACAAAGTTGTGACCTGAGGAGCTTTGACATTCAACAGACCTTTGACATGACCAAATCGAGAAGAGAGAAATAGTACGACTGATTTCCAACCTTCCCTGGCTTTGTGTCACTCTTTGCATTTTAAATTTGGCAGTTTGCAACTATCTAATATGCAGATGTTCTCTTAAAAATTCCTGGGTTTGATCTTGGCTGTTTCCTGTGTGACATTAAGCATGCAATTACAACCAGGCGTTCAGCTTAGCAAATGGAAGCATGGATGGAGATCTGCAGAAACCCATTGCCTCAGTGTGCCTGTCTGACAGGCTGTGAAGCAACCAAGATCACCACCATTTTAACTGTCTGAGAGAAAATGCTGCCTTTCCAGGCCTTTGTTTCTGTCCTTAGCGGTGACTTCCATGAAAATGCCAAAGTCTATAGCAAAGTCTTTGAAGCTAGGTCTTTCGTTACCCAAGCATCACCATAAACATCTGAAACTGAATGCACACTTTTCAAGCTATAGATATGTGGTTTATGTCTTAAACTGTGAAATGCAACTAACTCTCACACCAGTGAGAAAATATGTGTGTACAGTTGTGATTTTAACCAGAAGTTTAACATATCTTGTTCATTTAATTAAACTCTATAATCATCACAACAACAGTATAAGTATCCTCTTACCTTCCACTGTCAGTTCCACTGTCACTTGACGAACCCCACCATCGTTTGCAGCCTCACAGGTGTATTTGCCACCATCACTTTCCTGTACACCTTTGATTACCAAGCTGAATATCCCTCGAATGCTGCGGTCCACGATATAATGGTCTCCCTCCGGGACAGGATGCCCATTCCTGTACCATGTGATCTGAGGTTCGGGGTAGCCTCTGACCTGGAAAGATGTGAGAGAGAGTGGAGAAAGAAGGCAAACAGAATAGATGATGGTATTAGGAAGAAATGTTGGACATTTAGCAATGCAGTGGAAAGTTCTTGACACAGGAGCTGTTAAACACATACTCTTTGCAAGCCAAACGGCAGAACATAATAAAATGAAAAAAGCTCTTGGATAAGTCAAATTGCTGAAATCATAAGACTAGTCAGGCAGACAGATACCAACACAGAAAAGTTTCCCACTATAATGGTTTACCTTCAGAAGTACAGTGATGGTGCCAATGAAGAATTCTGACACCTGGGTCCCCATTTGTGGGAGACTCAAGGGCAGCAGTGCTACTATACCTCTAAGTAAGCAAGACTGCAAAGTATCCAGACCAAAAATTTCTAGCGTGGTTGCCAAGAATTGGTCTTACATTGTAAATCTGTATAGAGCAATCTAGTTTTCAAATGTGCTGAGATATAGTAGCTCCTGACAATATACAGGCAAGAAACACATACCAAATTTTGTCTTGATCTTTTAAAGCAGAAGATAAGGGTATAATGTGAGAAAGTGTCATTAAGGGTCATTCTCATGTTTATTGGTAAGGGGACTATAAAGACCTAGAGGTATTCACACAAGCACACTGCTTAAAAGGCTTTGTGGTCTACTGGTAGCCCAAAGAGCATTTTTCAACAAAATGAACCAGTCCTGTGCTCTTTAAATAACAACCATATTAATATATGCTTGCCTGCTCTGACATTAATGATACCTTCAGATTTGCAGGCAGATTCTCAGTTGGTACAACTAAGAATGGAGTTATTGGTTTCAATTGAGCTGTTGAAACCTGCTGAGGATCTGTGTCTTTCATAACAAAATGGGAAAGCAAACATACACCAGTTTCCACCAAAGAATTAACTCCACAGGCAGAGGCTCTTCCTCTGCTTTATGAGAGATACCGTCCCCTGTCCCCTTTGAAGGTTGCTTAGCTATGTGTTAACTGTTAGCACACCTCCCCAGTCATCGTAACGACTCCTAATTACAGTATTTCCCCCTTCTTTCCTATTCCCGCACTCTGATATGTTAGCTCTCCATCTTCCGATGCTTTGATCCTTTGCCTACATGTCATGAAGTAACTGAAAGGATCAAGACGAGCTGGGATGAGTAATAGTTGTGGCTGTGTTTGCTCACTGGGAAAGGAGCAATGTTGCATTTTGAACTACGTTATCAAATCTTGGCAACTGAACAGGAAGTCCCTTCAACCTCCAGGTGGGCAAAATATTGATCATCTGTCTTTATTTGAAGAAGGCTCGGTTGGGGCTTGTGCAAGTTCCAATTCTCCTCTCAGTTTCCAATCCCCATTTCAGCTCTGCTTTCTTCTGACTGCACAGCACCTACTTTCCAAATTACAATCTTTAGCCAACCAACCTTACCCATTCCTAGGTTCTCTTCTTTCAAAACCTTTCATTTTTAGTTCAGTCCCACCTCACTCCAGCTGGGTTTCTCATCTGTTGGAGCTTAACCTACAGCTGTCAGAAATTTTTCTCTTTCCTTTAATTCCTTGGGTATCAGTTCAAACAAATTAATTTTGCCAGTGATGTGGTGACCCCTTCTTCCTGGCACTATTTACTTAATAGGACATTAATGTTTGCCAAGAGCATGAATTTGCTGAATAAGCTGGAGAAACTTTCCACTTCTGATACAAACTTCTCAAGTTCTTTCTGAGTCTATCTTTACCTAAGAGCCATATTCTATAGAGAATACATTGTGGGATCCTGGACGATTAGGAGTTGATTGCTGTTTAAAAATACCACTGCATCTTTCTAAAGCTCTCTGCGGCCATGCCTTTTCTTTCCTGTGCTTTCTGAAAAACAGCAGCTCCCGCTCAACTATGCCCCCTAACACTACTCCAGCATGTTGGTTTAGTGCTCACGCAGAGGGCAGGCTCCCAGCAATATCTTTCTCAGCACATCTCATTTTCAGAAAAAGGGAGTTGTGAAGCATGAACATGAGATTTTTAGAGTAGTGTAACTCTTGTTAGTTGATAAAGTGCTTACTGGTATAGAAACTGACTTGTACCAAACAATGCTTTACTTAATATTAACTTGTTCATGCCTTCCTGCCTATCTTTTCATTTTAGGTTAAGAAACCAATGGAGAGATTAATGACTTACCCAAAGCCAGAGAGTCGATTAGAATAGACTTTCTACCTCTCATTCTTGCTTCACTGGATATTAATATTTCCTTGAATTTGAAACAAAATGGCTTTGAAACTGCTATTTCAAGTAAAATAATACAATAAAATGACCGAGTAGCACTTGCCCGGTATGAAGAAAGAACCCCCTTTTCAGTGCATTACATTGCAACCTCTTTGCTAACAATAGTCTAGCCACATCTGTTTACAGCTGCTAAGATTCTGGTCTGTGAATACAAGTCATCAGTTACATGTCACCTAATACTACTTTTTCCAGTTCACAATCATTCCTTCTGGTGTATTTTCTTCTATATATTTTTCAGCTTCAAAGCTCCCAAGCATAAACCTTCCATCACTTATCCCAGGGAACAACTGGGGTTGAAGCAACAAGAAACACCTTTTTTCTATTTTTCTTTTTGTTTTATCATATTCTTAAGTCCCTCTTGGACCACACAGGGCCATTTTTACCTGACCCCTCAAGTTCTGGTAGACCATTATACATGCCCTTCCAGTGTCACATGGCTGAACCTACATTAAGTATTTTTCCATTTCTTCCATGCATGTTTCTTTTATGTTTGCTGTGTCTGTATTATTTTGTTGATCCACACCTCTACACAGAGGAAATGCCACAGAGAAAATTACAAACACAGGCGATCAGCATGCCATTTCCTTTCAAAAGGTTGAGTCATTCCCTTCCCAAACTCTGTATTGTTTTTCTTTCATTTTTTGTCAAAAATGATATGATAGAAAAGCAGAAGTTTACAGAATTGCTCTGTTGCAAGGATTTATTTCAGGTTTGGGTTTGGAATGTGTTTCAAACTGAGCCAGCCCTCTCTGAAATACATAGTCTTGCCATAAAAGTGTCAAGGACTCTTAGACGAATCACTGGTTACTAGGTTTTGATCCTAATGGATCAATTCCAGAACTGCAGCAGGTTTTATATTCCTCTCTAACCTTTCCAGAGCTCACTAAAAACATCTGCCTTGAATAAATCCACAGCAAAGAGAAATTTATCTGCTTATTTAATGCTCAGCAGCAGAAGGCGATAACCTTTATTTACAGTTTGGCCTGTGTGAGTATTGCCAGTCCCAGTGAGGTTACAGCTTTTCTTTACCTGCTCTACACCACTAACAAGTGGAAAACTGACAGCAAGCAGCAAATAACCACTGTATTAGCCCAGACATGAGTTTTGAGTTTTTGTCTGGACCCATCAACTGCTTAGAGTCTTCTTGGAAAAGTCTGCTAAGGTAAAACAAGCCTCCTGCTCTATGCATCAGCTCAGCAAGTAGAAAGAGCTGAGAGAAAACCTGTTGCCTGTGCAACTTCCAGAGTTAAGATTCAGTTCTGCATCTAGGTCTGGGGGAATACTATTGAAAAGAGATGGTGCTAGGTTCCCAAAGAAAAGAAATGAGAAAAAAATACAACAAATCTGTACACTGAAGGATACTATTATTAAAAACTGAACTGCTACGAAATAGTCCCAATTGTCACAAACCTAAAGGCATTCAGTGGCCTTCAATGCCAATATATCCAGTGATCCTTTTTCTTGTTTGAAAGTACAGGAAAGATTTTCCGAAACTTAGCCTATAACTACATTCCATAAAAGAAGTTTTTATATACCAATTTCACAAAATCATAGGTTTGCCTACTTAACTGCATCACAGTTGCAGTAGCAGTTTAGGGCAGTAAGATGCACTCTTTTTACTTTTAACTTCAAAGTGATGTCCTGCTTTGTAATATCTGTTGCAGCCTCCAGTGAGGCTAACAATGAATGCAAACCCACAGTATCCAAAAGAGTCAGCCAGAAGTGACAATAAACCAAAGCGTAAATAACTGTGAAACACCAGTGGGGTGTGTACCATTTCTGATTGTTGCTCACTTTGATTGTAACACCTCGAGACTACTGGAAATGATGGCATACATTACATGACGTATTCTAGCATTACGTACCTTGTACTGGCTGCGGTGTTCAGTCATTGATGTTAAGGACTAGATAAATGTCACATGTTGCTGCTCAAAGTCACATCAACCCACAAGCAATGAGATCAGGAAGGAAACAGCTATCAAAAGGATGTCTTGGTTTGCAAAATTTCCCCAAATTATATCCTATATAGACAGGCACATTGACAGTTGTACTAGGACTGGCAATGATACAACTGTTATGAAGTTGCTATTCAGAATAACTCCCCTCATAGACATGAATTCATATGCAATATGAATTCCACTAATGACTAAAATTCCTCTCAAGAGACGATCACTCTCCCATGAAGTCAGAATTTTAAAACATCCAGATTCTGTCAGCACTTAGCGTTCACTTGTGCTGCTATTTCTGTAGACTACCTTTGCTTTTAATTCCACAAAGTCCAGAATTAAGACCTGTGAATGTTAAATATTCAGTCACTGAAAAAAAGAATCAGTTGCATTTGGGTAGCTCAATCCATCTCAAAAAAAAATTTGAATTTACCCTTGAAAGACAGAAATGTTCTCTATTCACCTTTTTATACGTCACACACTATTTAAAATGTAGCTTTCAATCCAATTTGCATACCTTGCTGATTTTTGCGGAAGGTTGTTCCCTTTGTAGGCTGTTAAAGGCTAACAGAGTATAGTAGGTAGTATTTAACATCCTAAAATAAGCAGGTTTGCTGCTCCTGCAGCTAAGTGACGCTGATTTTTGACACATGGTTCTTAGTGAGAAGAATTTGGTATCATAACTGCCCATTTATATTTGAGACAGAAAATTACAGAATATACATCTAAGAGAAAATGTATGGAAGTTTTTGTTGCTTTAATTAACATGTGCACTGATAAATGGTTAAGCAAAAACAGACTTTTCCACTTGTCTTGAGACTTTAAGGGATATGCAGCCCTTGAGGCTATGAGAAGTGATGCGCTTAGCCTGTATCTCATTCATTGAAGGCCAGAGAAATCATCTAATGAAAATGCTGGGGCTAGCTTTGTACCTAGCACAGTTATAGTTAGACTGTAGTTTCTGGAAGCATTAAAACAACATGAAAACAAAGTTTGCCTGACCAGAGTAACAAGTCTTACAAGAAGAATGGCAGTAATGAGACATGTTTTCTAACACTTAAAGGTTCCTGCAAAGCAGAAGAGAAGAAACCGTTTTCCACGTCCAAAGTGGACAGGACAAGCAACAAACATTTAAGAGAAACTGGCCAGTAGATTAGTAGATGTGTCTGACAACAGTGACCTCCTTTAGAAGAACAGCAGGAGTTTTGCTTATTTGGCTGCCTGCCTTTCTTAACATTAAGGAATGTCAGAGAGCGAGGTAACTTTTTGAGAAGGGTTTGTAGCCTATCCTCTGTTCCATGACCACCCTCAACCAGAAACCAGTCACTGCTGGGAACTATATCTTAGAAAAGGCCTCAGAGATCGGAAGTTGCAAAGGGATAAAAAGAGGATAGACTCAGTCATAGCTGCCAGATGTTACCATTGAGCCCCAAAGCATATGCTTTGGGCAAGAACATCAGAAGTCACACCAGGAGGAGACGTCAAGGGAGATGTGGAAAACCATTCAGAAATTCTGACAAGCTTTGACCTTTATTCTGCTACCTGCAAACAAAAGCCTGACACAAAAAAAGAAGGGACTTGGCCTAGCAAATACTCATTACTAGCAGGGCGTAAACTGCTTGCACCTTTTGCAAAACTTGATACATCAGATTGTATCAAGAAAGCAGCAAAGGAAATATGATTCATTAGCATGACAAGTTTTGTAAGTGTAATTCTACTTAAAGAAGTGAAGATATGGGAAAAAACAATGTATAGCACTTACACTTGAAATGCATTAGAAACTGCATAGTGTGCCTCTTCTTCCAATGTCTAGGTATCATCAAAAATGGAATATTATTCACTTTATGTATCAGATAGGGTCATCTGAAGGTCATATACTTGAAGGGTCTCATGCAGCTGCAAGAGATTCAATCCAGACAGTAACAGCTGTCCTGTGGATGTGGCTCATCCTAGGTCCTACAAAAAAAGAGGTGTTTCCCATAGTCACCAGATTCTAACCAGTGTCCTCTATCTTCCTTGAATCAAGAACCAAGAGATTTTGGATCTGGACTTTGATCAAAAGACTTGTGAGGGGAATTAAGTACTTCAGAGCAGACTTAGCAGAGGATGCTAAGAACTCGATATACTGCAACACATGTTCTCTCCATGTGGTCAGTTGTGCTCTCTAACAGGAAAAAAAACCACTTCTTGATGTAATAGTTCATACTGATGTGAACTCTTAATGTCAGTCTTAGGAAAAAAAGTACTACAAAACTGTGGAGACTACAACATGAATATCGTGAATACAACTGCACCTAATGGGTGGTATATTTTTATTTTAATTTAGATTATTTGGTTAGTGCAGGTGGGAAACATGGTTCTGGCCAGTGCAGCTCTTTTGCAAGTCTTGTAACAAAGCTTTGGTTAGGCTCAAGCTGCAGTTGCTTTAACAAACGAACAGCAGATGTTCTTGATAAAGGAAAGTGGACGTGATACATTGTTAAGCTCCTTCTGAGACTTTAAACACACAAAACCCGTATCTCAAGAATAGTTTATCCATTTTAAAAGTTTGGTTCCAAAACAGAGAACTTGTCTGGCAAGGCTAAACATGAAAATGTTAAATATTTGGAGACCTTGCAAACAAAGCAAATAACCTACCTCTTCTACAGAGCAGTCTAGAATCTACAATTGCCTCATTTAAAGCAAAACTGAAATACATACTAGGGCTAAACATAGCTCACTTCAAAGCATTACCTATTGCTCATAGAAGAAACAATAATGGTCTTTCTGTAAACCTTGGGTATGTTTTTGTTTAAGTGTTGAACTCTGGTACACTACATCTGGTGTTTAGGTTTCTTGTTCCACATGCACACAGTCCTCATAAATTAGTTCTTTGGGTGTAACCGTAACTGGAATACAACCTGAAGACATAAGGCTTCACAACTGCTGCGTGCAATTATCTGTTTCTTCTCTCAAATGGTGTAGAGCAGGGAAGGAAGAATGACAACATAGGCCTTCAAACAGGCCATTATCTTGCCAAAAAAATAAACAACCTAACAAAACCAAACAAACAAAAAACCAAAAACAAACCCCCCAAAACCCAAATCCCAACCAAAACCAGTAACAATAAAATAAAAAGAATCACAAGTAGGATGTAGAATCAAACATCTGTAAAGTACCACCAAATGCTACAACTTATTCTTCAGGCACCCATCCCCGGCAATCACTGCATTCTTTTCTTAGGCAACCTCAGACCATCTATAGTTACGTTGAGCTCCTTCTCCAGTTTTCACCTATAGAAGTTTCAAACCCCAGACATTTCGTTTGTTTTTCATTTGTTGCAATGAATAGAAAACCTTTGCTGAATCAAACTTCTTAATATTGCTAATGTTGACATCATGAGGGAAGAGAACCTAATACTCTTTTAGTCTTGAGCATGAAGATCATATGCCACTAACATAGAAAGGCTGCAAGATTTGTCATTTGCCCTGATGAGAGATACAGAAGAACTACCTGGAGATGCAACTCACAGAATTCAATGCAAAGGGTAAGAAGATCCAGAAGGTACAAAGGGAATTAGCACTTTCTTCCTATTTATTAAAAGCTGTTCCTTTACAATTAGCATTTCAATGCAACTGTTGGTGTGCCACATGAAGTTCTTCTTAGTTCCATAGAAAAAACTGTGGCCCAATTTCAGAAGATAATGAGTAACGTGTAGTTTTCATCGACTTAAAACATGATAGAGAGTGCTGAGCACTTCTGGCTCATTTTGACTGCTGTACCCAATTATGGGGATATGCATGAAAATCAGTATACTTCCGTTTATTTTTAAAAGTCTACTAAACCCCCCACAATATCATAAACCTCCAAGGACCAAGTCCAGATTATGAATCCTGGATCTACACTGGAGATCATAGGATATAATAACAAGAATTCAGGTGAGACAGAAGCCGGGGAGAGGAAAGAGTTAAAGGATTCTCTCAATTTTTACATGAGTGACCCTTTCATAGAGTTTCACTTGGCTGTCTGGCAACGTGCAAGGGTTTCTGCAGGAGCTTGGCAAGAAGTCTATTCATCCTAGAAAGCGTGGAATGATTTGATCATGTGGAAGGACAACTTTCTGCCGTGCTTTTGTGTTTATTCCCTCCCTGAAACGAGTACCGAGAATCTAGAGTTCTGTAGCAAAAAGAGAAAAGTTTATCTTATACAAAATTCTTTGAATCTGATGAAAACTAATTAGATCTTGCTTCATTAATTCTGCAATGCTCCATTTGGCTGGAAGCATGCTTTCAGTTCAGATCATAAACCAATGCTGGCATTACAGGCACGCTACTTAGATAATCTAGAAGACACATATATGATTGGGTCTAGCGAACTCTTGGCACACTTCACAATTCCTTATTGTCTGAGTAGGAATTCAGGTACCCAAGGACAAAACTTTCACCTTAAAATGCACAAAGAAACATACATAGACAAAACACATACACAAACACTTTCATTATGGTGGTCACAGGCAAAAGATGTTACAAGAAAGGAAAGGTGCCCAAAATAGTAATGCACCGGAGAATTCATGAAAAACAGAAAGCTTCTTTGCAAGGAGAACACTTTGGACCCTGCATTTCTGTGAAGCTTTACAGAAATTATACAAATAAAGCTGATTTGGATTTTCCATCTGAAAATGTTGACTTATGAGATGGGCACAAAACCAGATTTGCTTCATGCATGTGATGGGAATTCAGAGAACAGCCAGAAGATACACTCTGGAGTGCAGAAGCCTCATCAAGTGCAGTACCTTAGTACATCATTAGGGCAGGCTTAGGGGGGCCTCCCAGACTGCGTGCAAGGCACTGTCTGGTTTAACCTTGTTGTTTGACATTTTACTGTAGCTTTCTACTTTTTATATTTTGCAAAACATCAAATAAACATCCTTTATATGCTTCCATGACATCCATGATTTTTTAAACCTGTTTAAAAACCTTGTCTGCTTGTATTGTTCAAGCTGAAGAGTCTTTGTTTTTTAATCATTGCTTGTACTAGGAGCCATGAAATACCTCAGCTAATCCTTGTCAAATTTTCTGTCTCTTTTCTAGCCTGAGATAAGGACTCTACTGCATGTAGCATCCAAAATGCAGGAACCCAAAGATTTCTAGATTGACAGAGCAGACGGTTGGGGCTTTTTCCCCTTCCAATTCTTTTTTAACACTGTTTGCTATTTTTCCCACCTTGAGCTGATTAGTCAGAGAGCTGTTCAGGGCAAGGACTCTCTTTTGAATAGCAATAGCTAATAAAAGTTGATCTAAGTATCTTTTATTTTCTACTTTGTACTCAACAATGCCAAAGAGCATTTGATGTTTTATAGTCCAGGCACCAAGCAGAATGAGATTCTTCTGCAGATTCATCTGCAGATTGGCACCCCACCAATTTTACTTTTGACTCTTTAAAGTAGTTCTCCATTATCTGCAAATTTTGTTTTCTCACTATTCAACCCCTTTTTGTAGATTGCAGAGGTGCTGAACGCTACACACACTACCACAGTTCAGCATTTATAGTACTCCCAGCAGGGAAGAATTTATGACCTATCCATGGAAGACATGGTCTGCTAACTGAAAAGCAGACAGCAGCTGCAGATCATTTCTTCTTCAATCTTTTACATTTAATCATATTTTTCGTAAAATTCAGTGTGGAGTGTTCCCAGAGGTGCATGGAGTATTGGCTTGGTGCTCAGTCACCAGAGTATAGCTGTTGGAATAAAACATTGCTTTCCCAGGTACCATAACATTTCCAGGTCCATTTGTCCTACATTATTTCTGAAGGACTCAAGTGGAATTTCAGAACAGCACTGGGTGTCAAGCTGCTTTCAGTGTATTTAATTTCTAAGTTCAAACACCAGCCCCAATTAATGCAGCTCTTAAGAAAATGCTTAAGCCCTACTTATGTCTTTTTGGAATTATCACATGCAGAGGTGCTATCCTAAATTAGATTTTATTTAATTTAAAGAATAAGTTTAAATTTATTACATTTAAAGTATGATTTTTATAGGATTTTTCAGAAAGCCCCCAAATAACCCGAAACATCATTCAGATGAAATACAGAATGCTGTCAAGGTGGACTCTACCCTTTCCTAGCAGACATGAGGGGAACATACTGTACAGAGAAACACATTTCTGTGTAGCTGCAATGTCAATCAGCGAGCGAATGAGAGGTTGTAAACCCCTGTTACACTAATGGGGGCATTTTCACACAGGTGTTGCGGTCTCAGAGTGGCAGTGGTTTTTTGATGGAGCTTTAATAAATCATTCTACCAGCAGCAACATCTGCCTTTTTACTTTCCCCACATTGTAGCCAGCTGACCTGTAGCCATTAAGCGCATGAGGAGAGTTTTATGCAAACCACCCATATAGTTCACCTGGACTTTTTTTTTGCCCTACATACAAGTTTTCTGAACTTAAGATGGGATTATAAGTAGACTGAATCTCTGTCCATCTTCAGATCTATATTTATATTTAGTCATTGTGCAATTTTTCCCCTTTTAAAAAAAGTTTGTCTACATTGGCAATTCAAAAGCAGTCAGACACCATAAACCTTGGATAAAGTCTAGAAGAAAGCTTAGGCTGTTTCCCCCATTGCCACCCAGATGCTGTCCTGGTTCCCTCCTACTCGCTTGTAGATATTGCACATTTTTAGGAGTTACACTGGCACACAAAGATGACAAGGTCTCTGCAAAGTGGTGAAATTCTGACACTTTGTCAAAGCAGGGGTGTGCAGCATACTGAGTTAGGTACAAATAGAAGACATTTTCAGTTCCGAAATAGGTAGCTGTCATGTGGGAAAGTGTCACTCTGACTTTGTGGCTGAGGATCTGAGACATGGAGACACCCAGAGATTTTGCCCAACTCATACTAAAAGGAAATTAGCTTTCCATATTTAGTAATGTTAGATCAAATAATCTGTCCATATATTTCCTCCTTGCCAACTAATTTGCTATTGCAGCAGTCAGTGCAAAGACTGAGGTGAAGCTGCAGCACAGGAGGGCAGCTGTTCTTCTTACCCCAAAAAATGACTGAAGCCATCAATATCATATGAATGTGTTTGTATAAAGCTATCAAAATGCACAGTATCGAGTAATAGTAAAGAGGGTCCAGACAAAACAGATCCAGAGGTCCAGAGTCTTGGTAGCAAAATAAGAAGCACGTAAAATAGTGTTAAAAATAAGAGAATTTTAACACGCCACCATAGAGAATGTGAGCAACGTAATAAGATACAACTCTGTCAGCTCTCAATAACTTCAATACTGTCATACAGCTCTGCAGAGTAGAAGTGTCTGTAGAATGGGCCAAAAAGGCAAGGGCAAGCACAAGAGGTCTCAACTAAACAGGGAAGATAAACTTTGCTGCCCTCTCTTGGGTAAAACTCTCATCAATTTTAATGAGAATTTTCTCTGCTTCTGAGTCTCTCCTTAAAGAAAAAAAAAAATGCAAACTGCAAAGAGGAAGCTTTCTTCCCATGGACCAAATGATCTTAAGGCCTTTTAAAAAGTGCTAAATTTTATGAGGTGCTGAATAGTTTGAATAGCTTAAAATGCCAAAAAATGCAAAGAAATAGCTGATCTCTGTGTGTGGTTATGGGTCATTTAGGATTATGCAGTAAGAATGTAAATGACTTCAAAGGGAAACAACTGTGGCTGCTGAATGGAAATAAGGCTCTTGCTAATTGTTCCACACAACCCAGTAAGCCTCTAAAATATGCTGTCTTTCCCTATCCTCCTCTTCCTCCCCATCTTTGGTGATTCTGAATCAAGATGTCTATCATATATTACTAAATGGAGCAGCTCCTTTAAGTCAGTAGCAATGAGTTCAGGAGTGTGCCAGAAGTTTCCTGATAGGACCAGTGTTCATTTCAGAGCAGCAGCAAAGTTTGCTACAGAAAACAAGATTTTGAAGAATCAGACCAGAATTTCACTGTAGGGTGAGAGCTGTCAGAACAGGAGCAGTTCATTCATTTCCGCTTCAACAGGACAGCCTGATTTACTGTGTTTGCTGCTACTTTTGTTCATTAATTTTATTTGGCAGCACTAGAAGAAAGGCTGAAACATAAAACAGTTTAACACAATAAAAATAAATTGTTGGGAAACCGTCTCCCCTCCTCCCAACACAAAAAGCTTAGTTTTTAACACTTGACAAAGATTTTTACCGTCAGTTGTGAATCCTTCATTCAGTAACAAAGGTGGATGAAGATTGTTTAGAGTAATCACAAGCAGTAGGAAGCCCCCTGACAAGTACAGGATGAAATTAACACCAGCATTTCACTCTGTCATTAGCAAACTGTATGTCCCCACTTAGAAGGAAAACTGCAAACAATTAACTGTTTTATCTCACAGAACTAATCACAGAATCCAGACACTGAGCCATAACTGGAGACTGGGGCATCATCAGGTAAAAAAACTCTGCTGATACCACATGAAAATAGCAAAACTAAACAGCGTCAATTATTTTCAGAGCAACAATCCCTTCATAACAATAATATTTGGGGTTTGAATTGGCAGTCACTTTTAAAAGATGACAATCCACTTTCTTTCTTTCCTTTCTCAACAGAATGATCATTATTCACTGTAATAACACTTGCAAAAAACTAATTTTTCCATTGTATATTATTTTTGGAAGACTGAAAGATTTTTTTTTTTAACTTACTGGTGCAAAGTTTCTGTCTGAATAGGATGTGAATTAATTTTACACGTCACTGAATACTAGTGACCCTATCTTCTTGTAGGACCTATGTCCCTGATCAAAAGAGGTTCATATTTTCCTAGCTTGCGGATGCTGTTCATAGGAATTCAGTATCAATACGTGCTATCAACAGGTAAGGAATCTCTATAAATTTACATAAGCACACACAGTATGCATGACCTACTGTGGAAAATTAATAAAAAAAGAAAATATGTACTTTCTTTCTGTGCCCAAAACATACAGCTACTGGAAAATATGTTTGGAGCTGTGAAATTCATAATTAAGGGCAACAATCCACATCTGGGATGTAAGGTGGTAACAAAAAGTCTTTGCTCTGAATGAACATGCCCGTACTTTATCAATTTCCCGCCAGACAAGATTTATTTCCTGCAATTTAGGAGTCTGGCAGTGGCCACAGAAAATGCTAAAACTGGATTTTGTTGCTGAGTTGACTGCACAGTTGTATGTTCATTTAAAGACTGTCTGCTGATAGTGACGAATGCTGCTGGCAAAGGCACTGCTCTGGATAGCTTATAAAAATTCTCCTCAGTTACGTGTACTGCTTCACTGTTAGTGCTACTTGGTAGGGCTGGCAAACGCACTGGGCATGAAATGTCATTGGTTTTAAATTTCATGAAAAAGTAGAACTGATGTGGTTACAAAGAGGTATAAAACGCAATATTGGATTGTAAAGATACGAATACATTAGACAGCCTAAACATCTAGCATTTCTCATTGCATTGCTTATTCTGCTACAGGCAACTTACTGCTATGCATTAAATAATTAAAGACTTCCATACATAAGCCCATTGCAAAACATCAATTGCTCATTAGCAATCATCTGTGATGTTTTTATCCTGTAATAACCTGTAAAATCTATAAGTTTTCCAGGCTTCACATATACTTTTTAAATAACATCTTAGCAGAGGTAACTCACACAGAACAATATACAAGCTGCTGCGTTTAAAAGAAAAATCAAGGGCTGAGCAACAACCATTTAAAGAAAAACCCCTCAAAGCACTAACTGAAACACTAAGTATAAATTGATGTGGCTATAAATTTCTAGTTCAACAGTTCAGAATAAATATTTATAGACATGCTGAGTTCAAGAGAAATTTTGTGGGCTCGCCTCTTCTTTCGAATGCTTTCTCTCAAAACTAAAATCGCTGTGATCTTGGTAAGAGCGACACACACGTGCACTCAAAAATAGCTACATTTATTTAGGTTGTGGAAAAAGTGCTTACTCTGCATATGCTTTCAATAGAGCTCCACTCAACTGCAGTTGCTAGCATTCCTATTGAGAGATCTGAACAAATCCAACATAATGTTTTCCATTAAAGCTCTGAGTGTGTAACAGTCTCCTGAGCAGACAAATCTTTGTCTACACTTCTGTCCATTAGCATATCCCTACAGGCATACAAACCAGCTTTTGTGTCAGGGCACTGAGGACCTAATTCTGGCATTGTGTTTTCATTAAGTGGTGCTCTTAATCCAACAGCAGCCACCTAGATATTGGCGATACACTGCAAATCTTTACTTTCTCTTCCAAAATCAGAAGGTATTTATCTCCAATAAGAATAGGCTTATGTCTAAGGTACTGGATGGGAATTGAACTTTTAGAAGGCTGCAGTTCAGTTCTGAATCCAGGCATCTTGCACAAACCAGTAAATCTCACTGTGCCTTAGTACTTTACACAAATGTCAAGAAGGTGACAATGATTATTTCTTCTGCTGTCCTCTGAAGGTCATCAGAGAAGGGTCCGACTCTAGTCTGGCCTGTGTCTCCAGTTGAATAAGGCTGTTGAAGTGGTACCATGAAATAAGCAAAAATCAATACCATTTACCACAGTTCTTTAATCTGTATTTCTAAGATTTTACCATAATTTTTCTTCCAGTGCCCTGGCGTTTAACATAATTTTGTTTTGAAATATTTATATTTGCCTCCCTGTTGAGATGAACTGCTGAATTATTTTTTTAAAAACGAACACTAGAATTTATACAGACAAAAGAATTAAGCTTAAGTATATTAAAGTCTTGTTCCAGGGTGTTCAAAGAACAGAAAATTTCTTTGTTCATTGTTTACCTGATGAGTATGGGAATGTGATATAAACAAGTTAGATTTCAGATATGAGATACTAGATACTACTGTGTGTGGAGGAATGCTTTTACAAAATAGTGTACATTACACTAATATTCTGAGCTCTGCAAAAACAATTTAAATAATACATGCACCATAACTATAGGCTTGCTTGTGTATTATAGGGCACATGGAAAGAATGGCAACCTCTCAAGCCACACAATTGCAATTTGACTCTACTGTGCAGCTAGAGGAAAATTACCATTCTGATTCAACATAAATCAAGAGAGCGCAGAGCCAGATGAAATAAGCTCTATTCTGTCGCCAAAAGCCAAGTAACCATAAACAGAATTATTTAATTTGTCAGTCTTTGCTTCTCCATTTTCTTTGGGCTACATGTGCAGATTGTTGTCATCTTTAACTGAAAACTTCTCATATACATTACACATTGGCGCACAGTATGACTTTTAATTAGTATTTTAGTAAGATCAGCTGTTGTATTTATAATAAATAGTATATTCCATAGAGTAACATTTACTATACTATTTTGAAAAGGTGCAGAAAAGCAAAGAAAATTTAGAAAGAAAGATAAAATGATTGATTTTTTCTATTTCACCTCATTCTGCACATGAATTACAAAGGTGTCCATGTAACTAGTATTTTCAGAAGACAAGGATTGCTTTGTTCTGTCTGGCTGCAGGTTTACAGCAATGTAGTCATTTACAGATAATAAAACTATCTTCATCATCAGAAAACCTAGAAAAAGGTTACGTTTTTTGAAATGGATCATTTCCAAGTTTTCACTCTCTCATGCAGAGTGTGTATATTCCTAAAATTCCTCTGAAGAAGAAAGGCATAAGAGCTTAAATTGTCTCTAGAATCTCACTACCACATATCCTTAATGTGGGAAGGCTAGCCCAGAGGTCAGGTTACTAACTTTTGAGTCAACATTCGATTTAATTCCCAACCAGTGACATGGCTGTTAGGTTTCCTAGAAGACTAAATTCAACATATTTAGGCAGGCAATTCAAAGCCCTTATACTGGACTAGTCATCTAAGGGATGACCAGTCAGTGGAACGCCTTGATTTTCTGGCTTCTAGCAGTGCAGAGAGCTTTGATATATAACCTCTGACAGCAACAGGAGTAGCAGTGTCTCCCTTATCAAGCACTACCCCAGCATACCAACCTCTCTCCTATTTCAAAAATTATTTCCTCCACATAAGAGAAGAACCAAGAGATATGCATTCACATGTGATACTGAACTATGAACTGGGATGAAGGCAAGTTTGTCTCCAGATACTAAACAATGAACTCTGGCAGCTTAGGCGCAGAAATATGTGCCGCACCTGCTAGAGATTCAGTAATCTCCTGTAACATAGTGAAAATATTTTACAGACTTAACATTAAAAACCAAACTGGCGACCTATGAGAGGACAATCTGTCCTTGCCTAATTTTACTCCTGACTGTTCCCTCTGGTTAGATCCTGAACCTGGTTCATTGCTTGCCGTGTCTGAGACCATGAGTAGACCCTGTAAGAGCACGTCACTGTCTGCTGTGTTCAGAGCCTGTGGGACTGCCGCCCACTGGTGATGGTACAGCCCGTGCACTGCTCACCCTCGGCTGCTGGCCCGCTTTCCTTTGGGGACCAGCCAGCCCCTGCTGCTCCCTGTCGGACAGACTGGCTTCTCTCCTTCATGAATGGGTTGAATTGTACACAATTCACAGCAATGTTATTTTCTGTTCAGCACGGGCTTAGATGCTAGGGAGTCCAGACGTTACATGTGAAAAAAAAAATAAAATAGTATGTTGTCTGGTTTTGCCCAGTAGGTTTCCAAACTTCATACTATGTGCATGAGTGAAAAGAGCCAAGTAACATGTCAAAAGCAGATTTTTTTTTGCTTTGGAGTCTAGGTGCTAGAGTGAGTGTGGACTGAGCAAAACCGCAATGAGTAATGATGTGTTTTGATTATAAACCTTCTCCACATGTGGCCTTCTGCAAAGATTCTGAATGCATCATGCGTGCTGTCTGTTAATGACTACTTTCTTTTCCTACAGGGGAAAAGCAGAATTATAGTAGAAAGTGTGATTTAGTCTCATTTGGTGTAGTTTAGGTCAAACTCTTAGGGGCACATTTACAGACAGTCAAATGCATATTTTGCATGCTCTCACAGTTACATATGGCACTGAACCCCTGCCTGACCTTTGTGGTTTCATCAGTCAGATGAAGGCAAGGTGCTGGAGTAACATTCAAACCTTGCTTATCATGGAAGAAGGCAAATATATTACTAGTTAGCCAAATGCACGTCTGATGATAAGTATTCCATCCTACATTTTGGGTCAGCTAGAAAAAGGAAATTTAATTTTTTTTCCGGCTAGGGCCATATTTCTGGAAGGAAAAAAAAAAGAAAAAAAAACCCAACAAAAAAAATCTTTTCTCCATTTCATCCCTCTCTCCCTACTATAGGCTATTGCAGCACAAGACAAACTGCTCACACTGTTCCAGTTACTAGGTCTCCTTTAACCTTTGAACCTATGATGACTGTGAAAGGACTCAAGTGCACAATTCCCCAAAAAAGGAAATTTAAAACATCGTAATGATAAGTTGCAGTCAAGTTTCATGTACTACTAAGAACATTTATATAAATAAGAAAGCACAATGCTACACGATGAGTTTTATTGCCAGTGGAATTGACCCCAACAAAGACTCAGGCACTGGCCCAGAAGAGCAAGGGAGAGTTGCCTGGAAAAGATGATGATACTTTTCAAATTAAAAGCAGAATTGAAGAATCTAATAAGGCTTTGTTGAAATTTGAGAGATTCATGATTAACCATTGTGGGACAAGAAAAATAAGAAGAATTATACCGACCGCTTCTACCCTGACTTACACCAACTCAATCTCTGAATATATTTTTGTTCAGCTATTTGGGATATGCCTATCAGCTGTTTCTCTCTTGAAAACCAGCTACATTTGTCTTCTCTTCCTTTTTCATACATTTTTATCTTAATCTGTAAACAGTGGACTTTATGATTAATCATAGTATTTATTCCATCATTGCCTTTGCAGAAGACTGAACCTCCTTTACAGCACAACATGAATATTTTATATCTTCTTTTCCTCTGCAAATTTTTCCATACATAATTTAAGATTTTTTTTCTCTGATTTCTATTCAAGACTATAGAAAAAATAGCAAGTCCAGAAATGCCTACTAATGAAGTAAATTTTCTTCAAAATCAACCCTAGGGATATCCCTCTGAATAAATCCTTGAAAACACACACACACACTCTTGCCTTCTTTAGCTGACACAAAGCCATGCTTTGCAAGGATACATCACATTAGTGGGTGACCACAAAACAGTTGTCTACGATAAATTTTTCAGAGTCAACAGTTTGTTGGTTCCCCCAATTTGAGCTGGGAGCAGGTAGATGCAAATCACACCAAATTTTATTGTTAGGTTCCTTGTGTGATTTAATTGCTTCCACCTCAAAATCCAAAATAATTGGAAACACGTTAAAGACAGAAGTAAAGTTAAAGACTTTACACATTAAAGTAAAGAAAGACAGAAAAAGTGGTGACCAAGAGCAGCACAAATACATGGTCTGGCTTTAGCTAAAACAATGCTGGTTTGGGTATATACTACACAAAATAATAAAATTCTCTTTAGGTTTGGTATATACATTTAAAAAACTTTTATTATTAATCTTATTACTATGATTATTGTTTAAAAAAAATGGGTTTCATGTTCCTTTAATTACAGCAGTTAGCACCAAAACAACCAAGAACAGGGACCCAATCTCTCTGCCATTGCACAGAGCAGCAGAGAACTCCTGTCCCCAGCTGGTTATATATAAGCTCTTTAGGTGGGAAAGGAGACAGAAAGCAAACAGAGTAATAAATGTGATATTGGCAAAAAGCACACCTCTTCCACAGTCTGGGGTGGGTGGGGTTACTGAAAACAGGATCAATTATACAAAAAACTCAACCCTGAGAAATGGCAACTCAGAATAGGGATGCTGTATGTCCAGTCTTCCCCAGTCATGGCCTCTTTCCTGCTTAGAAATTTTGTCTGGGTGGAATTTGGGGATATTCAGCATCGCCTAATATTTCTGAACATCTGGCCTTTTAGAGTAGCTCTGCAAAAGGTCTGACCAAACTTTGCTGCGGAACATCCAGGAATGTTGGCTGCTGCCTCAGCACATGCACAGGTCAGTTGCATGGGAGGGTGTACCAAGTCCAGCACTTTTGAGAATCATCACACCCCTGCACACAGGCTACACAAGGATTGCTTAAATACTTCTACCTGGAAAGTTTTGAGTATAATGATGACTGCCATAGGTGACAAGGGGACAAGTATGAAGTGAATTTATGAGTTAAAGAGACTGAGAGACAGAATTTCAGCTCACAGACCACCACTCTTGTCTTAAACCTAGAAATTTCTTGAGCAGCATCTTGCACTCCTGTATTTTTTTCTAACTGACATCTCATATGCAAGGCAGGGAAAATGGGTGTCAACACATGGGTGCTTGTGTCAGCTGATGAAGAGAAGTGTATTAGAATAATTATGGGAGTAGATGACACTTTGGGGGGCAGAAATTTTGACTGAATCCCACCTTAATGGCTTCCCAGAAGAGCACCTACTCCCACTTTGCCCTTGTCTAAAGCTGAAACCGTGGAGCCACTGTTTCTATACACCAAAACAGAGTTATATACGATAAGATAAACCAAAATAAAATAATGCATTCATTACTCATGAGAATATGTAGATGGATAAAAAACCACCGCTGTGGTAAGTGAATATAATGGGAGGTCAATTACACCAAGGAAGAAGAAATAGCAGTAGAAGATCCAGCAGAAAAAAGATGTGCAATAAGGTGTTCATAGCCACCTAACGTGTGTTTATTTTCATTTTTTATTTCAGCTGCCTATATGTTTGATATAAAATGTTTCACTAACTTGTGCATGCACCACAATTTTCCCCAAGAATGCTCACTGATATCTGGAAAGAAAGATCAAATAAAATCTCCAGTCAAATTGATAACTTTTTCAATTGTTTGCTCCCAAAAACATGCCTCAGTGTTTCGTATCAGGTTTCTGGGAGTATCATTGTGAATGGTAGTGTTACAGATCAGCCCAAGTCCTCCCACAGCATTCACTTTTATCAGACAATGGTCTCCCATGAAAACATGGATCTTTCCCGAGTTTCTCCTCATATGGCTCAGAATAGGCACCCCTCCAGAAAGTTTAGATCCAAAACCACTGGCAGCTTCGTGCAATAAGCTGCCCAGTACATTTTGTAACAGCAAACATCTCATGCCGACAGCAAAGGATTTTGTGCCATGTCATCATCCTCTGTCATTATATGGGCTTCTCTCATTTCAGATCCCACCATCTCAAATCTACATACAGTGTAATTAAGGCCTACTTCTGGAGTGCCTGCTGACTGAGGCCTGGAAATGGAGCACACATTGCAAAGGGAAGATATCAAAGGTTTTGCCATGCAAAGCTGGTGCAGCAGCCACAGTAAAACAAACTGGTTAGAACTGTTTTGCCATTAGCAGGCAGTTGAAAGGATTTACAAATGCTATCAGAGGTGTTTCCCTTCAATGCTTCTTTTAATGCTTCCCTACTCTTTATCTCTTAACACACCACATAAATGGATCTCCCCTCTATCTCGGAACAGATGTCAGAATCACTGTCAATCTTCCCATTGCCTCTTGCTTCTCATTGCTTAATGACAGTTTGTTTTCTCAGGTACAATGTTTCAGAGTACCTGTGCAACCAGCAGCAGCAAAAGCAGCTCAAAAGTAGGCAAACTGATGCAAATCATTGGACTTAACTGATTTGAACAGATACAGAAGGGGTGTTGCAACAGCAGGGTAGTAGAAGGACAAATCAAAAGCACATTTAAAAGGGACAGGATTTGGCATCTACCTGGCTTGCCTTAAAATGTATCATTCAGCTCTCTTACCTGGAGGGGGATGGAAGGAAAAGAACAGAAAAGTAACTACTCAATGGGTAGCAAACTGAACTAAGTACCCCAACATCTACTCAAAGTATGAACTATGTGTCAATACATGAAATGTAGCTCCCTGGGATTAGAATACCAGACTAGATTTAGTAGTTTGATATCTTGGTTCTGGCAATGGACCATATATGATGGTTCACATGAAGCAGAAAAACAACTCATACTGCACTGTTGCCAACTGTGCAATGCTTTATCCAAGGACAAAAATCCTTCCCTGACCTCTAGGCAATCAGTCTGTGGTCTGTAGCATGACATTTGGCTGTTCCTCTCAAGCAGAGCTGTAGCACAAGTATTCTTTAGGCTCATAAAATTAATGACCGTCAATATTACCCTCAAAAATTATACATGTGTGCAGCCAAAGCAGGTTGAGTTAACTGCCTGCCGCAATCAAAAACAGAGGTTAATATCACTCTGGACAGGGAAAGGTTTGTTGGAAACCGTCAGTTCTTTGACATGTCATTTTTTACTGCTTGACACTGAGTGACATTACAGTAAGGAACCAGAAGTGACATGACATTTTTTTCATGCAGTACGTCTACTGCTATTTCAGTTCAGCAAAATTATGTGTGGGCAGCTAATCACATAGTTATCAACTAAAAATGCTTGTTTTGGGCAACCATCTTAATTTTTTTTTAAAGCAACAACCCTGCTACAGACTATTTAATTGGTCTCAGAACCCAAAGCTTAAAATGGGGAGGGAAAGATCAAGAGAATGTGGTTCAGTGGTTAGAGAACAGTAATGATTCTTATTTTTAGTTCTGAGTGTCTCCACCAGTTTGCTGCAGAAACCCAAGTAAGTCCCTCTATGCCTTAAAGTATCTTTCTGTACAGAAATTAACATGGACGAAGGAAACCTGGATAAGAGCACTGACATTCACTGACTCCTTATGTGGGCACTCACAGTCCAGATCTCTGCTGGGGTGAAGTCCATCCTGCTGCTCCAATCACCTACACACATCACCAGGACTTCAGAGCCCCAGTATTTATTTTTCTTCTGCCACAGAAAGCCAACCTGCTTTCTAAGACTTGCCCAGTCAGTCATGAAAGAACTTTTCAGTGCTTCTAAACACAGAAAGGGACTCGGAGAATTAGCTTGCCATCTTAATACACTCAGGGCAAGGCTCACAAACTCAAAGAAAGGCTGAATCTGAGCCTTAGCACTATGATGGGCCAATTCAGGCTGAGAGCAACACCTAAACTGTGGATATAGGTGGATGCGGAGTGGAGTCAGGGCAACATTTAAATAACTGCTAGGTTCTACAACAGAGACATCGTCCCATCTAAACAGTTATAGCAGTACCTTATAGCTGGATAAAGTTGTCAAATTCCTAGGTACGAAGAAGGAGGTCTTCTGAAAAAGTATGGAGTTTGAGACATAAGACAGACTTCAGTCTTAAGACACTGAGCTTGTGGCCTCTGAAAGACCAGTAAGCAGGATTCTAAGAAATCAGGTAGGCACAAAAACATGCACAGTTGTGGAAATGTGTGGCCACCCTCTGCCCATCACAAGAAATAGAAACTTGTACAGATTTGCAAATTTCAGTGAAAAATCATTCTAGGTGCTCTGCCCAGTCCTCATATTAATATATGCTTGCCATCCTCACGAGAGTTAGAAAAACTATCATAATTCATGGAAATGTTTAAAAACTTTATTCCTTTTGACTGTATGGAAAATTATACTATTTGCATCCGTATCGGTTTATTATGATGTTTTGAACCTTTGCTATAGAATAGGGCAGCTGAGTTCAGAAAATGAGAGAGACCAAACCAAATTTAATTTTAAACTACATATATGGCTAATGATCTTGTACTTGTAGGTCAGCACATTAATGTGCTCCATGTCATAATTAAAGTATCCTGCACAGTTTCAGAAAGTGAAATTTAGGAAAACCCAAAGTCTGAAAGAATTCAACAGGATACTGTGGTTGGACTACGAATTAATCAAATGTTATCAGCAGCATCAAAATACCGCCTTGCCTGATAATTTACAGATGCTTGTTCAGGTGTTATTGCTGAAAAGGATTGCCCTCTCCAGTCCTGTGACACTTGCTACAGGAACCCCCATGATATTTGCTACAAAGAAAGGAATCTCCTTCATTAGTATGCCATTGAGCATTATAAAATCCAGTGATGTTCAGATGAATTAGAAAGATAAAGATATAAAAATCACAATTTAATGTTTCAAAGCACTGATAAATATTCCAGTGATTAATACAACAGAGAAAGAAACCTCTCAAAACAAAGCCTGGTAACATTTTGGCCTGCTCTTCTTTTCAAGAGTATCTGAAAGGCTCTGCCAGACAAGCCACAATGCCTTAGCACAGGGCAGGAGGTCACTATGCCGAGCTGTTCACCTCACACGTGACATGCAACTGAAGAGCAGCACATCAATCAATCCCTAACAAGCTGGGAACCCACAACACAATTTTATAATAATCTAGGACAGTTTTCTTAAAAATCACCTCAGGAATTGATTGATGAACAACTGAGATGTCCATGTAGCAGATGTATGGGGAGCATCTAGGGAAGGTAACCTTGCCTTTGCCTTACTAACCGGTTCCACCACTCAGTCAGTGCTCCAGGCCAAAAATCGTGCTCATATACTTGAAAGATGATGAGCTAACTTTTTACACTGACGTCGCATTGGAAAACTGAGATCTGCAGCCAGATATAGATAAACTTGCTGAAATTTTAGTATGAACACCAGGGTGGTAGCAGGAGGAACAAAAAAAAACCCCAAAGAATTTCTGTTAATGGCAACTACAGTTCCTTTCTGCCTCCAATTTCCTACATTTATGGGCTATTTCTCAATTTCTACACTCTTCTTGATCTTGAATTGCCATTTCACACAACTTATCTTACTTGCCTCTGGAAAGAAAAGCGACAAGTTTGATTCTGGGGCCCTCTCTTCCTTGTTCACTTAACGAGACTACAAAATCATCACAATATCAGATTTATATCCTGTCTCGGATTCTCAAAATGTTTGTTCTTTCTGATAAGATAAATTCTACCGCAGAAGAACTCTTTGAAGGAAATCTCCCGTCTAGCCATTTTAAAAACTTTTTATTTTTCTTTAGCCTGAGTCTAGTTTAATATTTACACTGTGTAATGAAGCCGAGTATCAGCAACAAAACATCATAACATCTGTAGCCTATTTTCCAGGATAGAAAAACCTAAGTATGTTCAGTAGCTACTTCTATTACTAAATCTTAATAAATTGTTTTTTTTTAAGACTGTCCTTCTGAACTTCTGGAACATTAAAGTGACAGAAGAAACCACATTGTACGAAGCAATTGAAGACAGACCCAGATGACACAAGCTCTGCAGGCTGCTGCAGCTATTAAGTGACAGTATCCTTTCAAACTGTACTGTTGAATTCCCCCTCACCCTGCCCATCTTACTAGACTAAGAGCACAAACAAAATACTCATTTGAACCCACCTCTTATAAACAACAGAACCAAACACAATCTCCCCAACCATGTTACATTACAAACAACAGATCACACAGACTTAATTTTAATAGTCAATATTGTAATTAAAAACCTATTTTTTTCTTGCATAAGATAATAATGAGAGCATGCTATGCTTCATTAGTCTCTTACAATTATAACAACATAGCTCGTTCCTCCTCCACTCTCCTCTCTCTCAAAAACATTAAAAAAAAATTAAAAATTGCAATTCAAATCTCAGCCTCCAGCTAGGGTGGATTGCAAGAAATTTAGAACTAATTCACAATGATAAAAATTGGCTGGTTTATGTCTTCAGTTGTGTTAACATGTTTCTTCTCACCTGTGTTAGCTGACAGAGGTAAACCAAAGCGCCTCCAGGACAGCAAGCTGGACTAAACAAAAACCCAGGCAATTCTCCATGCATAGCAAGAGGCTGAAGGGCCAAAGACAGTGGCTGTAATTGCATCACCTTGGTTCGCCAAACCATTAAGGCAGGCTACTTGCCACAAAGTAATTGCAGATCTCATATGTATTTCAGCAAAGCTGCACTCTTAATGTTTGGCGCCTACAAAAGCACTTTGAGCATTAAAAGTTTATTTCAGCTATACAATACGCATGCAAGTTCTATATTATCATCCCCATTTTAAGAATAGAAAATTAAATATTTCAGCCATGCTCATATCGCAGAACTGAAATTTAGATTTTCATCAAGTAGGTTCAATCCAGAACTTCAATCAAAGCTTTGTTCCTTCAAGGAACTTAGGCCTGTCATTTTAATTAGTATTGAATTTGTGTATTTTCTCCAAGCTATTAAAAAAAACCTTCAGACTTTACCCTTCCAGCCTTCAAAGTGACTTTAAAAAGTCAATAGGTATCCCTGAAAAATTAACACTTTAAAATCAGATCTGAAAAAAAAGCAAAGCAGTGATGACACACTAGCTTGCAGATCATTACATTTTATAATTGCTGCCATTTGACTACTAATAAAATGTCTGCAGAGTGCACTAAAAATTGGAAACATCCCACTTGAGCTTTTAATGAGGGAACATGAGAAATGTAAAACCAAATTTTAGCAACATCACATGCTTCAACTTTGATTTCACTGAATTGTTATTGCTAGCTACAGTGTTGTCTGGAAGAACCGGTCAGAATTAGAATAGTATTGTGCATCGGTGTCACATGCATAAAGTAGCAACATGTCATTTTTCCACTATCTGCAACAAAGGAGGGATGAGGAGTTAAAAACAGTAAGAAAGGGAATGCTCACTAGGACTAGCCAATGTCATGCACATGGAGGGTTTCTGACTAGTGACTTAAAATCACAATAAAAATAAGCTAATTTTTAAAAAAGTCTTTCTAAAGGTTTGATAAAAAACTTTGGTTTAAACACTTCCATTGAAATTATCAGCTTTCTACCAAAAAATGTCAAATTTTCTTCAAAAAGACAAATCCAAGAATAACTTCTGAGTTTTGGTTTTACACTTAAAAATTTATGTACTCCAAGATTTTTTTTTCCTGCTCAGGTCCTGTTGAAAAATCCCAGTTCCTGGCCTGCTCTTGCATAAACAAATAAGGGAAATATCAGATGCCCTGTACTAGCCCTCTGTTCAAGTTAGAGTTTCAGAAGTTTTGAATTTCCCAAATTCCTTCTGGCCCTTGCTTTTGTTACAGTAAAACTGTAGTTTCCTGCCTCTGTCAGACAAGTCCCATCACTTCAAAAACTAAAAGTGCGGTCAGTTTGATGTACAGCTGTCAGCATGCGATCAGAGCACGACACAGACAGAAGGAAGCTGAAAAGGCTGAGAAAGAAAACTGGCTGCTCCAGGAAGAAAAAAAAAATGGAGTTAAGTGAGGAGAAAGAAAGATAGCTAGAACAAGGAAGAGATCACACCAGGATTGAAGCGTGAAAGAAATATGGATGCCCGTAAGCACAATTCAATGTCCCAAGCATAAGTGGAAGAGAAGAACCTAGGATCCACACCCCACTACACACCCTTTTAAACTCTTTGAGTTAACAAGTTTTCTTGAACAAATCCATCTTTCCTCTGAAAATGCTCTTTTGCATCAGATTAATAACATGTAGGGCAGGTGGTGCAGATACGAAAGTGTCTCAACCCTCTTCACAGATTCCTAGCTTGACTACTAGGAAGAATATGCCGTAGCAGTGTTAGGTTTGAGTTACATGTGAAGTTTCATGAAAAGGCAGATTTGGGATACAGGGAGATAAATATGCAGTAGGAGAATATGTACTCTCTGATTACTGACAGCTCTTGAAGCAGTTTTCCACTGATGCTACGCTCCCTGCCTGGCATGCTCAGCTATGTTATACTTAGCACATACTCAGGTTTTGCAACACTCTCCTCTACTCAGAAACAGACCTGTAATGCTCCTGTCTCCTCAGGAGGGTAAACACTGGTGTCCTCTTCTTGAGTAAAGTTTCCATACTGCAGATGCAACTTCACTATCTTTACAGTCTCCTAGGCAGCTTCAGGAAAGGGAAAAAACAAATGGAGAAGCCAACCATCATCTCTGTTTCTTACCTTCCCCTCGAATCTTGCTGTGGCTCCCAGCTGCACTCGGATATTCCGAGGAGGAAGAGTAAATGCTGGTGCTTCAGCAGGGACAGGGGGGCTGAGCGTCAGGGAGGTTTTGGAGACTCGAGTAGATGTCACCAGTTTCACATCCCCCATGATGTAGGCTGTAAAAGAGGAGCAAGTGGTAATATTGAAGTTATGACAATTAATTACTTACATTACAGTAATAGCTAAGAACTGGATCAGGACAAACTGTTCTCTATGTGTGCTGTAGTCATAGACACAGTAAGGGTCTTCTGACTAAGGTGACAATTGTTGCTTCCTAGGTGGGGAACTGAGACCCAGGAAGATGGCCCGGTGTGCCTACAGTTGCGGTCAGGGTCACAGCCTTGAGCTGAACTCAGTTTGAACTCTGAAGTCCCAGGCCAGAACCTTAACCAAGAAGTCATCCTTTACAACTGTATTAAAAGCTAATAACTTATTTCAGGAAGATATTTTCACAACGTGACTTTGATTTTCCTGGCCTGGAATACACCAAAAATCAATAAGTCTCAGAAGTAGAGCCAGCGTTAAACAAGTACTTATGAAATAAAAAGACCTCTGTTTGCACTGGATTTAAGTTTCAAGCGGGAATGTGGAAAATCTGATTTTTCATACCATGCTTTCAAGATCTTAAGAAATATCTGGATATCTCTCTCCAAAGTACGTCTAGTACATAACAAATACTTTTGCAGAAATTCCAAGTCTCTACTTTATTGCAAATCCTTCTACAGCACATAGACTAGTGAAATAGCACGGAAAGCAAACTTCATAATGCTACAAAAATGCCATTTTAGAGACCTCATTACAGATATCTGCTTCAGAGGTGATTCTTCTGCTACACATGTCATACTCCCCAATAGAAAGCAAGAATTATTGTATTTTTGAAAAGTAAAATTTCAGGTTTTTCAGAAAAAATAGTAGCTGATCCTAGTACTAATTCCTTGAATCATCTACGTAAATTAGATGTCCCACTGTAAAATGCCTATTTAATAGATAAATAAACTTTTTTAAGTTTAACAGAGAAAAAACCCCTGAGAAATAGCTTGACCCGACAGTAGGTCATGTTGAACCAATGAAGAACACCGGACTTCCAGTCATAATCCTTTGCCATACACACCAATCCATGACAGACTATGTATTTATTCATCTGATTCTGATGAACGTTGCAATAAATAATACTTGAATAAAGAGTGAATCTTCAATTTGAACAAGAGAAAAATCAATTAAACTAGTGCCACATTATTCTTGACTGTAGGAAGGATACTTTTTCTGGAACAGGCTGCGGTTATTTGGAGAGCAGGGGAAACACAAAACTCATTCATTTCTGAATAGGACTTATACTCCAAAGTCACACGTATGCATCTGAAAACCCAGTCCAAGAACGTAATTTTCCATAGAGCATACCTGAGGTGCTCCATAAACATACAGAAACACCTTCTCTACACTGATCAAAAACAGTTTAAGAAGGCAGCTCCTCTCATGGAAATTATTAGTCTAAAAATTAGGTGTTTAATCTGAACTACAAGTTTTGACTCCTGATAGTCAACAAAGAGGAAGAGACAACTCCAAAGCGTGTTTTGCTGTAAGCCACAGAGCTTTCTGCTTCACACTGTGCACTTGTTGGGAGCTATGGTTTAGAAGGCAAATCCTTTCAAGATATCAGTTAAATTATTTATGCACAGATTTTCAAAAAAATACTTAAAATCTCCTTCCTCATTCATAAGAATCCAGATGACGTGGACTTAGGGTTTCTTCTGGAATGGTGTTCTGTTAGCATTTCTGTATATCAATACACTAAGCCCATAAAATCCTCTAGTGTTTCTAACAATTGAATTGCTGAGACCAACACATAAATAGAATAAAGATGATTTCCTTAACCATGATGAAAAACTTTAAACTGAAAAATTCTACTTTTGTTTACATGAGAGTTAATCTTGCAGTGATTCTCTGTACTGGCACCCAGTCACTTGAGAGCACAACACGTCTCCCTGTCCAATATAAGCAACTCTTTAAAACAGAAACAGGGAAAAAAAACCCCAAATTATCTTTGTACCTTAACTTACCAAAGAACTACATGAAATCATAATATAATTTAAATAAGGAAGAAACTGTATTCCAGAGAGAAGAGATAAAAATCAAAGACTTGCTTCTTTTCTAACAACTGTACTTTAGCACCCTAACAGAAAAAGAATGACAGTCTCTGCAATGATCGACCATTTGCTTGAAAAAGTGAGATGATTATTCCTTTTTCAAGGACAAGCCTCCAAACTCAGTTCTCACTCACAACAGTCACTGCAATAAACTTCAGTTTCAAACCCATCAGACTTTCAATCAATTACACAGCTGTAAACTGACGCATACTGAGTCACAGAATCATATTTGTCGCAGAGTATGTATTTGCCAGCACATTTTAAAAATTTATTTTTCTTTAAAGATTAATAACAAACATTTTTCAAATCTCAAATTGCCATATCAACTGTGATCTTTTGTATATGATGTTGATAATTTTGTATCTCTTTACCTCTTCTGAATTGGTCTAAATCCTATGTTAAGGTTTATTTCTAATTTCACTTTTTTCTGTCCTCTTTCTCAGAGTGCTTCCTTAAATTTCTCTCTTCCACAGATCATCTTCACATTTCAACATGCTCAATTAACTAATCAGTCTTCAGTTTTTTTCCCCACATATTCTTCTCCTCTGCTAAGCTGCGTCTTTCCACAGCCTATAAATGCTAAAATCTGCAATGTCTCTCTAGCTGTGAAACTCTTAACTCACAAATCAGTCTGCCAATACAAGCCTGCAATAAAATTTTCAGACCACCAGCAATGACAATAATGTGCTGCCAGGTATGATACAGATAATATGAAAGTGTTCTCCGGTTTGAAGACACTGTAATGCATTTAATTCCACAAAAAGCCAGTAACAAACCCTATCCTTACACTCATATCTGTATCAATTTAGCAGAGAATTTACAAAACCCGAAGATCAAAAAAAGCATACGCCTCCTAGAGTTTGGTTTTGAAATCATATTGTAAGAGCATTAAAATTGAAAACAAAAGAAAACCAACCAACATCCAGAATCCAATTGAAACTTGATATTCATCCATGCAAACGGAACTCTGTTTTGGTCAATGCCATTATAACGGCTGAACCAAGCAAGAGAGAAAGCTGTATGTGCTGCAGATGCTCACAGGACTACTCTGCAGGGACTGAATGCTCAAGTATCTGTCCTTAGGTACAATGCACTGCTTATGTGGGGTGACTTTAAGGAAGTAGTTAGACATGACACCCGCTTACACACAGAAACCTCCGCACTGGGTATGCTACATGAACAAATTCACCAAGTACCCGAAACAGAACCACTGGCACATGCCTGGAGAATACACCAGATTCAACACAAGCTTATTCTCAAAGCATCACTGGGCTCAGGTATGTCTGGACTGCACTGGATGAAAAGCCCTGTGGCTAGGAAAGACCCTCTGATGAAAAGACTGACCTAAAGCCCAACACCACCGTTCCACTGATTTCTCTAGCCATTCAATCAAGCTCTACATAACATTAAATGAAAAAAAAAATAAATTAAAAAATATGAAAGAAACAGGAAGGGGGAAAGTAGAAAGAAAGAAAAAAATCCTGAACAACTAAGCCACTCACACTGGTCGGTTTACTTTTCTAGTGCATGTTGGTAAGATGCCAAAACCTGTCAACAAATTGATGCCTAATATAGTGAGAGACTGTAAAGCATAAAATAAAGTAATAGCTAGCCTTTTCCATAAACACATCTTGCATGGGTTTTTCTAAATAAAGTGTCTAAATGGGATTGAATCTATAAATGAATATTAGCTCAAATCAGCACAAGCATTTTTCTAGCAACATAAGCTTCTAATCATCCACATTTAGCAGTCTGACTTTAATTAGCTATGTATGCTAAAGATGCTTCTAGTAAATAATTAGGAAGTTGTTTTTGTTTATTTTTCCAGCTTAGAGGATGTTTAACAGTTATGTTCCCAAACAAATAAATAATTCTTTGTGCTGTCTGGTGTTACTATGGAACCACCATGTCCAAATATTTTAAAGAAATAATGTTCCAGAGGAAAAAGTCTTGTTCAAGCTTAAAATTTGACAGGCAGGAAGAAAGCGGACACTTAAAAGCTATGGAATGTTTCTGATTTTTTTTTTTTTCCTTTTGTTTAAGCAACTTTCTAGAATAAGCCTGTCCCTAAAAATCTTTTTCTTAGGTATTGCAAGCTGGCTGCTGAGTAAGATTTCAAGGATGCTACATGAACTCATAACATTTCATTTCACATGCTGTGCGCACCTACACTATGGTCTTTAAACAAAACCAACTGTAACTGAAGTTGCAACGCAAACATTGTGGTATTAAACATGAAAGAAATCCACCATGCAAATGTTGGCTCACAGGGCAGTGATGTGGTTAGACAGCATTTCTAATCTGGATTTTTTTTTATTCTTAATCCTTTCTAAAAAGCACATAAATCCTTACAAATTCTCACAGTGTGCCCTCTAATCTTTCTAATACCAAAGCAGACTAATGTGCTTCAAGCATTTTCTACTGGGAACAAATCTCTGTCACTCAATACTCTGCTCACAAAAATAAACCCCAAAAAGCAAACACTAAGAAATCCGCCTCATAGTTTTTTCTCCTGCACTTATTTTTTATAAGTAAACACTTATCATCAGCTTCCTACATAACCATTTAATTATACTAACTTCCTTTTACCAAGTTCTTCCTCCGAGGCAGAAGAAAAATGAGTCGCAGAGAGGGCATGTGTGTGCACGGGAGCGAGCAAGCTCATGCAAGTGAGAGGAAGCCAGAGCTGCCAGCTGAAAAACCTTTATTTGACTTACTCGTATCGCAACTCTACACCCAAACAGCACATTTCCACTTGTTCCAGCTACTCCGGTATTTTAGCCAGACTGCCTTCAATAACTTCTGAACCATCTCTGAAATCTAGAGAAACCTTTTGAGGTCTTTAAAGATAGGAGCAAAAGGACAGACAGCCCAGGGGTTAGAGCATCCGTCTGCTGTTTGGGAGTCCTGGTTGAATTCCCTGCTCCATAATGGCCTGCCTGCATGACCTCAGGCAATTCACTAAGCCTCTCCTTTGCCATGGCTCCCCATTTGTAAAGTGGGGATTATTGTACTTCCTACCACAAAGAAGTGCTCTGAGGATAACTATATTAGAGGGCAGGAGTCAGACTACAGTAATAGGACCACATAAATAGCATAACTAGGAAAAGGCACAAAATTACCATAAACTTACAGGAAGCTGGATCTCATTATATCTTTTTTTTATAAATCAACTGGGGGGTATTTTCAAAAAGTGTACATTTTAAAACACTAGGTTAAATTTATTCCCTTACAAGATCACTGAATTCAAAAGACTTTTGCTGGGGAATAAATGTTATCCATTATGCTTCAAAACTTCCAATATTTAAGAGTTTCTTTCATTTCTAACCCTGCTTGATAGCTTCCCCCTTTCACACACCTTATTTCCTTTCCTACAGCTCCTTTCTTTACCGCAGAGACTAACATGTGGTTACCATACTTCTATACAAATCTATATTCTGCACAGAACTACAGAAATGAACTTTTGCAGCCACATGGCTTGTGACTATCTTTTCAGTCTTGCCCTACAAGACCACACAAGGAAGTATCCTGCCTCCTGTCAGCTACTGGTACCCAAGAAACAGCATGTAGGCAGAATAATAAGCCATAGAGTATCAGCAAAGGGGATGAAGTCATGTGTTGATTTAGCAGATGGGAAGAAGTTAGACATTACAACAGAAAGTGTAACCCCACCAACCACAGTCACACATTCCGAGCAGCTTCTCCTTCAGACCTGGTAATTGTAACAGGTATTGGCCTCTGGGAAAGGAATAAGACGAAATTACACTGTTGCAAGTAGGACTGATTTGAACTGGCCATGCTATTTATGCAAGAGGAATAGATCTTTTATTTTTCTAAGGGAACAATAGGATACTGTCCACAAATCACGCTTTTGTGATGTTCAGATCTTGTGCCTGTGCTCCTCTATTTGTAGCTCTTGCTAAGTGCTGTGGTCAGGCAAAATCTCGGAACGTGTCCTGACACTATGGGAGCATGTGAGGTTTTGTGTCAGTCCTGACTCGATTAGGGTTTGTTCCTTTATTGTCTCATCCATAAATGATCATAATCTCACTTGTTCTCTAGATACCTATTTCTAGAAAAGTTTTTTCATCATAAAAATTTTCAAGGCATTTTCAACCAAGACCCCTAGATGTTCTACCCTTTTCCAGTAAAATTTGACAGTGACTATTAGACATGGCAGTATGAAAAGGATTAGATGCCAAAACTTCACACATAACTCCCCAATCCAAAAATTTTGCAAGCTAAAGTTTTGGCAACGCCATGCGTGTAAAATCCCTGGGTATGTTCCCACAATATGCATTTGCATAACTATCCCACACAAATGGGAATTACAGACCAACTTGCAATTTCTGCTAAAGGTTAGGCTCACTAAAGTGACAGCAAAAAAAATTCCAAACTAAATTACAATTTCATTTGGGACCATCATTATGTCAAAGATTCTCCCAGAAGTAAGCAAGTTCTTCAAATCCCATCATTTCAGTGCCTTGGATTGCACACTCCATAAGTCAGCCATAAGGCTTTGCGTTAACCAGAATCTTCCTTGTACACAGAAACAGGAAAGAGCAGGTTCAAACTGTTCCAGGTGCTCATTTTAACAAAACACTATTGCAGCCCCTATGCTTTATTCTGATGTAATAAAGTTCTCCAGGCTGCTTTTAAAGACTGTAATACTGTCAAGCTCTAAAGGAGATGTACGCCTGTGAGATTGCGATATCAAGTTTGAGCTACAAAGTATAATAGGAGCTTTCTGAAATGAAGCTGGGTCATTTTCTTATGTAGCACTGTGTAATATCTTCAAGGAGTTCAGGCTACATTGTTTGATACAAGAGAACAAAAGCGTTTTGTGGTAAATTTCCCTTAGTCTTCTGTATGTCTTGGGTATCCTTGCAAGAAGAAGGATGAGTCTTCCTATATAATCTTTCAGGGCTTGTGGGATACTCAGTATCATATTTAGTAGACTAAATAAGTATGACATGCATTGGGCAGCTTCTGTTGAATATGCAAATCACAACAGTGGCTACTCTCCAAGTGTCCATAAGTAAAAGAGGCTGACATGGTGTGACTGAGAACACACTTCATAATTAATATTCAACTGACAAGTCTCTGAAAGACACAAAGAACTATTGTTATACAGCTTGTGTGACATCACTGAATTATTTTTAGCCGATCAGAGAGAGAGGTAAGAAGAAAATCTGTCTGATCAATACATTTGGTGCTTTTATTATATTTGCATGACTAATGCAGTATGGGCTTTAACCTGAAATGGTTTCCTTGGTACAGTCACATAGCTGGGTGAGGAATTTCATCTTGATGTTGTATAAAGCAATAGCTCAAGATAATGCTAACTGACCTGCATTTATTTAAAGATAGGGTCATTAGAGCACAAGGATGGCAGTCACAAACCTTTACTTATATAAATCATATAAGAAAAAACCCAAAATTTCCCATGTGTTCTTATCAAGGAAGAAGAAAATCATGCCCTCCCCTGGGGGCCCTGAGGGCTGCTCTGTCCTGGCCAGCAAAAAAAATCATTAGCAACAATATACCTTTGTTGCAGATAGACACAGTTGTAAACATCCTCTAATTTCTCCTCAATTTACCAGCGCTGTTTAGGGTGCTAAAGATACCAGGCCCACTGGATCTGTACAGATATCTAACTTCACTTACTGCCAGTAGTTGTGTTGCTGCCACAGATCACATGTAACATGAGCCCTGATATCAGCCCTTGCACAATTGCACCTTAAAGGTTTATTGATACATTAAAGTAGCTGCAAAGGCTATTCCAGGTACAAGGTAGGATGCGGAAACACATACAAAAAAGAAATGTATGTCTAGCTTTGATAACATATACTCAGCTTGATTATAAACAGACATGCTACGTTATTCAATTATTCAATATAACCACTGAGCATTAAACTTTAAGAAAAAACATGCCCATTACAAAGCAGCTGAACATGTGTCTTAGAAGAACGCAATGACATTTTAAGACTCAAACCCTTGCATGTTTAATTTGAAACACCAGATTAAGAAGTAGTAAATCTGGAGAGACCACAAGAAACACAGCTTCTTTGCAGCTGTTATCTTAGAAGAAATATGAGTAACTAAATGTGACACGCATTGGGCAGGTTCAGTACAGCATCCATACCTAAGAATTATTTTATAGCAGCAAATTGAAGCCAGAGGCAAATCCAGATGTCAAATGGGATGCAAGTTGGGCTTGTTCTTGCCGATTCTAAAGTGGCTTCTTATAGATGCACATTGGGGAGAGTAACTCAATCTGACTTCAAAACCTGCTACAATTTTAGTTTATAAGCAACATTTAAAAAAAAAAAAAAAAAAAGGAAAGAAAAAACCCCAGCCCTACAGAAAGGTTTTTAGTGTACTAAGCAGCACATCACTGGCAATAAAAATCTACTGTTTTTCCTTTAAAAGATTAGTTCTAGTACACAATATATATCAAAATCCAAACACCTTAGTGTGAGAACCTGACAGTCTCAGGAAGGTTTGGGCTAAAAATCTCAATCCGGAATTTCATCACTGACAGCTGGCCTCATGAAGGAACAAACTTACAATAACACCTTTTATATTATTCCTTAAAGAAGGATTTTCAAGATATGCAGAGCATGTACTTAACAATAGCTGAAGAAAAAGAGATCGCACCAGTCCTCATTTTACCATTTGTACCTTTGTACTTAATTTGCACCTTATATCTTATGCTTTACAAATACAGAAAATAACTGCTAGAAGTTGGTGTTTATGATAAAAATACTTGTGTTCCATGATCATCCAAAATGCAGGGAGACTACTGGATGTGGGTATGACCTTGATCACTGAACAGCAAGACCTGGACTACTAACCTATTTTTTAGGAAACAAAACAATTTTCCCAGTGCTGTGCTGCCTTTTCAGGACATACACTGATGCAAGTAGCAGAGAAAGCTGTAGGAAGAGATTTGTTTCTGGTCATTTTCACAAAGCAGATGAGAATTTCCAACCTGTTTCCTCTCTCCAACTCGCACCCGTGTGGCACTAGCGACAGAACAGCACAGTATCTGAGGATCAGCTGACTACAGATTTAAGAGGACTTCAGTGAAACAGAGACTTTTGAAAGCTTCTTGAAATGTAACTTGCATTTCTAGAATAACTTTCAGTGCCAGTGGCAACCACGTGGAGGAGAAGTATGTCAGTATAAGCTGATAATAGCATGAAGTTTCAAGTACACAAGTCCAAATTTGCAGCTACAGCTCTGGCTTCAGACCTGAATACGCAACTTACTCAAGTCCAGTAATACTGCTTTGCAAACAGCAGTACTTATCACTGAAACAATAACTTCTATCCAAGCCCCTGAAAAGTTATTTATATGTATTAACTCTCCCAGTATTGAGGATGAAGAATGATTCAGTGCTTCAATGACTTAGTATAAGTATAAATAATTATTTAGTGTAATACTAAAGACTACAGAAAACAGACTATAGAGCTGGGAGACAATAAAAAAGTAAAATCAAGATGTCAAAGATCAAAGGACTGAATAAAAAAATAACCTTTTAAAAAGAAAGAAAAATCTTACTTTCTATTTCTTTTGCAAGGTAATTCCTTTTATCTGAGTGCAGGTTTCAGCAAAGGTTCTAACAGAGCGAACCTGTTTAATTCTGGAGCGCATTAGCATGGGACAAGTTTTGAAGGGTCTGCCTATCATTTGATTCAAATAAAATGTTTTTGTAGAAGAAGTTATATTTTTGCAGTGTCTTAATGGTGGGAGAATGTTATGCTAAATCAGCAGTTTACAGTGAAGTTGTCTCTTGGTGGGTTTTTTTTATTTTAGGTGAGTTTTTTTTTTAGGTTCACATTTCAGAGAGTAACCACAACATTCATTTTCCTTGATGCTGATGCTGCAGGTGGCCAATTGTTATTGCCCGTTTCCAAGCCAGTAGGGTCATAAAATTGCATGAAAGTTGAGTCATGGAAGATTTGTGGTTCATAAAACACAGAATTTTTAGCCTTTAAATTTTGCTTTGTGCTTCAGTTTCAAATATAGCCAGAACTCAAAAAACAAAGAGAGACCCAATTCCGCCAAGTTCTATGCCATTTGGGAAAATGAACACATGCACTCTACTGGCTGAGGTGTGTGAACCCTGGGGTAACGTTGGAAAGAAACCTGTTGACTTCAGCCAAAGATAGACTGGGCCATGGACAAACATCACTAAGTTTCAAATTATACTGCAAATACTTAATACTAAAGGAATTAGGTTCTTCGTTTGAAAGAGCCACTGGTTCTTCATGCTGAGATATGCTGTACAAGGCCAAATTCTGTGCTGCCTTCTATTCTACGAAGTCCCATTAACTGTCAGCAAAAAACCCAGCCCATAAGTTCTCCTGCAAGTTTATTTTTTCTGGAAATCACAGTTTTATTCATGTATGCAAGCCAGCACACTCCAACAACCATTGGTTATGCATCAATCCTTAACAATGTGTTTGGCACTGCAAAACAAACAGAAACACCACCTTGCTGAAAAAGTTATAATGTAGATTTGAGATGGGGGCTATACACTGACAATATCTTTTTTGTCTTAATTAACAAAGAGTTGATTTTATTTAATAAAAGCACTGGATAGCATGCAAAACTTACTGCTGCAAGACGCTCCAAGGCAGACAGCTAGAGCACTGACAAGAACATCTACAAAAAGATTGCAGAAGAAATCTTTCTGCAGGAGTAGCAGCTCTCAAAACTGAAGGATAAAGCAATGTCTACTAGAGAGAATGAGCTTATGGCTGGGGCCACAACACCCTCACCCCCACATTGCCTATCTAACACAGGCCAGCTTCCTGTGACCTACGTCCTGTCTCTATTCATAGAAAGAAAGAAGTGAAAGCGTTAAGAGCGCCACTCAGGAGAACTGTACCAGAGATCTTCAAGAAGTAAGCAGTCTTCAGATAATGAAATGTGAACTCCTACATACATCCTTTGAGCTGGACACTTCTATTTTACCTCTACCTTCCAGGTTTTAGCAGTGATGTAACCAAACAAGACCAACTACTGACACTGAAGCCATCCATCTGCTTTTCTCACAGCTAGGAAGGTTCCACATCCAGTGCTGCATGCTGCACTCCAAGCCTGAACTGGAGATTTTGGAAACAAACAGAAGAAAAGAATTAAGAAAAGGAGCTACCACTTAAATTGAATAACTCCCCAAATGGGCCTCACTAGGTGGAAAAGTTAAGGTGGTAATTATATTCAAACACTTAACAGCTGCAAAGAAAATGAAGACAAATTTATTCTCAACGTACACGGGAAACAAGATGTGAAGTCATAAGCTTTGTACCAGGGACAATTTAGACATTAGGGAAAAAAATTAATAAATAAGAATTGAAGCAGTCCTGGAAGAGAATGCTCAAGAAGTCTGTGGAGTCTTCAGTGCTGGAAGCCGTACAAATGTCTGTCAGGAATGACATGTACAGCTGATTTAGCCTCGGACATGGGAAAGACTGGATGGCCGTCTGAAGTCCCTTCCAATCCCATGACTATGATTCATCTGACAACTGATGTTAAATTTGGACTACAATATAAGACTTTCACATGCTGGATACGGGCCAGCAAGACAGCTATTATTCTGTAGAGAACACTGTAAATCTGAACAGAAACAACTGCTACAAGATGAAAAAAAAAATAAGCCTATGAAAATGACAACAATATCAATATATAAATCATTAACATTGCAGAGCTTAGTGAGGAGGAGGGAGACAGAAGGAATCTGGTTTAATCTTACTTAAGCACCAGTTTGCGAGTCTCAGCTAAATGTCCATTTCTGATAACAAGCGAACACAGCTTTTATTTGAGACTGCAGAATGCGACATGCAGGCAAAGAAATCAGTGCCTTTAAAGTAATTTCCATTTTCAAACAGAGGGAAACTGCCCTGTTACATTCAAACACCTTACTGCACAAAAAATTCTTTTATGTACTTTTTACTAGGTTTTTAAGTTAGACAGTTGCAGTAGTTACTTTGATCACGTCACATTTGTTCTATGTTCTACAAAAGCACACAATGCGTGTTCTCCAAGCTATCAGCTTAAAAGTGTATGCAAAAGAAGATTCAAATGTGAAACAGTAGTTCAGAGCCTCCTCACATTTCAGTGGGGCTGGTATGAACAGAAGAATGGTTGGACTCAGTCTGAGATCCAAGTCTGTCCTGACTGCCTCGCTTCCAGCTGGGACACAAGCACAAGAAGGGCCCTTTCTCCTTCTTTTGCGTGGAAATTCATTAGAATGGCTCTTCTCATGAGATTTGGGCCCCATCCAATACTCAGCCCCTTTTTACACAGTATATCTATTCAATGAAAATATCAACAGTTACTCTATCAGCAAGGAAAAAAAAGTGGTAGGAATAATAAAATCTTTCCATCGTGTCCACAAAGTAAAAGTTTTCCCATCCTCTTTTAAAAGGCCAAAATTGAGCAAGGCACAGCACTGTGACGCTCTTGTGAAGATGTTCTATAGAGGATTGATCCTCTCAGTCACATCAACTCGTTTATCACACAGGGAGTAACTGATCTGGCTCCCCTCATGGGCAGTGAAAGGTGGGAGGTAAATACCATACCACGGCCAGGCAGAGATGATCAAAGAGAGAACAGAGGGGAAAAAAAAAAAAAAAGAAAAAAAGAACAAATTAAGATTAAAAAAAAAAAGATAATAAGAAGAGAAAAGAAATCAACAGGAGATTAAAGAGACCACTCTGAGGATGCAGAAAGGCACTGAGGAGCAGGGAAGAGTACGGCCACACAGCAGAAAGTATATAACAAAGTACATATGATGAAGGCTGTCTAAGGCCAACCAATATTCAGCTGTACTGGCAGTATGGTTGAGAACCACGATAGCTTTGTTGTTGAATTCTACAGCTCTAATTGAATGAACTTCGGAGCATTTTCTTTAATATTTTTTTCCCCTTATAGAAGAACAGACAAATAATCCAAAAAATGACTGAGGTTCAAAAAAACCTATTTTGACTGACTTTCATCTACAAAGTTAGTTGTTGAAGAGTCATTGCCTTCCTCACACTCCTTCCCATTTTTTAAGCTTTGTTGTTTGCAAAGTATTTTGTATTTCTCCCCACTCAAGTGCCTCACTAAATCTATCTAGTTGCTGGTCTAGGGCAATTTTCCTTTATATGAGATCCCAACAACTGCACTGGATGCCAATACTGCAAGCGAGCAGGTCAGAAAGATGCCAATTATCCAAGTGTTTACACAGATGTGAATAAAAATGTGCAACGTTGATATTAGAAACAGAGAGATGCATTCATCATTTAAAGATAAAGCATTACAGAAGATTTATAAAAAGACATATGAAAAAAGCTAGTTCTTCAAATGCTGCTGACACTTCACATCCCATTACCTTTTGTATATATCTAATGCATATACAAAAATTATTCATGTTTTCTCCGTTCTCTTTTCAGTTCCTTTTGCATGCAGTTCTTGCCAGAGATTTTTTATTTAATGACGGATTAAGAGAATCACCCCTCTCCTCCCCTTGAATTAGCTCACCACCACCACACTGAGATACTCAAACTTCTTAACAAACCAGCTGTTGAAACCTTAATTGCGATTAAAATTTGATATCTCTGTCAAGTTTATTCTGACAGCCAATTTCAGCCATGGAGGACAGAGGGCAGAACCCAGCCAGTTTCTGTGTTTTGTTCCCAGTCACACATTTTATTCCATGAACAGTATATCTGAAGTGAGCAACAGACAAAATAACGTTGTGTCACTTCAAATTTGCTGGAGTCAGTAGAAAGGCTGCCAGTACCTTTAAATGAGACTGAATAGGGAACCGGGTCCAAGGCAAGCTCTTCATTTACAAGCACTTGCCAGGAGACTTCTGTGCACTCAATACAGAGCTCTGCAGGCTCTGAAAACCAGTTTAGAACTGGGTGCACTTTTAAACTCTGCAGAGAAGCTCTAAACCAGATGTGCATTGGGATATCATTTATCAATTAAAAAAGTAACTATGCCTCATTTCTCGGAGGTGTCCATGAACAAAAGGTTCTTAATTAACTTGAAAATAACAAAAGAAATTGGAAACCTGATCTTTGATTAGTATCAATGGGATTTAAAAGTTCAAAGAATTTTGTGAAGCTTGGGGAAAGGGTGTGAGAAAATATCAACAAAATCCATACTGTTTCCCCCTTAAGCAGAATCTCTTTTCCTATACCAGAATAATCACAAAGTCACCCTGTGAAATTGCCATGGAAAGTGTCAAATTGGAATGAGAGTTCAGCAAACCGCAAAAATCCCCTTTTAGACAAAAAAAAAATATCCATGCCACAAATCTCAAAACCAGCACTGAGGAGGTAAGAGTGAAGGATAGAAAACTGCTTTTCCCAGTAGGCTTGCAAATACAGCATAGACACAATTCTAGCAAAGGGCTGTTTGGCCAGTTACACAAGATTTCATTTCATTTTCTCATGGAGATTATTAAAACAGTGTTTTTTCAAAAAAAAAAAAAGACAATTATAATGATAATCTATATCTGGAACCAGTAAACAGGGAATAGAACCCCTTGCATTGAAATCTGCAAAGGTACACAAACAGAAAGTTCATCGATCGGTCTTGCTGAGGAAATTCCTAGAATATTTGCACCTCATGTGATACATATCCGAGTCTGCTGATCATGGAATGCACAGGCCTCAGTTTAAGATACCTTCAAAATCACATGTAAAATAATTGATTGTTAAAAAAAAATGCTGAGTGCAAACACTCATGAAAAGAAATCAAGCACCTAAGTAGCCAACTATTTCAAGGAAGAAAAAAAAAAACAAAAAGAAGATAACTAAATTACATCTAAAGGTATCAGAATGAGGATTTTTGTTTAACATCAGATATAGTTGCTGAGGAATCTAGCTGTGAAGATGGAGGGTAAAGTAATTAATAAAAATAAGACCATATGAACATATAGATACATTCATCAGTAAACAACTCCAAATCAATATAGCAATTTTTTCACAAGTATCAGCAAATCCTAAACGCCCAGTAACTACCTCTAGAATCCATAGCACAGGAAGCTAAGATGGCAGTAAAAGCACGAAGACCTTTTTGCAGAGCAAGTTAGAGGTCTGTAGCAGAATTCCTGCTATGCCACAGCATCAGAGTTCATATCACCCAGCCACAGCAGCGCATTGGCACACAGCCTCTGACAAACAGCATAAGGGTGTCACACATTACAGGTTACAACACCAGAAGACTTCCCTTATGCCTCAAATACCATTCTTACTTTTCCTGCAACCGCAATCATTTAGCTGCTTTTTCCAATGGCCACGGATCCTTTCCCTGCCAACACGTCTCCACAGTCCCCAGCTAAATAAGGGCTGTAAAATATTTTCTTGTTAATCAAATCGCACATTCCCCTGTGCTGCTGCTTAGTCAATTTCTCACAGTATCACACTGTTGGCTACTATAGTGAAGCCACAGCTGTGTTAGCTTTAAGACTTTGTTTTTTTGATTTTGTTTTTGGGTGGGTTTGGGGTTTATTTTTTTTTTTTTTCTTTTTCTTTGAGCTAGATCTCTCCCATCCATCTTTGCCACATTAGCTTCAAACGTGAGCTCTGAATGATTTTATTGAAGACATACAGCAAGTCAATATAAGAAGCAGGACCCATCTACTGCTGTCCTCGGACTCTGTTAAACACTGTCTTTTCTCAGTTCTTACATTTCAGAACGCAAAGTGATTTGAGAGGTTCCAGGTTCCCATGTTCTTCTTTCCCTGCATTTCTTCATGGCAATATTCAATCTATTGGACTCTTTTAAAAGGCTCATCTCCTGCTTCCTGAGGTTTTGTTTTGGTTTATTTGTGGGTTTTTTGAGGGTACAAGTGTTTATTTTCAGCTTGGAGGCTGTTCATGGGGTTTTTTTGTTATGTTTTTTTTTTTTTGCTCAATAACTTCTTGATTTCTCATGTCACTGCTGCTGAGATGATCTACTGCTTCTTCCTGCCTCCTCTGTCCTCCCACAGCAATGACACAATGTTCCAACACCACCACTGTCGGGTGCATTTTAGCTGTATGGGAGTACAGTCGTATATTCTACGAACACTATTACTGATGACTGAAACAATGAATGCATGGCTTATGATGCACTAAACTACTTAAAATAAAAGGTAAAGCACAGAGGCCAAACACTGGTAAAAAAATGCTTTTATGATTACTATTTCCCATAAAGGAGAAGAATCTCTTAATGTAAGGAGCTAAGTTTTAAGCTGGTATAAATCAGTCTGTTTCTACAGGGTCACAAAAGTGAACCAGTTTACACTGGCTAGGGATCTGGTAGCACATCTTTCTGTAAAAGTTCTGGCAGCTCAATGTAAACCCATTAATCATGAACTACAGTACTACAGTTCTGTGAGATTTGCAATCACAATGACCCTGCATTATTTATTTCATTTCTTATCTGGCAGGAAAAAACAGCCTCCAGGAATCTGCCTGGTGAGGTACAGGACAATGGATGATTTCTGCCTCTGAGGCAACAGCCTCATATTTGGAATGACTAGGTTATCTGAAACCAGAGGTAGAGTAGCTAGCAAGAGTTTTCTTATTTAGATTAAATAGCACAGTCCTGTTTTCAAATAACGGAGATATTTCACAGCATCTTTTTCATTGCTTTAACAGATAACCTTTGAAGAGACCAATTCAGGCAAATTCCACCCAAGATCTACTAATTTGAAGAGAGGGCAGGGAGCCCAAACTTCCAGATTGTTTCTAATCTTCATTCCCCCTCAGTCTGTGGTCTTTTCTGCCTCCATTCTGTTGATGCATTTCCTAGTTGGTACAAGATGCTATTCACCTCAGAGATGGCTATGAGGGTTGGTTTTTTTAAAAGTACATTTGACAACTCTGGATCTCCTGCAAATCAACAGGGCCTCAGTCTTTGGTTTTTAATCATCTATTAATAATCTATTTGCACAATAACAGTCATTCATGTCAACTTTGTATGAATGGGAATAACAGCCAAACAATTTCTACGTAAGCCCTTAGCAAGCAGCTCTAAAGGCATTCAGAAATACAGCTTGACTATAAAATAGACTGTAGAAATTAGGCAAGTTGTCACAAGGTGCCTGTTGCAGCTTTATGCTTTGTCATTAAAGCAAACATCACAATCCACTCTGAAGTTTTAAAGTGTGTGGTCAAAGGCAGTTCTGTTTTGAGGACATTTGAGTCTAAGTGATTGGAGGCAGCAACATTGCTTATGTATGATTCTACAACATACATCCGAATGAGTCGCTCAACAAGCGATAAAGAAAACAGATTTTCTAGGATCCTAGAAGAAAACATTATGCAGTATGTTTAGCAAAGCATCAACATTTCTAACACACACAGTCACGAACACAATGAGAAAACTAATTCTCTTCTTGAGAAATCAGGAAAAAAAAAAACAACAACAAACAAGGGCAATTCCTACAGTCAGATACCAAAAAGACCCACTGCTGTCCTATTTTCTATTTTTAAGTTTCTAATAGGTAATAACAGCAAGAACCAGTAACAGGATGCAGTAGAATTACAAATAAGAATTGGTATGTTGGTTCAACAGACAAGAGCAGCTTTTCCCAGCCCTATTATCTAACTGTGAGAAACACGGAACAATTATTAATGATTTACTACAAAAGAGGTAGCTGCTTCTGTGCTGGAAAAAACAGACACTATATAGATTTATTGGTGCTCTGTATGAAGAGATGTCAGAGAAAATATTTTTAAAAAAACAATTTTTACAGGTTTTTGATATCACAATTGGAAATGATTACAACAAAACTTGAATAAAGAAGAAAATTGCCCAATTTTAAATAGTTTCTTGTAAGTCTAAAACTTAGGCCAATTGCCTGAGGTTGGCAAACATTTCAGTTACCATTGCCACCCCTAATCACAGCAAGTTTTCCCTTCCAGTATTGGCTTTTCTCTGAATTTGAAACCCAAGCTTAATGCAAACCCACATCAAGCAGAAACGGGATAAAACAGATCCATGCTGAGCCTGTATGGGTAAAGCTGCAGAGATTCTTGCTGCTGTAGTCACAATAATAATTTTTCAGCTGAAAAACTACTGGTCCAATTCAACAAGTGACTGCTTTGCTCCTGTACCACAAAGCCAGAGAAAAATGAAGGTAGCCTTCTCCTAGGTTTTTTTTTTTTTTT
>VXAK01004671.1:121222-142490 GCA_013399435.1 Arenaria interpres
GGCCTGGACCAATCTATGAATCTATGAAAATAACCTAAATTGCCCTTATTAGGCTTGGGTTTTCCCAAGTTCCCCTGTTACATGCAAAAAAAACCTAACACAAGCTTCCCTTGCATCTTCCACACAAATCTCACCCTTGAGCATGTTCTGGGAAGACACACACACACCTGTGCTCGCTCACTTATAACATTTTTGATCTAAGTGAGTTCTTGAAAACCACAGAAGTGTGATTAAAGTTTGTCCCCGTCCTGTGCTTTAAGGCTGGCTGTACACTCCAGTTTTTCCTTAGCTTACCTGTGCTACAAGTATAAGCAGATATTCCAACCTTCATTTGGCCTGTGAGTCTTTCAACATGGTTTACAGAAAGGCAGCCTGCTGTACCTCAGGAGTTAAAGCAATATTGCAGCAATAGAGAAGTTAACTATCAAAGTCACATAGGCTCTAGCAAGGCTTTCCCTTGGCACCACTTATAAGGATGCTTTATAACAGATATCTGCCCTCCAAAAATAAGACAACACTAATTAGATTCTTAATAAGTCTTCAGATAGACTATAAACTGGACCACAAACTGGAAGTTTGAAGTAAGTTCAAACTGGCAACTGAGAACTTTTACTGAGTTCAAAGTTAGAAGAGATTATTCCAATCGTTTTGTCTGAGCTTGGTGGGACACAGCCCAAAGAAATCATGCAAGAATTCCTCCACTCATTTAAGATCCTTTAGAGAAGCCATCCAGTCAGTCTGAGATGTCTCTACAGCCATTTTTAAAAAATTTATTTATTTAAGATCTTTAAACATGTTGGCACCTAAGTACTAGTGAGAATGAAACTCTCCTTCAGATTCCAACCTCTGGGTCTAATTCTACCCAATTCTACCATCATTAACCTCTCCAGGTAGGTACAATTATAATCAGAGTCACATTTTTATCCTTTTGAAAAATTAAATGGACTGAAGTCTCTGGCTTCAAGGCATTTTTCCAGACAGTGAATCATTCTTTTATCTCTTCCCTGAATATTTTCCAATTTCAGCATCCTTTGTGAATTGTGGCTACTAGAATTGGATATGGTAAGTGTATAATGGTCTCCATGGTGTTACCAACTAGTAACATCCCCACCTCTCCCCTCCTTGATGTTTCTTTCCCTTCTCTGCCTCTCAGTAAGGGCTTAATCAGATCTCGTCCCTACAGCATCACAATGACAGTCCTTATTTCCTTGTTTACCCAGTACTAGCCCCAAAACATTTCCAAAGCTCAGGTGTAACATCCCATTTTCTGTGACCCACATTCTGCTCCCATGTATACATGGATCTAACAAGTGACTGTTCACAACATGAGTCTGCCTTGCAATAAGATCCAGATTAGCAAATAGTATTATATTATAATGCTTACATTATTGATTAAAAAACAAATATAAAAACAAACAAGGAAAAAAAATGCTCTGCCCTGCTGAGGCTTACATGGTGCCAATAAGTTCTTAGAGTTAACCACTCACCTACAATCAGAACATGGGGTACTTCTGATACGAGGGAACTTCCCGTAAGATTTCAGCAGAAGCAAAGGTCAGGAGACATTAATGGTCACAGTGTGGATAAAAATAAGTATCGAATGTAATCCATTTCCACTGACTCTTGGAAATGAATACTGAGGTTTTACTGATGTAATAATAAATGAACAAAATTCACCTCTTATGCAATCAATGCCAGCAATGGATTTATTTGGAGCATTTAGCCTGCTAATCACATTAGTGAAGATCCAGCTGACAGAAAAACCATCCCTAGAGATGTCACTACTTTCCCTTCCAGAAATACTAAGAAACAGCTAGTGAATGATTTAGGGATTTTCCGTACATATCATTTATACAAATATTCCATTGCTTCATGCTAATGACAGTCAAACAGGTAGCAAATATCACAAACTGGGCAAGACAATTTCAGCAGGAAAAGAGAGCAGGGATTTTTCTAAAGCTGTTTTCTGCTGAAAAGCTCATAAATGGAAACTTATTTGGCATCTTTGTTGGAGCTGAATTGGCAGAGTAAGATGGAAAGCAGTTCTGTATCTCATTACTGCCTCTCCTATCACTGACTGGAAACTTTGGAAAAACAGGCCTCTTTCTGTTTAGATACAACCATGCTGTTGCTGTACAGAGAGTCTGGATCTCTCTTTTCTTCTCCTTAGTAGGGATGACATCTGCATAGAGAGGCTTTTTGTCTTTTTAGGGCCTCACCTACTGCTGCTTATTTTCTACCTGACATCTATTTGTCATATTATAGGCATTTCCTAAGTAACAATTACAATGCCAGCAAAAAGGTCAAATGCCACCACACAAACACATGTCATTAAGTGCTCCAGACTTAATTTCAGTTTAACTTGGTGTAGTACGCATTTTCATTAATTAAATGCAGATAAATTTAGCTTTCTAAAAGAGGACTGCAAATTAGTACGCAGAAAAAGGAGTATCAACAGCTTTCCAATCTACAGTCAAACTGAAACAAGACCTGGATTTAAGGTGAGCAGTAAATGTTGGAAAGAAGCAAGATGGGTACAGAAAAATTCTGCTTTTATGACAGGGTTCCCCAGAAATAAAGGATGACAGGAAAAGGGATTAAAAGCCACAACATATGCTTGACTGCAGTAGGAAAATTATTTCTAAATAGCTGAATTGATAAAGGAGACGTAACAGCTCCTTTAACAGAACAGGAAAGGTGTTCTTACATCTCATGTAAGCCTAATCAGGGCAGTACAGCATTCTATGGACATATCCAGGCCAGTTCCAAGGCTAAAATAGCAACATGAGCATGCTAATCCACTGGACTAATTATCACTCTTGAGACCTAAGCTAATTTTTCCAGGTGTTTCTTTGCACAAGACCTATCAGCACAGAAAGCAAAACTGTGGTCTCTCAATATTTTGCCTCACTTCTCTAGTTTAGGAAATGCAGTTTCCATCCAAAAGCAGCAGCAATCTGAATTCCATCATTACACTCTTAAAAGCCTGACACTGGAAAGACAACGTGGTCTATCCGGCAGAACAATCAAGTAGTAGGAATTTAATCATCTGACACTATTCCTGGATAAAAACATTTCATTTTTCTTTCTCTTTTTCATCTTTTTTTCATTGGTTTATGAATTGAAATTCAGTGCCAAGAATCTGTGTACTTGTACAGAGTTTAGCACAATGGCATCACAAGCAGTCTTTCTTCAGTGTGAAAAAAACCCCTACATCTTTTGTTTCCAGGTTCTCACAGTAGGATAGGGCTCTGTCTCATACTTAAAGATGTCTGGAAAATGGAATACTATATCCAGATTAACACAGAGGAAAACAAAAGCCTAAGTCAGCCATACAGCACAAAGAACCACAGTCCCTTCACACGTCCAGTCTTTAGCTACTCATTTCACAGCTAACACTGGAAATTAGCCCCCCACCACCCTCTTCTCTCACTAATAAATTGACTGATTTCTCTTAAAGTCACATACACTCAAAGGGCACATTTGTTACAATTGTGCTGAATGTGTTCAGACAAAACTATCTCCAGTCAGATTGGGCTCTTTAGACACAGTGAGATCAAACAGCTCACAAAATCCTTTGATGGAAATTTAATTCTTTAAAAATATGCACGAGGTAATTGAAAACACATTTTATGATATTTCAGATTATAAACAGTAGATCTCTGGCTGGGTTGAACAAATAGCATTAAGCCTTTTTCTTCCTTCTGAAAAACCACAGGTCTTGGCAGCATGAGGGACTGATGTGTCGTCTGTACCAGCACAGGGAAAATGGCATTTTTAATGAAAAGGATGCAAATTGCAGTCCAACAGAAAAAAACAGTTAGTAAATATCAGCTATTGTTCATTCCAAGCCATTTTGTGATATTAGCATGTTTTTTACAAGATCTAAGCACAAGGCCTGGGTTTATTACATCCCCCACCCTGCCTTTCCCTTGCACAAGTCTTCAGGAAAAAGCAAAAATAAGTATAGTTTGCTCACAACCTCCAGCCTTATCAATCCTATGCACCCGAGAACACAGAGACATTAAAAACCATAAGATAAAGGTTCAGAGTATAAAATCCAATTCAAGCTTTGCTCACTTGATATTTAAACCTCTTCATCTTTGCTAGTGCTGTGAAACATTGAAGAAACAAACCTGTACGCATGCTGCATAGAAACAACAGTTACCAAGGGAGGCATATGGCTTTATCCATTAACTATCACTTACCCACCCCACCCCACTATCTGTTTGGTTCCATTGCTAGTACTTTGTGCATGAACAGGAAGCTCTGAGCAGCAAATGCCATGGGCACCAAACTTTAGTGCTTCATGCTGCCAGACTGCTCTACCTTTGCATCTATGTGTGCAACAAGGCAGAGCATTGTGTTACATGTCTTACATGTCAGAGGTACCACGTGTAAGAACTGGACAGCTGAGATCTCTTCAAGTTCCTCTGAGAGAGACAGGATGTTAATGGGATAGGGTGGGACAAATGAGGACTTTTCTAGCAAAACCATTTAAAGAAAACACTACCTTTGTCATAGCTAAAGCATTTCATGGAAATATATAGGATTGTCTGAAGGAGGTAATTTCTAGTCAAAGAAAAAAAGTGCAAAACCAGCCTTAACTTAACCATGGGATTCAGGACCAAGGAGTACAGAGGTATTCCGAGACTGTGGGAGACTCTGCCTCAGCCTCTGGCTAAATCCCACACCGGCTACAAACCTGTCTTTGACATGACTTAATGCATGGGAAGTGTCTCAATGCATTTAAAAGGTCTTTTAATAGTAAGAGTATCATGAGTCTGTGTCTCACCTTTCTCCCGTCCTTGAGGGAAAAGAGATGGGGGAAACCCGGAGCTGTCTGGGGTTCCTTCTGTGACAGAGCCACAGAAAAATCTGCATGCTCAACACACCAGAGTCAGGCTTGATTTGACTGCATATTGCTCTTCATTATCTGCTGCATTTTTGACAGACCCTACAAGTAACCTAGTTTCTACAGTTCCTCTTCAAAACTAGAGATCAAACTACCTCAGTCCTAAAAAGGAAACAGCCATAATTTTTATTTCCACAGAGTTGATGTTTCACTTCATCTTCTTCCAAGTCAGTGGCCCTTGAAAAATACGGAAGTTTTACTCCTGAGTTGGAACAATACAGACCAGGCAAAGTTCAAAGAGCAGGCCGAGACTGATGCAGCCTTTCATTGAGGTAAAATGCACCTTGTTGCTTCCTTCAGCTTCCTCACTGCTTGAGCCACAAATGAGAGAGCAAAGACAAACATTTGGTTACACAATGGTACTCACCCACTCACTCTCTGCTTCCCCTTCTGCCTGCTTATGTTGACAGAAGTCTTTTCATTGTGTGGGGGTTAGAGGCCCTTGTTTCATGGAAGATGCTTCCCCCACCTCAGGAGCAGCAGTTGATGTTTAAACTAAGGCTTCCTCACTCTTAGTTTCACTAGAACATGCACAGTGACTGACAAATCTTTGAATTTGAACTGGCAGGGTATCATCCATGCTTTAAACCAATGCTCTTGTTTCCCCTGGGCCACTAAAGTCTGTGCTGCCCCTTGTGGAACAGGAATAAGAAGTTAATGTGTGAAGTCTAAAAGGCTCCACTGTTCCATAAACTCATTTTATGGGATTCTTCATCATAACTTAAGTTTTGAAAAGTGGAACAATCCAAAACAGTGCAATCTAATAATAAAGCAAGCTTTAAAGTGAGAGTACTCTGAAACTGTGGAGGAATTGCAATTCGTTGCATAGGGAGGCATCCGCACCTAGGTAAAACTTAGCAAACCACTGGCAAGGCAAAACTGAATAGGCTGCTTATTGTTCTGCACCACTCTCCCTGGGTGAAGTGAAAGTACAGGAAAATGAAGTCTTTCCCTCTCACAACTAAAGATAGAACAATGCAAATCCCAGGGCAGCATTGACTTGTTAAACAGTTTCTGCAGGCTCTATTTTAAAGCTCTAAAGACTTTGAAGTGGAGTTGTAAACTCAATTGATTTCAAACAAAAGGCTAATGTAATCCACTTTCAGCACCAGTACCATGCTGGCAGTGAATACATCCTTCTCAGTAATAGAAATTACTTATTAGGGTTTAAAGCAATTCATTTCAGTGTTTTCAAGTCACTTAAGAAGTTGGATAGGAATGATCTTGGCTGAATTCAGACACAGGGAAACAAAGCCAATCTCTGGACCTGTTTAACTGAGGAGACAGTAAGGCCTCCAGGAACACTGGCATTAATATCTGACATATTCATGTGCCCTTTTTGTCCCAAGCTGCTTTCCAGGTATTGTAATTCTGTGTGTGAATTGTTGCACCCAGCCCTGGAGTGCAGCCACCTCTGAGGTGGGATGCCCAGCTTTAGCTGTGCAGGGCTAGCAGGATAAATCAGGGCAGTAGGAGACACTGCATCAGCTTAAAGGACTGGGCAGCTGTCAGATCCAGACACTGGAAAATGAATGGAGAGTTTGGGAAATACTGGCCACTCTTAAAAAATTTTATAACACGTCTTGAAAATGAACCAGTTTAGGAGTTTGTGGCAACAAGATCAGAAGTCTCCAAGAACAGCCAAATGGAAAAATATCTAGGAGGGAATTGATTAGAAGAGTATGGGACAGACTGAATGGAACTACCAATTGTTGAGAGACTAAGAAAAACAGGAACAAGTGGAACACAGAACAGGTCAAAGATTTAAAACCTTTCCAATAAGTTTCACAGCATTTGGCCCCTTCCTTTGGAAAGTACATGTGATACACCAGGGAAAGCAATGACTCAAGGCAGAGTGTGAAACTAGGCAGATTTTAAGGTGGCCCTGACTTAGATTTACATACACACATGAAAGCTGCACTGCCTGTTTCATTGTGGGTTTGAGTTTCCAAACAAAAGGTAGGACGTGCGCTAACAAATCCACCAAGTTGGGATGGAAAAATTACAGCATAATTTTTGAAGGCCAGTGCTTGGCAATGGGCACCCAGGACAATTCAAAACCAGAAGCGATTCAAACTTCTTGGAATAACTGCAGGCTTGTTCAAGGCCCAATGAACTAAGATCATTTTGTCCAGCAAATGTATTCTAGACTAGATCTGCTATTTGACCTTCCAGGCCTCTTGGCAATAACTTGCTATGCCATTAATGTCCTAATGAATTTGGACAAGCACAATCTGCTTTGAAGAAACTTCTGATGCCTAAGAACATTTTGCTATAACTAATTTTAAATATTCAAATTAATTTTCCCATACTGTTGGCAGTTTCCATTGTCTATCTCCTCCTGCTTTCTGCAGAGCTGACTTCAATGCGAATCCAAGAGCTCTTCTCCCCAGATAATGTATCTACACTGAATGTCTTGGAAAGCTTTCCTACTTTGCTCTTCTACTTTCATACCACGTGACTTCATTCCGGACTGAAGGACTTTGAGGCTAGCAGTGTTTTCTCCAAACTATGATACTACAGTCCTTTAACATAAGAAGAATTTGAAAGTCTCAATAAAAATCTGCAATTAGAGCAATTAAGTCATGTCTGATAAAGAGAAAGGAGATTTTTAGATGCATATCAGCCTCTCAGAATAGTTATTTATCAACTGGAACTGCCCTAAAATAAAAGTTCATACAGTAAATTTCTTCCATGTTCTCTAATCCAGATGAGCACAAAACCACGTTTAAAGGGCACGTCAATTCCTCCCGAGCCAGACTACGTAGCAACAGTACTCTCCCTCTCAAACTAATAATTTTTTGCTAAATGAAAAATAGAAATTACTCTTTACTTCTGCCAGGAACAGCATGCACTTCCCTATCTTAAACTTCTACTTATCAAGTAGGGAGCCTAATTGGTCTTTCCTCCTTCAGACTAGATAGGTGACAAACCCAAACCCAGCAAGTAGGCAAACCTTTTGCATGCCAAAGGTGTCAAAGAATTCTGTGAGCATGAGACTGCCAGCAGGCAAATACATGACTAACTCCACTTGAAATGCTATGACAAAGGTCTATTTTTCCCCTCTCATTCACTTCATACTTTCCGTTGTTTACTGCTGCTCATCGATAGCTAATGTTTATTTAATTGAGCAGACGTGGGCTGCACAGATGTTCAAAAGCCGTGTGTTCAGCTCACCCTGTGCTGTTAAAAGATTGCCCAACACAATATTACTCACTTTCATTCCATAGTCTCCCATTTTTCTAGTGGCTTTGATACCCAATGAAACAGTTAACGTTCACCTTTAAAGTTGTATCAATGCCATTTGAATTAGCCATCCATTGAATGAATGAGAGGAATTCACACCTCAAGGCTTATTGTTTCAGGCTGCCTGCCAACTCAGGTGGCTGCAGCAGCTACTGCACTCCTTAAAAGCTTTCTTCACAACTACAAAAGCTAGAAAGTTAGTTTGAAAACTTCTAGTCATAGAAAATAGAGTATAACTGTGGTATCTGCCTAACCCCCAAACTTTAGCTAGTCCTTTTTAAGAATGTTTAAGGTCTTGCTTGTTTAAAAGTCCTCTGTTTAAGCCACAGTCCTTTCATTTTCCTCAGGACAGCATTTTTCAGCATGACATCCTGGTAAGGAAGGCACAAAAATTTCCCCATCTCCCTGAGGATGGCTTGCCTAGAGCTGCATACATTCACACTGTAAACAAGCTGTATTTTAATACGTATGGCGAGGGAAGAAAACAGTCACCTCTGCACAACCAGAGGAGTGTGAAAGCTGGAACATTACATAAACCACAAAAACAGGCAGTGGGCCAGATACCAGAAAGGAAAGCAATTCTCATTCCTAAGTACTTGCTGGTTTCCTATTGATTGCAGTGGGAAACTTCCAAGTTCCCACTCCCAGTCTATGGAACAGCAGCAAAAATATACACACTGAGCACACCACTACAGAGGTTAACAAACCAGTGTGCCCCTGCAGCTTCGCTACACTGGCTCACACATTGCTAATGTGACACCAGCATTGACCTGGAATTCACTCAGGACAGTTACAGGATTAAACAAGCAAAAACCAGAACAACAAATCTCACATGCATTTTGGCCATGTGAAATACAATTGTTTGTCACTTGTCAAAGGAGCTCCGCAGAACTAACAGCTTACAGTATCGCTTCCTTCAAATTCACAAACATGAAGCAGAGCGACCACACTTCCATCCCTTCCATGACAAAAGCAGGAAACTCCCCCCACCCATTATTTCAAGAGAGGAATAACTAAAACCAAAAGTGGACAAACAAAAAGGCTAGCGGCTGGAAAGAATGATGGTCCCAACTAGGAAAGCAACAGCTAAATTACCTAGGTAAAAAAGGTAAATAACTCAATAAATAAGAGTGGGAAAGGCTTCCAAGATGATTAAGGTGACAGCAAGCGAGGCTGAAGTGAGTGTACAGATGCTGCAAAAGAGACAGAACTGGGATCAGCACCTCACAAAGCAATCGCGCTCATGAAATTCATGGAGTTGCACTGAATAGGTAACTATTCTAGTTCCTGGATGATGCTCAGGCAGACAGGGTTACTGTACACCTCAATGTATGAAGAGGAGAGTACAGAATCAATATAAGGATGTAAGTTGATCATTAAGTGTTACCAAAATATCACGTCTGTAAATGGAGACAGACAGCTGGAGCTGTTGGAAAGCAAGCCCTAAAAATGCCCCAATGTCTCATTCTTACGCATATCCTATCTCCAGTGACCATCAGTAGCACTTGCCTTGGGAAAGAACACATAAAGCCGGAATAAGCTTACAGCAATTCTTTCCCAAATACACCCTCCTGGCTTCTGGCAATCAGCAGTTTATGAACTTAAGAAGCCAGACCATCATGTTTCATAGTCTCCGAGTTTAACCCCTATGAATTTAACCTCTTCCTGAACTCATTTTGGCCTTCTTAACATTTTATTGTAGTGAATTCCATAATCAATTGCACATGCCTTGCTTTAAGAAAAAATAAATATGAAAATAATATTTGTTTTAAGCTTGTTGTCCGAGTTTTACTGAGTTCTCCCTTTATTCAAATGAAGCTATGAATGATTATTCCTTGTTTACCTTTTCCATATTATTTTCAGTTTTATGGCACCCTCAGCTGCCAACCAATACTAAAGAGTCCTAGTTTACTCTCTGGTACTGTGGATGTCATTCCATACCTCCAGTTTTTCTGCCTATCTCTGAATCCTTCTCAGTTCTATCAAGCCTTTCTGACTTATAGTCAGAGCTGCAGATACAAGTTTTGAAAATGCCAGAATAAATGCTTCTGGTTTATTCTGTATTATAATTCCTAACTTTGTTATCTGGCCACCCCTGGAACTGACAATTTGAAAGAACTAGCCACAGTAATGCCAAAAGCACTTGCTCTACATGAAAATTTAAATTACATTCTCCATCACCATACTGCACAGGGATTCTCAAAATCCTGTTGTACTTATTACTACGATATCGTTCCAATAGTCAATCTAGAATTAACCCAGACACCGTGATCAGCACCACAACATCTCCCCAATGGTGTAAACGTAGGAGGACACTCATTCCACTTCCATAAAGTTTTTCAAGTAAAAAGTTGCTTTGCGAAAAAAGCATACCATGAATTAGTCTCATATCATTCCCAGCACTTACAAGGTTTGACATAGAGCAGAGACAAAAAGCTGCAACAAACATTCCCTCCATTTCTTAAAAGTCAATCTATAATGAATAGAAGCCTGAAGAAATGTTGTGTGTTTGATTCTCACTCTCAGCACTCTTGCTTTTTCCCCTTCTCCAAAAGCATGATATGGGGACATAAATCAGTAGCCTCAAATCTTCACATACAGACACCCAATACACCTCCCACATTAATAGGAAAGATGAAAACCAGCTGCTTTCTAATTTGCCTCTGTTCTAAGAAAGTGATTCCCACATTTATCAATATTTCATCTAGATATTTTTTTGGCACCAACATTTTCCACATCATTTAGAAGTAAAAGGGTGACTAAGGATGGGAGAGGAGAACATAAATATACCCCACACACAAAAGAAAAAGAAAAAAACCAACAACCCTACTGGTGTCAGTTTTCACAGTGGGTTACTTCCTTTGCAAGATTATTCATTGTCTTAAGTCATGTCACGAGGGGAAAAAAAATCTTTAAAGTCATTTTCTCATTTTGAACAATCAGAACAAGCAAAACTAATACAGGTGCTTTGGAAGTAGAAGAAAGCTCCTACTTCACTAGTTCTTCCATGCTAACTCAAATGAAGATTGACCAATATCAATCCATTCTTAAAAAGCAAATAATGATTCAGGATATACCTAAAAAGGTACTTGGAAAAGGTTGTTTTTTTCTCACCTACTGAGAGCTTCCAGGTTCTGTGAGTGCAACACTGGGTTCCGAAACAACAGCTGGCTCAGAACACTTAAGATATCAAATCCACAGGTTGAATATTCCTTGTCTGGACAGCAGGTGAGAGAAAATTATTTCCAAAGGCTCTTGGGAATACAGAACTGTAGTTTTATCCCAGGAATAGAATATGCACGCACACTCCCTCCGTAGCACAGGAAAGGTCTCTGCCAGCTCCCTGGTAACCAACTTTCTGTTTTGTTGACTAGACAGTTAGAAAACATTAGGGAAAGGAAAGCACAGCTTGTTATTAATGCCCTGGACTCAGAAGCCATGAGTTGAGCCACCAGTTTGTATGGTAAGGGGTAACTGCAGTGACCTTTGGTAGGTACTTTATCCTTCCAGACCAGAGTTTCTCATATCTTTGCTTGTAAAAGGATGGGACCTTTGTGTTTTCAAGTGGAAACTCCTTAGCCCAGGAGCTGTGCTTGTTAGTGCTTGTAGCAACACAAACAGGTTTCTAATCGTCAGTGTAGAGGGATGCTGGATCCACACCTTAAATATCAGCTGCTACCAGTGACAACATTCACCTCTTCCTTCCTGTCCCCCCACCCCCTGTTCTCATATTCTTACCCTTCCCTTCTTACTAACTCTAGCATTCACACAAGCACAGGGGGAGCTGGATCCAGACTGAAAATAAAATCACATTACATTCAACAAGACCAGAATTTGGAGCGGGGAATGTCTTCTTCTATTCCAAGACACAACTTTTAAAAGGTCCCTGCCTACATGCTGTCTTAGAAATACATTCTAAGTTAATGCCAAAGTTAAATTCCTTAAATTCTTTAAGGAGAAGACAGAGCATGAACATCAGCCCATCATACCAAAATCATGTCTAATTTCAGGTAAAAACTGGCAACATATTTCACTAATCCAAGCCTATCTTTGTATACATTTCAGCACTTAGTTGATGTGCTAATATGAAATATGTTTTTGCAATACTCAGGATAGACAGAACATCCTACCACACAGTGAGTTAATAATTTGGTAATATCATGGTAAAATTTAGATGACTGCACCTGGCCTACCAAAGTGACAACAGTACATCCAAAGAGGCAGAAACCGTCCACATACCAGTGAGGAGAGACAAAATTACCTCCTACTGGGCTGCCATCCTCTGAGAAGTTTCAGACAAGACAGAGCTAAAACTCACAAGCTACAACAAACCGAGTTTCTTTTGGATGAATGTACATTGGACAACTGCACTGTCAGAATCACAGTGTACCACTCACTTTCTGTTTGTTAGAGGTTTGATCTGGCAGGTAAGTATGATTTTCTCAGCTTTCTCACCTGTGTCTTTATAAAAATCTTTCTAACAGTATTACCTATTTTAGATTTTAAAAGTAAATATCTATATTTAGTGTAACTTGATTCAAACTGCTAAGGATCATTTAAAGGGAAAAGGCATCCCATTCTTACGGAAGCAGTGATCAGCCTTACAACAAGCATATCACAATGTGCTTGTCATGCTCAGCTTTACAGTACTTTTCTCCAATATCCAGAAAGATAGAAGAGGCACCTTCAGTGAATTAACCTGACAATGGAGATGTCCACACATACATAAGTAAACATCAAAACAAGGGCAATGTTAGGGAGCCTTCCTGGCATGGAGTGCAACAAACGCCAGCTAAAGAGCTTGTGACAATAAGTCTGCTCAGACAGACTAGGAAATTCTGTGATTCTAGCTGTACAGGAAGCTAACCTAAACCACCATAAGTTGTTTCTGGCACTACCCATTTAGTAACAGACTATCATAATAGGTTACAGGTGTAATTATATGATTCAACATGTATTTTCTTCACAGCCAAGCGTTTGCCTGCAGAGAGCCAAGCTGACATTAACAAATCACTAATGCAAGTTCCAGAGAGAGAACCTGAGGTATACTCCTTTTGACTCCAGTCACAAACATAATGCTGCTTATATGTTCAAAGAGAAATTACCCAGTTATTATAGAAGCAAATTGTTGCAGAAGCTCTACGAGCCAGGCAGAAAGTTCAAATGCAACTATATTCCTTCTAAAAAAGGACTTCCAAGAAAAAGATATGCTGTGGTGAATGAGATTACTACTTTTAAAAATAGATGTGATTTCACAATCACTGGAGTCTTTTATACTCCAAACAGCTAGGCAGATATTCTATAGCTACCATGTGGAGTTTAAGAACATGCATCTTTAGGCTCACAGAATAGAGCAGTAGATTAAGAGATGTAGGACATTATGATTTCAATGAAAGATCAACAGACAGAGATTGTTCATCACATCAGAAAAATCCCACAAATGAAAATATGATCAAAATGTACCATTGTTTGCTGAGATCCAGGGAAGTTCAGAATAAGGACAATAGAGACAGCTTCATAAACTTTAAGTTGAATGCGCTGTCCACATTTATAAACTGTGAACCAGGACCCTAGACAGGCAGAGCTCAGTTTTGGGAGATGCTGCAAGAGGTCTTCATCTTACCCTGGGATAAGGATGAAAGAAGGAAAACTAATAAACTGATAACATGATAGCAGAGCCCCAGAAACGTTAGATGGAACGGATCTCTATGTATCCCTAACCCAACATTCCACTTGAAGCAGAACTACCATCAACACCTGATCAGACCACCTATGGTTTTGTCTAGACAAGCTTTTAATACCTCCACAAGCAGAGGTGCCACAACACCTCTGGGTAACCAATTCCAGTGCTGTACTACTCTCCCAAGCTTCAATGTGAAACACTAACTGCAACTTGTGGACACCGCCCCTCATTTTTCCATCTGCCACTACTGAGAAAAGCTTGGCTATTTCATCTTTGTAACTCCCCTTCAAGTAATTGTAGGCTGCTATTTGATTGACAGCTCAGTAGCAAGACTACATATGAAATCTTTGAAAATCTCCCACTGGAGCACGAGACACTTAATGAAATCTTTTTGGAAAAGGAAGAGTGATTATCTGCTTTGGTGGCACTAAGAAGGGCTACGATTGAGAGAAAAAAACCCTCCATGGAACGTGGAAAAACTTATTTCATTACAAAATATAAATAGTTTCTGCAAAAACATCCATTTTAAACTCTTTCAAGTTTATTGCCATCACCACACTGTAAGTTAGATACTCAAATTTATGCTTTTACAGGACATTTGTACAAGCCTGTTTCCTTAACCAAAACAAACACTCAGTCTAACTAGAATAGTATGTTGAAAGTTAGCATGTTCATACACTTTCAAAGTTATTTATTTGTTTTACTTCCATCTGCTTTTGAGCACATTTGGGATATGTCTTCATAAAGCAGCTATTGAAACAACACACAGAAAATTAATATTTTGTAATATGCATTCAAGTTATTTTAAAGGTAAAATTTTGGGCTTATTAATCAATTTTGGGAAAAAAAAAATCAATCCATTTACCTCACTGACAAAACTCTTCCCTATGTAATTCTCCTTAACTTTAAAGGTCAATGAATTCAATGAGTACATAACGTTTCCAATTCAAACTACTTGTGTTCTTAGATGAAAACAGGCTTATGATCAGATCCAGATTGGGTGCAACTCCAATGACTCCATATGGTCTCAAACGCTTTGCAAAGAATAGTCCTGGTAACGATAAGTGCCAGCTGATGCTTCCAAAATATGAAGCTGCTCATGTCTGAGTAAGAGTTGTCTGGACCTGGCCATTCTCATAAAAATCAGCATTTCCATACTGCCCTAGTATTGCATGGACTGAAGTCAAGATGCTAAAGAAGCACAAAGAGTTTTTCTACCCTCTTTCTACATAAATTTATCTTATTAGATTGCTTACTTAGCCTGTACTAAAAAGTTCAAGTCCAAGAACTGCTGCAGTTTTATTTAAATAAGAATTTTTTTTTTAAGAAAATGTATCATAATTTAGACAGAGACATGACTGGTATGCTTTTAATCTTAAAATATGTTCTATACAGCTATAACTTAAGGGTTTTGTGCTTATTTTCAAAGTACGCTTAGCTAAGAAAAATCTGCACTATGGCAACTTTGAGAAGAAAAATGGAAGGAAGAATTCTAACACCACAATATCTGTAACATGAAACAGCTTTTCTCTAACCAGAGCTTGACCTTGCTTTTCAAAGGGAGGTGAATTTCCCAATGGATATAGGATGATTAGGACAGTGGGCAGCATAAAATGCTAAGTGATACACTCACACTATGTACTTTATACATTTCAGTAAATGGTTCAGTTGCACCTTTTTATCAAAGGAGAATAAACACAGACATGAAGGAACACGCTTATTTGAATCCTACATTCATATAAAATGGTGTTTGCTTCAGTATAAGCAAGTAGGGGGTGGGGGTGTCTATTTCTTTTTCTAAAAACACTTTGAATCCAGTTATTAACAATTACAACAGTCAAAGTAAAAATGAGCAGAAAGGGCCTATAAAGCACAGAAAGCAGGAGCTGGAAGGAAGCAGTATTCTGTCAAGCCCATTATTTGTCTAAGCTCCTGTTTTCCCTTCACCACCTTTTTCCCAAATCCAACTAATAGAGGAAAAACATCAAACAACCAACAACCAGTATCCCCATTGGAAGATTGGTATCTTCTATAGAGTTCTGCTGCGATGGTATTCATGTTCCTTTAAGCCTCTATTTGAACAATGTAACTATGGAAACAGATCTGTGATGCCCTGCACCTTATCAGGCCTTCTTTATTTAAATTCTTTTCTTGTGTTTTCAACAAAGCCATTCACTGAACCTCAACTAATCTAAGATTCTGTTAGGGGTGAGGTTTTAGTTTGCGTGGTTTTGTTGTTTTTTGGTTGTTTTTTTTCTTTCATGACCATCTCTCTTCCAAAAGGCCCTCTCCCCTACTAATGCAATCTGGCAAGTTTTACTTGACTCATCTCTTCAGTTCCTAGCTCAAAAATATTATGGCTATTATGGCTCAAAAATATTATGGCCAGATTCTATAGTTTTTACACACACTCCATCTCTGGTCAGTAATAGTGAGATAGTTTTCAATGAAAATTCCACTGATTCAACAGCAACTTTTTCATTTTGGTTTTAGCTGCTAGGAATCTGCCTGCATCTACATCAGATGTGCCTATAAGGTCTCTCTAGAGAATTCCTAGGTTAGAGGTATAAAGGGTTACATCTCTGCAATACCAACAGTTTATCAGATCCAGATGCATATGGAATCCCAAATCCTGTGTTTACAAATTCCAAATATTAGAATACTTTTGGGGAACAGAGAACAGGAGGGGAGCTGGGAAACTTCAAGGTTACCTTATGCAAATGAAAGAAGGCAAATCTGGGTTTGCTGTCACTGAATCCAAGTCTGGTGCACAGGCAAGAGCTGTAGCAGTGCTTTTGCAAACTAAGCAAATGCTACAGACTCTGCAGTAGCAAGTGAAATACATGCTAGAATCCTCCACCTAAGTAGGTACAAGCCAAACATTGTTTAACCTTTGAGGTTTTGTAATACTGCCCATAACTGTAATTTAAACCAAGGCTACAAGAAACATCTTTAAAGGAAGTCTCTGGTAGTTTCCAGTGTGGAGGAAGGTGGAGTCTTATCAGTTTGCATGAGAGTTTTGTGAAGAGGAGGGTGGGAGTTATAAAACAATTTTATTTTATTCACTTACTACCTTTGATATTCTGTGTTGGCTGAGGATGCCGAAGATACGGCAACACAGTAGCCTAAGACATGCTGTGGCTCTCTGAGCTCCCACGGCAGACTGCTATAAATACAAAGGCAATTGCAATTAACTACCCAAATGAGCTTCACAATGGACAACTAATCAAAACCTCCTCCTGACTTTCACTTGGACAAGGCAACTGTATGTATGTTGAGACTTTAAGAAAAAGTGATTGTGAAGGAAAGCACACAGCTCAAACACTCCCACTTTATATATTTTACTGCATTATCTCTAGGCTTTTGTTGAGCAAACTGTCTGATGGAGGCTGGAGCAGCACAATTCATGAGCATTACTCACTGGGGTTCACTTACTATTTTACATGGAAATAAGGAGGACTTCTAGGAATCTCAAGAGCAAACCAGTTTCTTTCATGTTGTTGCCACTGCAAATTTATATTTTCTTTACTCTGATCATAATATACCATCTAACAGCTTCTGTGAGGTGTAAAACACAACACATTGTAGCAATGGATTTTAAATGATATTCTCCCTGATACTTGCACAGCTTATTTTGGTTTGCTGAGGAACGAGTTTGAGATACAGCCAAAGAGAGGATCTGCATACCTAAAGAAACCTTATATGTTCAAGCCTTTCAATCCAAAAAGGTAATCAAAGTCACATTTTCTCCACACATCTAACCATGGAATAGCAGCCTTCTTTCCTATTTGCACACTGATCAGGAACTTGCCACACTATTTCAACCCATACCCAGGAGAACCACAGCAAAGCAGGTAAGTTCCCTGACCCCAAATAGAGCATTGCCTCCCTGGAGAGGTATGACAAAAGCATGACAACACCAACATAGTTCATAGAGAACACATTTTTCAGAGAGTTCTTCAGATTCCACTGATGTTCAACAGATATTTCTGAAAAATGCAACCTACACAAAAGTTAGAGAACAAATAATACAGATTCCAGTTTCATCCCTAGTGTACTAACAGGGAAATTTTAAATCTTTATTCTTTTTTATTTTTAGGAACTACTAGACTTGGCACAAAATAAACTGTTACTTTGTGTTACCCCTTACATTCTCAAACTAATCATTCTTCATATGTTATCTCTGGCAGCTCCTACTGCGCATCATCATCACCATCTCTTGCCATTGAAAGACTAAACATGCTGCTTAAAGTTAGGATAAAATGAGGAACTAGGAAGTACCGTGCTAATTTAATTTCTTGCCACAGCTCACGTTTCACTGTGTAAGATCAGGGCATTTCTAGGGACCCTGTGCATAAGGCCACCAGTGCCTCCAACCTCCTCTTGCACAGATGGCAAGGGACCGTAGTAGGAGGTCAGCTTTGCCTTTGGAGAGTGCTACACCCAAAGCTGCAGGTTTGCAATCTAATTGGGCTGACTTCCATGTATTATGTGCCCTACTGGTTCATTTGGCTTCTTACTGTAAACATCCCTCTGCTGGGTTTTAGCCCCACTTTTGATAGCATACAGTTAATAGATATCAAACAAAATCACACAGAAAAATACTTATATAAAACAATTGTGAGTAACAAGGGGCTGGGATAACAAGAGACCTAAAAGTCATGCATGTTAAATGAACAGTGAATATATTTAGGTTAGAAATCAGAAGAATGATTCCAATATGGCAAAGGAGCAGCTTCCCACTAACTAAAGAAAAAAAGCCTAATTCCACTTAAAAATCAGAATATGAAAGAAGCTGTATGGCACAGCTATTGTAAATAAGGCTGGACAGGCCCCGCTGGACCAATGGGTCTCATTCCCTGCAAGGATAGTACTGGAGTTGGATACCTCTGTGGACCATGTTATCCTTTCATTATATTGTGCAGTCCCTCTGAAATTACTGAAACTTCTGCTTACATTTCTGAGGGCAGATCTGGGCAATTTGCCTTTAGCCTCATACCACTGAATACACTTCCTTTTCTCCCTCCCTGCCCACAACTTTAAAAATTAAGCTGGGAACATAAATCTCTATTTCAGATTTCCTTGGTTTATGCAGACTAAACCAAGACACTCCCAGCCCCTCTCAAACATCTATAGCAACAAACCCATTTTGGAGCAATTTCTTCGCCCATGGAAGACACTATCTAATGACATGGATATGCATTTTCTCTCCATATTAAGTCGATTTTGCAATCTAAACTAGAGCAAGACTTTGATTGCTTCTGTATTCTTCAGGCTGCTGTGGGCCCTCAGAAGACAACCAAAGTGGTGAAATGAATTTGGAACACTGGATTTTCCTCGAAAGCTTTCTCACAGAAAGCTTTAGCGATCCTTCTACTAGAGACTGCTCACCAGACAGTTGCCATTAATTACTGCATGGGAACGTTTGGCCAGATGTACACAAGGCACAAATCATGCATTAGGGATTCAGTTGGTTTAGAACTATAGCAGAAGGAGTCAGCTTTCTCCTTTCTGTCTTTTATGTATTATTTCAAATTCCGATGGCACTTCTACAGGCCTGGCTGTAGACAGAAGCAGGTAGGACTCAGTAGTGAAGCTGATGAAGGACAAGTCACAAACTGAATTTAAGTGAAGTAGGTAAGTGGAGCTTTGCCAAAACTATGAGCCTTTCCCTGCTACGCTGCACGCGACCAACCTAGAGGCTGTAGCAAGATTAAACCCACCATTAAACTTGTGTCTAAATGTAAGCCTGTATTTCATGGTCTAGAAGAAAATTAATTTGATGATTAAGAGAAAAATAGAGTTACAGCCTTGTTGGCACAAGCAGTAGTAGAACCAGCTGCCAGTCCTCTTGGAATGAGGAGGCATATTGCAATAAGAACCACATTTTCTGTAAGAAATCTCAGAGAACGTTGCTAGCAAGTTGTCTCTAACATCTCAGAAACAAAAAACGGCCTGGCTCAGAACCACTGCAATTTCAGAGCTTCCTTGCAACAAAACTGTTATTAAAGTTTGAAACTCTGGCCAAGGCTTTTATTCCTATAACAGTTTATTATCTCCCTCTCTTCTAGTGCTAAAAGTCCAACAATACAATAGTCTGCCTAGGTTATATGTAAAAACATATACAATAACAGTTCAGAGCTACAGCATCCACCTTCCAATAAAGCACTTTCTTGCAAGGCACTGGGGGCATGTGGGTCCTGAGGTCAGAAAAACACATCATTTCATTCCATCTTCTCTTCTGACATCAAAAGAGATCAACAGATAAGAAAGGAAAAAACCCCATGTGCCCTAACATGTCCATAGGTAGAACATGCATTTATGTGGATGTGGTGTGAAACAGTAATGCAATGAAGTTAGAAGAAATAAATCCAGGAAATTTTCCATCTCACGCCTTATAAGTTATGATACACAAAACGTATGTACACTACTGTTTGCAGAGAACAGCTCAACTAGACACAGTTGAACTGGTTTTAAAATGAATTAGTGATGGTGAGACAGCACAGCTTGCAGATGCCGCCAAGAAAGTATGTTAATTTTCAGTTTATTAGGATAGAGACTTCTCACTGAATCCAGCTCCTTTCCCTCCAGAGAAATGAAACGTTTTGCTAGGAGCAAAACAACTTGGATCCAAAGTAGGAACTGCACTGTGACATTCCCAGTCTCCCAGCTAATCAGTTCTGCCCAAAAAGTCTTTATATATTGATATATAGAAGAAATCCCCTTGTAAAGAAAAGGAGCTTAAAGGTTAATCTTTGCCTTAACAATAAAAATAAGAAGCCACTTCACAAACTGTTTCAGTCACATGGGTTAAATGGAACCAGCTGTACATGTAGCCATCGTGCAAACAAAACTGTGCCATTAAAAAGAAGTAATTCCTTGGCGGCGCTGAAAAGTGGGTAGGACACTACAACTGTTATCACAAAGGGACAGGGAAGAAGGTTAGAAAGGACAGTTCAGTCATTTATTCTGACTCACTGGATACTGCAGCAATTCAGTTTAACCCTTTCACACCTATATTGAGGCTGATCAGTGCTACCTGGGAGAAGCACAAAATACAGGAAGGCAATTCCTAAACAGTGGTGTCTCAAGAATTTCTAACAGCTGCTGCCCGCTGCACTGACTGAACTCAAGTCTCTGAATTAAGTCCTGTGAAATCCAGTATTTGCCCCAAGAAACATGTCTGGGATTATCCCATAGATTCCACACACACAGGATACATGCAGCTTCAAAAGACAGCTCCCTGATGACTGAAGGAGGAGGAGGTATTACAGGGCTTTTGAGTCTCTGCAAACAATATAGATATCATATCCTTTGGCTGTATTACTCTATAGACTCCAATAAATCTACAGAATTCAGTTTACCACAAGGCTACTGTTTTTCAGAGCGACTGACCCAGTAACTGGTATTTATTCGCTGAGACA
>VXAK01004671.1:142592-157598 GCA_013399435.1 Arenaria interpres
GCTGCCAATCTGCCTGCCAGGAAACCATCTGGAAACAATACCAATACCACAATCTATAGGCATCCCTCCAATGCATTAATCAGGTCATCAGAGTTCAATAACTGACAGCATCGTTAAGAACTGGAAAGGATAAAGCTGTGGTAATAAGGCACAGTCAAGATCAATCCCCAGGGCCTAGTTAGTTTTTCCTCTCCTTTGTTTTTTTCCTTTTAAAAAAAAAAACAAAAAACACAAAACAACATACAGCATTAGCATTGTTCCCCAGTGTTTGGGTTTAAATTTACCATTTCAGAGAACTTCGAAGTGCAAGCAAGGCCTCTCAGTTTGACACATACACACGTAATGGAAAATGTCTACTGTCTCACTAAAGTAAAAAAGTCCTCTCACACATAAGCCAGGAAGTCACAGACTTCTGCCTTGACAGTAGAGTTATCCACATAAATCCTTAAAAGGGCATTGAAAAAGTCTGAAGAGAATTATATGGAGCGTGACAATGATTTGGAGAACGGGAAAAATACATTAAAAACATAAACATATATGTATATGTTTATTGTAGCCAAAAATTGTATAGAGTTCAGCTTCAGACGGTTACAAGTTTTCTTATCACACAGAGCAGAAGTACTTTCAGAGGGAGACTAGCAGTACCAGATGCTAAACTTATCTCTGAGCAAGACATACCAAAACCCAGGGGCTAGAAACTGACGCTGCAGAACTCTGAAGTCGAGAGTACCTTTCTTCTAAAGAATAAGAAGTAACAAATCAGAAAAGAGTGCTGTGTGCGATTTTGGTCTCCTATCTTTCTTTCTTAAACTAAAAAAACAGGTGTTTTTCCGGCAGATAATGTTTTAACACCACAAGCTATTGAGTATGTTACAAGACCAATGAAGAGACACATACTTCTGAAAAGCAGAGTAAAAGCAGAAGCACACCAAATCCCTCTAGATTAAAGAAACAGAAATCACAACTATTCAGCTTTATCAGTTCAGTACAACTCTCCATTATATATATATATATATAAAAACCACTGCACTGGAAGTAAGCAACTGTTCATTATCTTGGTCAAAACTCTTTGGGGGCAGTGACAAGGTCTTCCTCGGTGTTTACACAGCACCTGGTACAACACAACTCAAAGTTATTTGTTGTACTACGTAACTCCATAATACAAAAGGGAACACTCGGCTCTCGTTCTGAGTTTAAGTTGAGCAGATCCTTTCAAAATAACACTGAACCTAAACTCAGGTTTTGTTTTCACAAGTTGAGATTCAAGATTTGTCAAAGAGTTCAAAGCTTTTTATTTTTCTAGTAAGCTCATTCTTTCCTTTTCCAGAAGTCTTTCTGTCCCCTGTAAGCCTGGAAACTTCGTAGAACAGTTTTCCTATAAAGCACATTCAGGTTCTCTCATTTGAAGATGGAAAAGACTGAATAACTTTGTCACCAGGAAGGGGCAAGATGCAGGAAATCCAGGTGATAAGTTTAAAGGGTGCTTTTTAATCTTATCTATTTATTTTTCAGGCTATGAACCTTCAAATGTAGCTAGTAATAGCTTCATGTCCAGTTTATCAGCATCTAAAAGCCTTCTTGGTCTGTGGATGTAGTGAAACATCTGAAAACTTCTTCCACAATGACAGACTCAATGTAATAAATTAATATTTTGTCTTTCCACTAAAGTAATTACATATTTTCAAGCTAATTAACCCATTTGAGGCAACAGAACTAATATTAATGTAAGTACAGGACAAAATTTTACATTAGAGACTTATAGATAACTGGGTTAAAAAAAATTCACCACAAAATAATTCTCCAATGAGCTCCAGAAATTCTTCATATAAACCATGCAATTTAAAGGTAAGAACTTAAATATTTGATAATACCTAAACATTCTCATGGACACACTTGCATTTATTAGTATTTTATTTTTTTCCCCACTGCATTACGCTAATTCTAGACTAAGCTGACATTACAGGTAATGCAAGTGTATTCACAAGTTTTATTCAGCGAACTCCTAAGTTGATTTTAGTTAGAATAAGACAACTTTGCACTCAGACATGGAATCAGAAAATTCACATTGCTTACCTTTTTTTCAGGCCTTAACAGAAGTCCTTTCCAACTCCTTTCCCTCTGATACTTCTTTGCAAAGTGTTTGAAACCTAGTGATGAAAGTGGTAAAGTTTGACCATACCATTTGAAAAACATTCTAGCAGAAATACTGAAAATAAGTCACATTAATGCATTTTACCATTAGAAAAACATAAATTAATATGCTGTTGAAATTATCAATACCTAAATATCAGACAAGTGAAATCTAGCTGGAGTAGCTATATAAACCTACCAGTCTAACTGTAAAGTAGAAAATGATATCTAGATAACAACAAAAATCCTTCTGAAGCCTGGCACTGAGAACAATTCCACAGCTAAATACCTCCACAGAAGCTTGCGATCACAGAAGATCCTGACAGCTGCTGAAATTTCATTTGGTAAGAAATCACTCAAGAGAATGGATTAGTCAGATACAGGACAGTAAGAGGTCTTCTGTATTGTGAAGTCCAGTTCCTCTTTACACACACAACTGTTTCACTTAACATAATCTCCCTTGCATGTCTTACAACGAAGTGATGAGGTACAGGTTTTCACCACAGATGTTATTTCAGTCAGCTTTGATGAATAAATTGCTCTGGACAATTTCATTTTCATTTTTCTGCAGTAACTTTTAAAGTATACAACTCTACTTCACTATTTAGCTCCTCATATGATGGGGAACTCCTGCAACTCATCAGTAAAGTCATCACACAGAGACAGTGTGTACATTTCCAACAGCTCTCTGGTCCAGGCAGATATGTAGTAGGCTTGAATCCAAAACCTTAAACAACAAAGCACAGACATACAGCTAGATTTGAAGTGAGATTGATCCAATACTCACAGGTTAAATAAAGGCTCAAACTGACAAGCTCTGCAAATTCAAGTGTTTCTATTTACAGAATACAAGGTGACTGCTATAGCGTGGGACTGGGAGCAGCCCAGAAAGAAAAACACCAAACACTCCAGTCCTGTGCTCCTAGTAACAAGAATATATGTGACTTTAATGATATAGTCCAAAGAGAACAAAGTTCTAGGTTTATTCAGCTATCTAGATGTTATTGGTTAATATTACCTTCAACTAGCTAAGCAATATTAATCAACAATAACTTGCATGCATATCTTGTTTCGATGCTGGCTTGCATCTGTAAAAGCCCTTCAAAGAGCATCTGTAGAGAATAAACTTCTGTACTGCTCCTTCAAATGCATGCACATGCTTTATGGAAGGAGGACAATCTTCCGGCAACTGCACAGAAATGAATGTAAACACACTTCAGCTCTTGTAAACATGTCCACAGAGACCTCTCATATAACCACAGAGTATTCTCCTTCAGGTTTTTTCCACGTCTGCAAAACGGGAAAAGCAAGGCTATCTTCTTCCTGGATGTTTTAAGTGCAGGGGTTTTGAATTTTATGAAATCCTGAGCTAGAATATGTATAAGTGCAAAGTTTTAATCATCACTGCATATACTGTGTTTATGCAAAAGGTAATAATATATGTAGCTCCATTAAGCACCCAGAATAACTTCATGCCCAGCTTGTGCCTCTCAATTTTAATAGACAGCTTCCAGAGTATTACAATACTAATAGGTGCCATATATCAACACATGAGGACATTCAGAAATACTCAGCATTTGCCCACATGGAAAAGAAAGGGACAATATAGAATCAGTCGTTATTCTAGATCCATATATAACTCTCCAGTGGAAAAGAGACTTCTAAGATTATGGTACAATCCAAATCAGAGAAGGCTATAAAGGCTACCTGTTAGGTAACACAAAGAATGGCACTCAGGGTCACCATACAAAACCAGTGTACAGATACTCGATTTTAAGAAAGGGAACTATATAAGTTTGTGGCAAGAAAGAAAGAGGACACTAAGAAGGAACAGTTCAAAAAGCAGGAAGCCTCAGGGAGAGTTGGAAGACTATTGCGGGGCATAGATCAGCTCTTAGAAAGTGTATTGCTTAAGTAAAGACAGGGAAGCCCATAAAACAGGGCAAGTCAAATGTAAGCAGGAAATTAAGGGAGCTAAAAGACAATCCAAAAAGTCCCTGCAAACAAAGATCACGGTGCTAGTAAACAGCTCTTTAAATACATCAACAACAGGAAGCCAGCTAGGAAAGCAGTTGTACTGCTGGATGACGAAGGTGTGAAAGGGGCAGACATAGATGATAAAGCTGTAGCAGAGAAGCTCAGTGACTTATTTACATCAGTCCTCACTACTGAAATCTTTGGGGAGATTTCCACACCCAGTGCACTCTTTGTTGCAAATCTGGCAGAGGAGCCACATCAATCTGAAGTAAATTCAGGAAATACTAGACCAAACAAGGAAGTTAGATGTTAATAAATCAGTGGGACAGAACAATGTTCACAAAAGTTCTGAAAAAAATATAATGTGACTTTGAAGAACCGCTAGCCAAGGTGTATAAGCATTATAGAGAGTCTCTGTACTGAAGGACTCGCTGGTTCTGCCTGTGTAACTCCCAGCTACCGAAAGGGCTATGTAAGGTATGTAAGGCAACCGGGTGTCAGACTCTGACGAGTCCAACTTCATTCACAGTAAGAGTAAGCACATTAGAAAGAATAACAAAGCAAAGGATAGAGCTTAACAGGCGCTTTTTAAGATGGACAGGAATCAGTAGTGCAGTCACTGGGATCAGTGCTGGCACTGGTGTTACTCAGCATGTTCATTAATGACAAAACTAACTGATTGGGTTAAAAAATGGGCAGGTAGGCTTTAGTGCAGATAAATGTCAAGTAATTCATCTAGGCAATACCAGCTCTCACTGTTCCAACTCAGCAGCTGGAGCCGTCCTTGACAGTTCTCTGAAGTCACTGCCTCAGTGTTCAGCAGCAGTCAAAAAAACCAGCAGAATACAGGAATATTGTTTTAGAGGTCTGCTTTCTGCCAACATGCTGATTGCTGTCTTTTAGTATCTAATGATAATTATCCGTAAACAACACAATAAAATAAAATATACACACGGCTGGTATTCTTCCTCCTGTGCAGCTTGTGGATTAATTTTGTTATTTTATCTGTACTCTAACCCCAGCAAAGGAGCAAGTTGATAGAGAGCAAACATGTTCATTACTTCTCGTGGCAGGGGTAGGAGTGGGACAGGGACACATACAAACAGCAAAGAACAAGAAATAAAACAATTTGGACCAGTTACAGGTGTCAGAGCTTTTCTTTTAACACCCTTCACCCTGAAAGCACTTTTTACATCTTTATACTTAGTACAGACATCCATAAGCAATTATTTTACCAACCCAGGTAAGCCAAGATTTTCATTTAATTTTTAATTCATCACAAAGTTTCACTTCAGAAGCATTTGTTAAATGAACACTGTCTTTGAAGACAGTAAGTTATTTATATCTCAAAAACATTTAATCAGCAAAGCTGTATTTCCTGTCTTATAAGTGAAATATAAGCTTGGAGAGAAGAAAAAAAAATACCTCACAAGAAGCGCAATTAGAGCAAGTTTGTTTTCAAGACAATAAATCCCTTGTTTTGAGGTTTAATTTAGTTCATTAGCTTGTAACTCTTACAGTTTTTAAACGAAAATATTTTTGTTTGGTTCTTCGGGAAAAAAAATTCTATGCTACATTGATCAAAAATTAACAAGGTTTCACAAAGTTAACTCTTATGCCTGCTCCTGACAGTCTGTCTCAAAACCTTGTGCTTGTAATAAAACTGACTAGAAAGGAACTAGCACTGGAAAGCTACATAGTGAATTCCGTTCACCACAGAACACATATCAGGCATGAACAAACGTGGAACACCATGTGTTTTTCTCTGCCTTAATTTGGTGAGAAGTAGGCTATGTTACTACAGTTCCCTACACCAATATCGATAACCATACATTGCTACTGTAACATACAGGTACCTGTCACACATATAGGATTTTGAACAGTGCTCAATTACATCAAGTTCAAAGCAGGTTACCTCAGTTGTCAAGACAAGTACAATATAAGAAAGCACCCTAAACAATATAACATCAACTACTGAAACATATTTACACTTTTATGTTTACTTTTGCCATCTCAGACAAAGTAAAAAGGATAAAGTGGTGAAAAGTTTGCAGTTAGAGGATACTACATTAAGTCTAACGTCACAATCACGCATGTAGAGAAAGGAGTAAGATCAACACTATTTTACCTGGAAAATTATTTCAATATCTCTGACTTTGTCCTTGCTGTTGGGATGCTGTGCAAGTTGTTAACTTTTGCAACCTCATTTTCTGTATATCATGGTGGTTCAGTCAGGAACTGAGCCCTCACTTCTGTTCAGGCTAACCAGGACTACCGGTTTGGTCTCCATGTCTCAATGGCCACACCTATAGCTTGGAAATACCTTGGAGAAGGAACATAACTTGGAGTGTCAGAGAAGAGCTAAATAGGTTGAATGAGAACTAAGTACTCATTAGTCATCTGAGATGAACTACATAGTGGCACGATTTCAGGAAAAATGGAGTGATACTTCTGCTGACTACGTTTAGCAGCATTTCAAGAAAACCCATATAAATCAGCCTTTTAAGCAGCCACATTGACTTTTACTCTGTATGAATTGTGCTTAATTGATCAGTAAATAGCCCAGTACCTATGTTCAGGTTGACTTAAGCGTGTCGCTTGAGCAAAATTCCCCATCAGTTGTGATAAAGCTTTGGTCTCACAGGTCAGGGCTGAGGCAAAACGGAGGGAGCGCCTTTGAGCCTGCCTGGTCGGAGTTCAGGCCAGCCATGTCTGCAGGCCACGGCACAGCTCCTGCCTCCTCACCTGCCCCTCAGCCTGAGGGGATTCCCTCATGGATACTCACTGCCATCCCACAGACACACCTTTATCCACATTTCTCACAGAACGACACTAAGTGGCACGAGTGACAGGCTGCAGAGCCAGGCAGCCCGTCAGGACACCGAGAGCCACCTCAAGCCAGTCCCAGCCAGTTGCCACCAGCTCTGGCACTGAGGGGACCCCAGGGGGAAATCCACCACACACCAGAGCCTGGCCGTTGCCCCAAAACATCCCTCAGCCAGAGAAGCATCTGGATAAAGGCGTCAGGGGCAGAAAATGGCAGCTGCTGAGGGCGGGAAACACTTTGTGGGGTCGCCCACTGCCAAGGGGGCAGGGACACCCCCTGAGGGACAGCCCTGCCGCCATTCTGTAGCCTGCAGCGAGTGGAGACGGTGAGGGGAAAGGGCTGAATAACTATCCATGTAAGCGACTTCATAATTATTTGTGGTATAATTAATTTCCTCAGTATCTGAACCAGTGATCAGAAGTTTCTATTGATTGCCAAGAAAATAATAATAATTAAAAAATTAACTATCTGACTCCAGGCCGTTTTGCCAGCAATACGGAGGTAGGTTGCCACAAGCCCTCCTGCAAGAGCACTACATGCTGTTAAGGTGCATCCCTGGTCAGGGCTGAAGGACGCACACAATGCAAACCCCCCAACTCCCTCAGCAGTGCTGAACTTCAGACTTCGAACACCAGCAGTTTCTTCCATTCAAGCGCGTCCACTCCACTCACGAGCACAGACATTTTCACAGCGACATGAAAAAAACGTGGTACTGCGGAGGAACAAGAAACAAGTAGGAAGAAGAAAGGGAAACGAAGGAGAAAATGAAATAAACCTTCATTCACCACTCCCCTGTCTGTGAGAAAGGTGCACCCACACAATCCAGGGTGTCTTTCTGAAAAACTGGATGATACATGCTCAGATATTGGCTTGCCTCTTACTGATAGTTCAGTCAGCGCTAAATACCTCCAGATGGTTTCAAATTACAGCCAGGGGAAGTAGTACCATAAAATTCCTCACAGCCACCCAAACCATTACTCTTCTATTTTCTTCCATGTGGGGTCATCACACCCCCCTCTGGAAAGCTTAGAGGTATGATACCACTGCAGGCATCTTCAGAGAGAGCCTGACAATGGTGTATTATGAGGCTTGTTGTAAAATCCTTTCAATATTCTTAAGGTCCAGTGATTTAGAGAAGAGGGTCTTTTGTGTCTCCTGTCAGTTCCAGGAAGCTCCTGTCACTGGCATGGAGACTGCATATGGAAAAGAGCTGCTAAATAGACCAGTTAAAAGAATATGGGCCCAGTTTCGCTCCCACATTACTGAAAACCATGAATGCTGCATCTCTGTTGAGGTCAGAGGAATTGCACTGCTCTGATGCTGGGGGTGAGACACCCATACACCAGCTGTTACATTTCAAAGCCAGGGCTCCCTCTGCGATGGTCTCACAGGCTCTGCCCGATAGACACCCCCTGAGGCCACCGCAGCCAGAATGTCAGTACTTAAATAGCAGCAGCATCTGTACAGGCAGATCCCGCCAATCTAACCCACAACAGCACTGCAGTAAACATACGCTGCACAAGACAGAAAAGGTTTCTCACCTCCAAAACTAGGCTGGACTTGAACTAGTCATGTGGAGAGGTAGTGACACTTTCAGACACGAAGCACTGACGTAATACCTTCCTCTTCTTCCTCCAAAGGAAAAGGAAGCTTACAATCATAAAAGATTTAAGGTAAATAACCTGAGTAAAGAAGTCCATTTTTGACAACTTTCTCTTTCCTGGGTATTTTAAACACAATCTGGTTACTGCTTCTGTTTCGTAACTTTCCTTTTGATATATTCAATAGTGTAAGACCATACACACAGTGATTCCCTTACCTAGACTTTGTGAATGCTTCTTACAGAACATGTCCTCACATTTTTCTCACCCAGTCAGACTTGTTCCTTGCTCAGGAGAGATGATGAGTGATTTTTTAAGTTACACTGATTCCAAATACATGACATAAAAGATATGAATGAAAAAAAGTTTAGCTTCAATATTTAACAAGCTGTTGGCATCATTATAAAGAATTAATGGAATGATATATTTATTTGGTTAAGAGACAAGGAACTTCATAGGACTTAACACTGCAGAAAATACTAGTACACAGCTAAGTACGTTTTATAATGGGGTATTAAAGCAGCTATCCTTGCTATTATTGGCAATGTATGTTCACACAGTAAATGGAATTGTGGCAGTCACTTAGTGGATACGGAAAATCTCACAACCCTGTCTCACCTTGTTTATCTATCAGGTATTGTTTTGCACCGTAAGTATCCATCAGTTTACAGCACTTCAGAAAACAGCATCATCTTGAAATCAAATGCAACAATGTCCTGATCAGAACTAAGAGCTGGTAGCTCTAGTTCCTTTTACCCATGCTGCCTGCAAAACACAACTCGGACAGGCCTTAGAGGCAAACAGGAAACTTGCAACACTTCCAGGCAGATAGGAACAGCTAACTCACAAAACAGGGATCCCTTCATTATCCGGAACATCTCAGAAAGTGTCTATGCCAGACCAAGTACCACTGTGTCTCTCTCCAGCCACTCCAATCCCAATCTTCTTTGGAAGAGTATTTTCAGCTCAGACCTTGGTCTCCCCATTATCCACTCATCCCTTAATATTTTGCTGAGGTTAACAATCAAGAGAGTGATTTTTGCTGCTTGGCAGTTTTTCCTGCTGAAAGCTGGATTACACTGGTTTAGTACGTATATAAAAGGGTTTGGGATGAAACTACAGGCTTGGCAGTCAGATTATCCTTCACTACACAGTTCTAGTATCATTTTGGGCACATCTTTCTGTTCAGATACCATCCTGTCACTCTGCAAATACCCCAAATCACGAGAAAGCTGAGGAATAAGAGAAGAAGCACTAAAAAAGGCAATTCAGAGCAATGGACTTAACCTGCTGTGCAACAATTAGAAAAAACCTGCAGTAGGTGTGTAAAACAGCACATGCTATCACTCATTTACCTCAACCAGGAGGTCTGCAGCTTCAGACCACCTGTGGACACTCAGCAATTTATCACATTTCACAAGAAAAAAAAGAGCAAGTGATGCACATGACTAGCAACTACAGCATCTCTTCCTCCTCCCACAGGTTATATCTTCTACTTTCAAACAGAACATGTGGTCTGTTTTAATACTTTCTTGATGAAGAAAATAACTGAAGACATCCCTCAGTGACAATTCTGTATCCTCTAGCACATCAGCTGCACCCCAAGCCTTAAAAATACCTTTGGCACCAAGAATCTTGTGCAGGTAGAACAGCATGTCAGTCTGAATAATTAATATGCCATCAGCTGGCCATGTTTTTGGCAAGTGAGTGAATTTAATCCAATTACTGCAGAGGTGGTGAGGTCAAGCTGACTCTTATTGAAGAATCACCAGCAAGGCTGTTCTCGCAACATAAGACACTGCAGCTTGTTGGATTTAGAGAGCTGACAGACTGTAGTGAAGTTTAGCAATGCTCAGACTTGTTATAACAAAGGTAAGTGCCAAGAAACTGCTTTGTGCCAGCAAGCAGAAGAGGAAAGGGATTCAGCAAGAACACACTTTGTAAAGCACACTGTAATCCTAAGTACTTAATTGCCTTTGGCAGGAGCTGCATCCCGTTGCTCTCTCAGAAGTCGTTTTATCTGCAACTTGATGCTCACAGCTACAGCAATGAATGGAGTGGGGGAGGAGAAGAAACTGGGGGAACCAGTGAAAGAACTACAGCTGCCAGTCTTTGCTGAACTACCAAAACAAAATACATAAAATATCAGTATGCACAAGGCCTGATCTGCACATCCAATGACTCTGGAGAGCTCCCATAGAAGCAAAGGCAGACTGACTTGCATCCAGGCTCTTTTAACACCTACAGAGGCAGGGAAATTTGTTGTTAAACACCTTTATTTATAGTTTAGTATTTATGCAGGGGTAGTGTCATTTCCAGACATTCTGAGTGAACCCGTATAGGTTAGTGTAAATTTGAAGGTATAGCCAGAGTTTGTTTCTTTTCCCTGTCTCTGCTTGCAATGCAGCATTCACAAATATTTTACAATATGTTAACCCCAAGTCATTGTTCCCACATAAATGGAAGACCCAAAGGTAAATAATGCACCAAGCCTCTTTAATTAAATAAGGAGTTTGGGGGAGTAGTTTCTGCAGACCTTTTTAAATCTTAAAGCCTGCCAACTGGATGAACAAAAGGTAGATTAGGCTCACATGATAAATCCCAGTAAACCTGAAAAGCCTTTGTTAATAAGTCACTAAGGGAATTTTTTTCCCCCCTAGAATTTCTGCTCACCAGAAGCGAGAGTTAGGATTATTCGAGCGGGTTTGGTTTCCAGCAGCATTAAATAGGTATATGCCTCATGGAGCTCTAATCTCCTCATTTCTATAGAGCTCAATTCTCCTTTCATTCTTACTGAAGGAGAACCAGTTATTTCTAGCCTTTATATAGGGAGCAGCTGCTGAAACTTCAGAGGCAAAAAAAGTTTATGAAATTAGTCAAGATTCCCAGGAAAATTAAATTGGAATTCTACACCAGCTTTAATAACAACAGCAACAACAGCAGAGGTACAAATGTACTTTCATGTTGGTATTTCTTTCATGTAGCAGGTTGCAAATGATCCTTTTAAGTTTCCATTCATAAGTTAGCGTTCAGTAGCTTGTTCACGGAGCCAGATGACATGTTAGTCTGGCAATTAGTATACTCTTCTGTTTGTAGTGAGGCTTAATGAAGACGTTATTAGAGACAGAGCTTGCTGTAGCACATTCAACAGACCCTTTACAATCACTCAGGAAAGACCCAGATTTCAGCAAAGCCCCTATTGTAATCATAGACAACATGGATGACATTTGAGGCTGTGATAAATTTAAAAAAAGAGTTCAGAGTCCATCCTACCTGGATCCATTTGGCTTCACTACTGAATCATTTTCAGCACTATAGAATAATCTTATCTTCTTTGCATGCAGTGCTGAAATCCAAACAGCATATATAATCCTAATGTACATCATGGAAGCGTTTCCATCAGTGAAGGGAATGAAGACAGCTGTGCAAGGCATGCTAAGATCCTGTCTGGAACAGTAGACGCCACTGCTGTTATTCAGACTCGGAATAAGTTTTAAAAAGTCTACTGCAACAGGTGTAGCAACGTGTTTCTACAGCAATGAGAAAAAGAATGCCCTACCTTCCAGAGGGAGGTTAAAAATGAATAATTAACATCAAATAGAGAAGATAGTATTAATCAGCCAAAGAAAAAAAAAAAAAAGATACTCCTTTGTTACCTTCTAAACTCCTAAACTCATACCTGTGGAGTAATGTTTGGAAAAGCTATTGAGTGCCTCTCTAAACAGAGGAAAAGGAAACAACTGTGGCATGTTTTAGTGTGAACTTGACAAGTTTATGAAGGAGAGGAGACAAGTCTTTGTGTAAGAACAGGATGAAATAGTCCAGGAACCCTTCCAGCCCATGCTCAGGCCTGAACCCAAACTACCTAGAAGAGTCCAACAACCACAGACTGGGGCTCCCAGTTCCCCAGAGTCTAACCAAGAACTTCAGCCATCTCCCTCCATGGCCCTCAAAAACAACAACCGAGCACAGTTTCTGGATTTAGACATCCACAACTTTCAGACACAGCACTTGGAGCAGCTCTGAATTCTATTTGCATCTGCGTTTTGTTTTAGGAGGGCTCTGAAAGTAATTTGTAGCTGTTGGTTTATAGTGTTTCTAATACAGTGTATTTAGCCTGCGTAAGGATATTGGTATGGATTTTGATTGACTGTAAAAATAGGATCATCGCCCAGAGGAAGTCCTAATGATCTTAAAGGAGGAGTCAGGGAGAACACAAACCAGACCAAAAACTGGTAAAAAATCATGCATCTCTTGCATTCAACTTCAGCCAATGACAATACGTAATCACTGCTTATTTCAGACTTCATAAATTCCCTTTCAGCGTTATAAAGGCAAAACAACAGAACTTCACTGATTTATTCCTTCATCCTCCTTTGCACCATGTAGCAAAGCAACTAAATCTATGGAGAGATGCTTGCAACAGCAAAGTATCTGGTTTCTAACTTTCTTTGCAGCAGACCTTTTAAGATTTCCCTACAAGACCAATAAAAACTGGGTCAGTGATATTAACTAGTGTGAGCCTCCCACATTTATGTAAAACCCTAGCTGTGATCTGTATTAAACCAGGCATTTTCCTTCTGCTCGTGTCTCTCTAAAAAGGTTAAATACCGTTAATATATTGCGCACCAGCACAAGACACGCTGCCTCTCCTTCTACTGATGGTCCTCTGGTGGCAAGTATTCTACTACTATGACCAACAGCGTCACTTCAGTTACTGCTGGAGTTAAAACACTTGTCCTGTAGGATTAGGATGCAAAATGCTAAGGATGAGCGGAACATAGATGTATTATGAAAATGTTTATAGTGAGCACTATGTTACAAACTACAGCGCACGTAGGGATTAGCTATAGAATGGTATCATTTGAGGAAACAGAGAAAACTGTGGAAATGTGCCAGATAAAAATTAACTACTCATGCCATCTGACAGTTATTAGCAAATGTAATTCTGGTTTAAAAACAGAAGGTTCCTACAATGCACTCTTAGAGCCTAGTTCCAGGAACATCTCAGCAAACACAAAGTTGCACAGGAAGACACACACCATATTTGGCAAATAATAACGCAAGTCATTAGGAAAAAAAAATAAAGACATGTGTGCAGGAAGTAGGGGGAGGGAGACAGTTGTTCAGTTGGGGATTTAAAATGTGAGAGGAATTACTCCTTCCCTTACAGCTTCACTGACAGAAATGGTATTTCCAGCCCTCCACTAAGAGATGGCATCATTTTGGAGAGTCTTAGTGGGGAACACACCTTCCGCACGTCATGTAACTCCATGCTCACCCTCCACAGGGTCCAATGCTTGGCAACCCTTGGAAGCAGGGTGTGTGGAACCAGGTTATTTGCATTTCTCCTCTCAGCCATTCCCTTTGAAGACAACACAATCTAGGCTTCGAAACACTTTTGATTCTGCTTCTTGACTCTGGCACAAGTATTCCTATGGATTGACTCTGCAGAAGAAGGGAAGGGAAGGGAAGGGAAGGGAAGGGAAGGGAAGGGAAGGGAAGGGCTCCCTGTCTTTTTGTCCCCTGTCTCCAGCCCCAGCTAGCCTGCCATGCCGCTGCCTTCCAGGCTGAGTGCAGGGAGCAGTGCCAGGCCAGAGTCCAGATGTGCACAGACAGGAAAGAGGATTAAATGGCAAAGAATCCCAAAAAGCCTGTTGCTCCATAGCGTGAAGGCAGCACGCAGAGAAATGACTTCACCTCCTCCTCCCCTCCAAGTGAATGATTTTAAGCATTCATCTCCTTCCCTCATCCTTACGCAGTATGCTTAAGGGGTGTCACCAGGATTTATCCTTCGCCGAGGCACCGTGTTGGGCAACGCGGTACAAATTGCTCTGAGAACAGCAGAAGTTGAAAGAAAAAAAACCAAAACCAAAAACAACAACCACACACATTTTGCCTGAAACGTGAGAGATGTAGCCGTGCAGCAAAGGAACATCTCTGCATGAGCCTCCACACACGCACCCTTGTATCTCTGAAAGGCTCGGCAGTCCAAGGGAGAGCCCGAGAGACCATCATTACAGCCTAGCCTGTAAATGCTTGTTCCTAACAACCCTTTGCTACCTGCCGACAGAGAACAATAAAACTACAGCAAATCACACATAAAAGATGACAAGTACTTACTACCCGCTTCCCTTGCTCTGGGGTTAAGGCGCGCTGGGAGGGGAGGTGAGCGGTTCTCCCCGCGGGAGCCCAGCCCGACGCTTTTGCCGGGGCAGGGACGGGACCCGGCTTGAGAGGCCGGCAGGAAACCCGCGGCTCCGGTGCTCCAAGCCCGGCATGTGCCCGCAGCCCGCTCCGCTCCGCCGGGCTGGCCCGCTGCGGGGCGGCTACCCCCCGTCCCTCCGGAGAAGCAGGTTTCCCTCCTCCTTCTCCGCCTACTCCCCCCCTCCCTCTGCCGGAGGATGCCCCGGTAACCCCCCCCCCGGGCTTCCCTCCGCCGGCACGGACAGCCCTGCGGGTCCGGGGAGC
>VXAK01004671.1:157748-194868 GCA_013399435.1 Arenaria interpres
GGGTGGGTATGGGGGAGTCCGTAGAGCTGGGTGTGTGCGCAGCGTATAGGGGTGCTGTGTGAGACGAGCGTAGAAGAGCGCGTAGGGGTGTGGTGGCTGTGACCAGGTGTGTGCCGGGGCTGTAGGTGGTGTGTGTATGGGGATGTATAGAGGGATGCGTTTATAGCCTTGCACGGGATGTGTATAGGATGTATATGTGTTTTCTGGGGTGAGCGTATGGCTTGAATGTGAAGGTCTGTACGGGACTTGGATAAACCGCCTCAGTATGTATGGAGAGTGTAGGGTCTCTACGGAGCTGCAGCCCTGCCACCCACCACCCCCGTCCCAGCGACACAGGGGACCCAGAGCTGCCCTCTGCCTCCTCCCTGCCACCCCCAGAGCCTGGCTAGGGCTGGTGCTCTGGCACATCTGCCCAGGGACATCCAAATCTGGGGCAGGGGATTTAGTTTAATAAACCCTTTACAGTTAATTGTGTTAAGTGCTAAAGTGGTGTGGAAAGAAGAGCAAATGAGAGGCGGGGACACACTGAAGCCTCTTCAATACGAAGACCTTAGAACCTGCTGTGTTACAATGTGGAACTAGGGACCCTGAAGGGAAGGGGCAGGGAAATGCAGGTACATTGCAAACTTACAGCCTTTTTACTCTAATACTTTTTAAAGTTTTTTTATTTACACATTTAAAAACCCCAAACAACTGACTTTTTACCTGAAATGGATTTCTAGCCAGTTCATAAACACACATGGGAACGGGCACACCAAAAGCCCGGTTTCTAGGGACAAAGCCTTTTCTTTCTGTCATCTTGCGTTCTTCTGTGCTGCGATCAAAGTACTGCTAGGTATCTTAAAGCGTGGTTCTAAACTGCTACAGAAAAGGGAAAGCACAAGCTGCAGAGAACTTTCCTCCTCACCAGGCTCTAAAATACCTCTAGGGGTGATGGAGCAAGCCACAGCCCAGGCTCTAATTCTTTCTCTCCTGTCACTCCGTTTCCACTCAGCAGCCGTCAACTCAGAAAAACGTGGCCAAGATAAGCAGGTCGCAGCGATGTTGGGAGTATTTGCAGAGACCTCAATGTTTTTCGTTTTGATCCTGAGGTGAATTTTTCAGCCATTGGTAGAGGATGTGTCCTGCAACCTGAGTAGCGTACAATGAGGCAGCGCAAGATGCTGCCTTTGCCTGGTATCATCGTTTCTCTTACTGAGGCACAAGCCTCTACAAAGGATGAGGGCAGCTGTTGTTACGAGTCCATGAAAAGTTGTAGCCATTCCTTTGACTCTTTCTCATCCAGGCGCAGTACAAAGCGAAGCAGGAGGAATTGCTGCTGCCTCTTCAAGAAGAGGTTGTTTGCTGGCAGTGATACTTTTCTTACTCCTAATTCCCTTAGAGCAACTATTTGTTAGGAGCACAAGATGCTTTCACTGTTTTAAAAGCTCTGGGACTCTGAAAACATATAAAGAGAGAATTTTTAATTTTTTTTTTAAAAACCTGAAACACTGAATTGGGAGTCCCAAACAAAAATGACTTTATTTTTTGAGAGATTCTGAATACCTCAGTTCTCAATGGCTCTGTTGAGCCTCCCTCTTCAGATTTTCTTTTCTGTGAAGTCACGACAGAGTTTCAAGGAAACTTTAAGAATATCTGTAAAGTAAAGTAAACCTACGAGTTGGTACAAATAAATATTCAAGATAGCTATTAGCCAGTTTATTTCACGGGTAATCTGGTGCCGGGTAACACCGTTCATAGCCTTGGCATTCAGCTATGCATAGATACTGTGCTGGTTACATGCAGCCAAGCTGTTACTTGTAGGCTGTTTCCTCCTCGGGGTATGGTGATGGCATACCCTGCACTGGACAGATGTGCTTCCTTCAGTCCAAAACAAATACACATACATCCCCGATCTCTGCTGAAGCGTGTGACTGTGTCCATAGTTGCTTTCAAACGGCAGTCTACGTCCACAGAATCCAACAGCTACATACTCATTGGCACCTAAGCTGTTAAAAGAAAAGTGCCTATTGTATGAAAATTTTCTTTATGCAGACAAATGTTTATTTGGCATTAGGATATAGAAAGAATACAGAAGCCTAATATACCCACACAGAGCCTGGCATGAGCTTGTTTTGACCTTTTCAATGTCACAGCTGGCCAAAGTCTATACTGGCAACACCTTTTGGGAAAGAGTTTTCTTCTCAACATTTTTAAGCATTTGCTCCAAGAAGATGCTGCTCTATATCACGCTTATGCTTTTCTTTGCTGATTTCTAGCCTAGACTTCATGAAACTCCTTTCTTGTAAATGTTCTCATGTCTTACCAGTTGGGAATTGCTGCTCTAGACAATCTTGTAATAGCATCACTGTCTCTGCTTTCAATTTAAAATGATTGCTCAGGCCTTAAACTCACAAAGAACAAGGCCCAGTCTTGCCAATGAACCCACATCTGCCTTCAGCTGAGAAGGAGGAGTAGGAGACACTTGAATCGGGATGAAAGCCACTGAGATCCATAAGGAGAGCAGACGGTGCCCCTGCTGGGTTTCAAGGGATTGACTCATTCTCAGCAGAGCTTACATATTTCTCTCTTTTTTTCCTGGTTTTATGATTGCACAAGTCAGATCAAGAAGGAAAAAAGAAATGAGGATCTCCCATCCTAGTAGAAACCAGTATGATGTAACACTTTGTGTCCAGTCACAGCTTTCCCCCAGAGTCCTTGCTAAGACTGTTTATCTTCTAGTTGGGCCTTTGTCCTAAGAGCCCTCTAGGAGGCTGGAAGTCAGTACTGCCACTGCCTTGGATGCTGATCCTAAATCAGATCAAGCCCCAGATAATGAATGTTCAGATATGACATTTAATGAATGCTGCTGGCTAGAGTAATCCTGTGCATTCTTAATTGGCTGCTTGAGGGGGGCTTTTTTGGTTGGAGGGTTTTTGGTGGTTTTTTTTTTTTTTTTTTTGGTTTGTCTTGTTTTAAATTGTAAACATCCTTCATGCAGCTGCTCCAGGGATGTGTTTAGAAAACAGCGGCTGCCTGTGTTTAAAAGATTTCAACTCACTGTGACCTACATTTAGATTTTTGTAGCTTACGTGCCACAGACCATAACCAGCAAAACCCTCAGAGAGCTTACAGAGCTTCTGTAGGGCAAGGCACAGGAAACAAATGAAGGATGAAGTTACCCAGCCGAAGTGTTTGGAAAAGTGAGTTACTGAAGCTGAACTATAGGGTTCAGATGATTATCAGGTGATTAGGAGTAGGAGGAGCAGAGCTGCATAAAGGGAGTAAAGATAACCTCTCCTTTTGCCTTGTGCTTTCTTCCTGATACATTCTCTCACTTGCAATCTTCCCGTAAAATCTTTTAGGCTCCTTTCAGGATAACGTTCAGAAGGTGCACTTTTATATGTGCTTCTTTCTCACTTAAACTTCTGCTCCAGAAATTGCTTAAGCATAGGGCTTGTTCTTGATATGACCCGTTATTAAGCATGGAAACTGGTAAAATCAGATGCTCGGGGAGTAACTTTGTTGGGAAGCAACACATTTCCTAGAGGCAATTCTCTTTTTTCTCTTATTGGCATGTGGGTGCCTGTTTTTGTTTTTTTTTTTTTTGCAGAATGTAAGCACTTGTTTTAAAAAAGCAATGCAGCTTCTAGCCCCTTGAGATTAGAAGATAATCTTCTAAAAGTGAACCACTATAATATCTTCCCAAATCTGCAGGCAGATTAAATTATCATCCCCCATCCTGCTTCTGTCTTTGCTGGCCATGAACTTAGAAAACACTGAGAAGCTTGTGAGTTTCCTGCGGCAAACACGGAGATTGAGTACCTAAAGCAGAAGGAAGCCAAGAGGTCAGACACAATGTAGTGCTGACATTAACACAGTAATCTTAGGCCAGCATTAGTTCACTCAGCTCAGGAGCAAGAAAAATTAATTATGTCTGTCAGCGAAAGACCACATAGGCAGTTTATGCGTATCTGGTAACATATACAGGTATCTGAGTCTTTACATGTTTAGGTTTGGTGGAAAAAGGCAACAGGGCTGTAAGCATTTGGCTGTTGGGGAAATTACAGGTTTGGAAACTCAGCATCTGTTTTATCCTCTTGTATTTAGAGGTTGGAATAATGTATATGCTAGTGGCATAAACAAGGAAAAGCTAGCAATTTCAGGGATTTGAATAGCAGCTAAAATGTACAACTTGTGTTTCAAACTAACAAACTGTTCAGACTAGCAGACCAAATATTTGCTTGGGCTGCAAAAATTCTGCACCCACTGGTGATGGCAGAGAACTTCCGCTTTCATACAGTAAAGCATTAAAAACATTAAATACTTCTGACTACTGCTGAATTAAAGCCACTGGCAGAGTACTATTGGTTTTCATGCAAGTCAAGTGATGGATAAAGGGAATGGTTCCTGTGTCTTATGCAAAAAGGCATTGAGAAACAGGTACTGACTGAGGCTAGATTGACCCTACAAATGAATGGATCAATATAAAGACAATCAATAGAAAGACAATATTGCCATTTGGCATCATGGCATCAATAGCTTTACCCTTTTCTTCATGAAATGGAAACAGACGGTACCTGTACATATGTGGAAGACACAACTTTTTTCCCCTGAAGCTCTCGCTTCAGCAGAACTACGTTCAAATTGACAGAGAGCTTCTGAGATTGATCAAACTCTGGAAAAATTCAGAATATATGCTTATTAACCATTTCTACCAGACCATGCTTATGTTCTGCTCAAATAATAGCCCAGAACTAGAGAGCTTGGATTACATATGCAATTAGTGCCCATTCCCATTCTGTACAGAGACCAGCCACGCCAGCTACAGAGTATAATTTACTTTTATTACAACCTTCAGTCTCTAATCTCAATTTCTAGCCTAAAGAAAGAAGCACTGGTAATGGCTACATGGCTACAGCATGATTATGATTACAGAGACACACAGTATTCTTGCTTTTTTTTTTTTTTTTCCTTTTAAATACAAAGCTTAAGAGCACCATGCAAACAGTCTGACCCTTGGGAATGAAAGGTATGAGCAGTTGGGCAGTGTGATAGAAACAACTACAGGTAAGTCTCACATAACACAGATTTGTTCCACTGATAAATTTCTTACATGATAAATTGAGAAGGTATATTTGAAAGTTGCCAAATTCGTGGCAATAAAGTTGTTATTTGACAAAGCTTCAAATTAGTAACTTCAACAGTTATAGGAGAACAAAATTGCAGTTGTAAATAAAAGTTTTTGCCAGGAAATTCTGTTTTCAATTGTCAACAACTCAAAAAGTGGAAATGCAAGAGGATATTAGAGTTATCTGGAAATGCAACACAGGCCTGACCATGCTCAGGGGCATGTTTGGGATTGCCACCCACCCACAGCAGGAGTTCCACATAAATAGTTCACCATCTATATTTTGGTAGCCAACCCCAATTACGCTGTAGATATACCTAGGCTTCGGGATTCATAGCTAAACCTCTGTGGTAGAGCAGGTGAGTACTTGCAACTTGGGAAGGGGAACACTTCACACAGGATTTCCCAGGCACTTTCAAAACAAGTCTATTTGCACATCTTTCATGTATGGCACACACGTCTCAAGATACCATATAGATGTAGTTATTATACTTTGCAGATCTAGAGAGAGAGAAAAAGAATGTTTTCTTTAGTTGTCCCCTTTTGTTCTTTTTCCCTGAGAGAGAAAAACATTTATTCTTACCAAACATAATGAGAGAAACCAATCCTGCTATATCAGTGCCCTAGCTGAGAGTATTGTCAGCAAATTCCATCTAGACTAAAAACTTTAAGTCCCTGTGGTGTGTCAAATTTCTGAGACTTTAAGCTAAAAATGAGTTTGAACAGATTAACTAGCTGGGACTTCAAGATAAAGCTGGCTTCTCTGAAAGAAATGTGTTTTACACAGTGTTAAGTGTGCTTGGTTTCTCTTTTGAATAAAAGAAGCAAAGGAGTTTTGTGAAAAGAGTCTTCAATAGGGTCTTTTCCTTTTAGAACTGTGGAAGAGTTCCAGCCAGTCTGTAGCGTTGGCTTGAACTTTGTTTTTCTCCAAAGCAAGAGCCCTTTAGTTTTCAGTGGCTTCCACATTTTTTCCTCCTCCTTTTTGTAAAATGTGCCAGTGAAGTCAAGTGGGTTGTATTAACTTAACATTTTTCCAAACATTCACACTTAGGACCAAAAAAGGGAATATTTAATAAACATAACCAGGAATATGTTGGAATGTTGATCTCCTGATGATCATAAGAATTTTCAGTCATAAGGTCTAATTAAATATCCCAAGTTGGAAAGGCTTCCAGTGACTGTTACGTCTCCTTGTTATCTGGTCAAATATTTTTAAGTCAGCCCAAGTGGCTCCTGTGCCAAAGTGATACTTTTAATGTGAATAACACACATGCACAAGAGACTGCGTTAAAATTCACCTAGACCAGTGACATTTTGGCATCTCAAATTTAATCTGAAAGCATCCACCTATCTTTATGTACAAGGGGCTACCTGGCAATGCGACAGCTCTGCAGTGGTAATCATGTGTGTTTGTTTATAATAAAATCTTTTAGTCTAAGAAAAAAATCATCTGCATGGTCTAGTGTGGGAATTTGGACTACCATTGCCTACATTCTTGAATTTTGATGGAATGGGATTAAAGAGAAATGAAGACATCGTGTTAGACAGTTTTCCAAAAGTACTGTGCGATGTTGTTTTCCAAGAATAAAGCATTTTTGCCAAGATTAGATAAAAGAAACAAAAATGAAACTCGGAGATAACGAATGACTGATTAACCACTTCTTCCAATTAGGAGCAATAGAATTCCAGTAGCAGTCAGATAATCAGAACTGCTTTGTATTAACTGATAAAACAACAACAACAAAAACATTTTAAGAGACAATCAATGCCCTAAGGAGCATCTCATCTAAGTAGACAAGTCAGACAAAGGAATATCATTGTTTTAGAATTAGGGAACTGAGGCACAGAATAATTGTCTTGTCTGCAGCTCGTCTGTGGTAGGATGGTAATTGAATGCAGATCTCCTTACCACATGCACATTCTCTATCTATATTCCAACTGGTCAGCTGAAACAGCCTTTCATTACTGCTCTGTCAACATACCAAGAATTACACAAGACCATGAACATTTCATATATTTGCTTCAAATCCACTTCTCCCACCACAGCATTTAAAAGCCTGTAGCCAGTGAGCAAATACTTACCATAGACACAGTAAGTTCTCAAACCCTGACGGCAGGTTGGAAGTTTACAGTTCATCTGGAGACTCCTCCCCCTGCAAAATTCCCACCGCCTTTATATTTGGGACTCCAGTTTCCTTTTGCAGGATCAACTTTTTCTTTAAAAGATATTTTAAAAAAATCAGCTTTTTTTTTTCCCTATAGCCAGAAGATGAAGCTTTATTTACTTTAAACCAAGATACGCCTTCTTCTACTGTACCTGTCCTCATACAGTGAATGGCACCCAACTGTCCAAGCACAGTAAACAGTATCATTCATAAAAAGAGTAAGGCCATCATAGCACCCCTAAAAGGCAGTGTATGCGTTCTCAGCTCTACCAGCAACCAGCAGAAGCCAGGAATTAATCCTGTTTGTAAGTGTCAATATAGTCTTCAGAGAAATCAAGCAAGGAAATAACTACAGGAAAGTTTTGGGAAACCAAAGCAAGTTACGGTCTGGCCACTTATCTGAGCTCATTGACTGCAGATAAAAGAGCCGATTCACAGTCAAACTCCGCTTCTAGGCTGTAACACAAAGAGGACACAAGGTGTTCCCCAGCTCTTTCCAAAGCAAAGTCTTTTCTTTTATAGACCTATGAAAATACCTTGCCCAGTGGGGCTTCACAGGCCTCCTGCAGTAAAAATAACCGATTGCACAAAGTCAGGCCATTTGCTTTACTAAACACAACCTTCTCCAAAGCAGTTTAAGATGTGTATTTTATTCATACACATCTTATACTGCTGGGAATGAGGGAGGAGGAGAAAGAACTCAAAGAACTAAGTGTGAAGGTCTCCATTTGCTCACAGGACAATCAAGCAGCTATTTAAGACCTTTGGCACATGGGTAGTGATATAAATAGCATTTCAGATGCTTAAAATAAGGAATAGTAATAATAATAATAAGTAAAAGCAGTAGAGAACATTTGCTTCTCTTTGCTTGAAATCTAGAACTCACTTGATCTTATTTTGCATGGCAAGCTTAGTCGGCACAAGGGAAATTTTACCAATTAGGAAACAAATCTGTGATTCCTTATAAACCGGGGGGTGCCAAATCAGTATTTGTTTCCCTCAGATCCTTTGGGTGAATGCTCCAGCCACAAGCTTCAACAAGGGATACTATAGGATATAGGGTTCACCTCCGTGGCACTATGAAGAAAGAGCAGGGCAGAGAGACTGCCAGTGTAGCTTGGTGCTGCTGATGGTGCAGCCACAGAAGCACAGCGCCATGCCACTTCCCTGGTACTTCCTGGAGTAGCACAACCGCCATGCAGTACGCAACACGTAACAACAAGCTCCCTCTAAAGAGATGACTTAAGCTACAAAATAGTTACTAACACCCTTTTAAAATTAATTGTGTTAATTTTAAAGACTCACAGTTTGCTGGTGTCCATGGACACATTCAAATTCTTTCAAGTCATGTGAGTTCATAGAATCATAGAATGGTTAGAGTTGGAAGGGACCTTGAAGATCACCGAGTTCCACCCCCCCTGCCATGGGCAGGGACACCTCCCACCAGACCAGGTTGCTCAAAGCCCCATCCAGCCTGGTCTTGAACACCCCCAGGGATGGGGCATCCACAGCTTCTCTGGGCAGCCTGTGCCAGTGCCTCACCACCCTCACAGGAAAGGATTTCTCCCTAATATCTAACCTCAATCTCCCTTCTTTCAGTTTAAAACTGTTACCCCTTGTCCTACTACTACACAAAAAGACTCCCTATTTCTTTTATCTCAGTGTGTCCTGTGGCAAGGAGTTCCATAATCTAGCCTTGTGCTGAGAAAATGTATTTTAAACAAATATGGGCTACTGCCTGTCCCATACAGCTTATAAGAAAAAGAAACAGAAGAGTAATTTGTGCTGGCTTAGATTTTCTTACAAAAACATCCTACCCGCTTCTTCCATCCCCTCCTCAAGGAAGGTTAAGGGATGCCTGGAATCTGGGTGCAGGGCAGAGAACTACACAAGACAAGTTCTTGTTCCTTTTTTTTTGCTATTGCAAAACAATGAGTACATTGCAATGGTGCTGTTCATTATTCATAAATACACAATTAGTGTATCCTTCTGCTGTCAGCATCTTACACCACCAGAGGCAGGAGGTCTAAAGTATAACTTTAAAAGTATAGCTGTTTGTCATAGCTGCCCGGCATCAACGTATTTCCAACTCTATACTATTCCTCCCGTAGACGAGAGGGAGACCACGTTTAACAGTGCCCTCTCGTGCCTGATGGAATAAAAACCCTGGTTACAAACCAGGTGGTCCACCGGATCTGGTGTGCTACATCGGCAGATTGCTTTGAAGAAGATGTAGGGCAGCGTGCAGGCGAGCTAGTTTTCATTATGGATAGACAGTGAATTAACTATAAGTAAAATCACTCCCCGTCTAGACAACTTCCAAAGCACCAACTGGCTGACAGAAGGGATCAGTGAGCTCCATCTACCAGAAAACAACCACCATCAGAGCTTGCTACGCGACAATTATTGTTATACTCTTAGCAGTTGCAGAGGACACAGTTGCATTTTTAATGTGAACACCTAGGAAACATCTTTTTTTTGGGGCTAATGAGCTACTTCGTGTGCCCACAAGCCTGGCACAACACCATCAGCACACGCACAGCTGAATTTTCATTCCTGGAGTTAGACCTTCTCCTCCGTTGTCAGAGGAAGGGCTCCCTGCTCTGCTAGAAGTGGAACAGGGCTCCCCAAGGAGAAGGAAAGTAGATGAAAAGCAGCTGACTCTGCCACGTGTTCAGCCTTAAGCTAAGTACAGAATGACTTCAGAGTGTCCCTCAACTTTTGGGCTGAAAACAGGGAGAGACTGAGCACAAAAAATGACTAACAGCCCAGAGATACACATAGTACCAAAAAGAAATGCAACTACTTTTTTTCTCAGGTCTTTCTCTGTTCATCTTCCTGGTCCCATCCCACATGCTTCTGTGTAAAATATACTGTATCTGCTCGCACTCGCTCACAGCACTGCTCTTCTAGTACGGTGTCACTATGAATTACAGTTCTAGGGGCAGCTTCTTAATACCAGCTATGCTCTTCCTTTCGCCCATGCTAGGAGAAGAGTCTTTTAACAATCGCTTTATTGTCTTCCTTGCAGCAGAGAATGTGCAGACATCAAAGTGGGCATCTCTTTTCTCTGCATCAATTCTCGGGTATTCAAGTCACCTCTGATCGGAAGAACTACTTCTATCACCGGCTGCTTTATGTCCTTGTAGTTCTTAAAATTTTGGCAGCCAAACCCAAGTGAGTACACTTAGAGTAAACACTCTCTTTTCACACAGCTTTTTTGCAGCTTGGTGTCTGTTCCAAGCTGCGCCAGCTCTGCAGGATGCCAACCCCAGCCTCTGTGGCTAATCCCCAGACCAGCATCAGGGCAAGCTGATCCCTGTCACGCTCTGGTGTTAGTTCCTCCTCTGCATCACAGGATGCGCCGCTGGTTTTTGGCAGAAAAGGAGACTAATTCTCTGGGCACCAGACTAATAAAGCTTGGGTTGCTATTTATTTGTGTTTCTTGACCAACTGCAATTTCAGATTCTAGTTTTTCTTTTTTTTTTTCCTGTAGAGGGGAAATTCAAAAGAGATCTTGACTGTATGGAATCTTTAATGTTAGACCGCATGCATATTCTTGCACCAGGCTTTAAGGGCATTCATAGTGCTCTCTCTTCTATCCAACTGCTAATTTTCACAAAACTTGTAGTACCTTAATTATCTTGTAGTTCTCCCACTTCTGTCACATTAGCTTGAAATCAGACAATGAGCTCAAAAGTCATTAAGGGGACACAGACAGATACCAGAATCATATAAGCCTCATTTCCTTAATAAACTAAATTAACATTTCAGATGGTGTCTGGTTCTCATTGCTCACGATCTAGACAAAACAGGCATACACAGGGCAGGCAGGGTATTAGAGCTCAAATTTATTTTTATCTTTACTCCATTTTCACAGAAAAGAAATTGTAACTTCACAATAAAAATAATTTTCAGTGGTTTTGGGGATGGTTCAAAAGAATGGTTACAGAAATAGCAGCTTTTCATTTCTCTGTTTCCAGATTTATTCCAGCATAGGACAACACTGATCAAAAGTAAAGAGCGTTAAATGCAGTTCTCATTAGATGCATTAGACAGCACTGATTGATTTTGATTTTGATCCATTTTGATTTCTAGAAGCGATCTCTAAACTGTCTTTTGGGGCTAACTAATCTTCCCAGTGGTTCCAGATGATGAGGAAGAAACCAGTACTAAGACATGTAAAAGTAAATATTATATAAAAGTTGCAACTAGATCATTAGGTGTACGTGTGGTGGCAGCACATGAGCATTAACCTGCAAACTAATGCTGAGTTGGAAATGGAAAAAAACCCCAAAACAGGGAGAAAAGCAGACAAAGGAGTAGCTTTGCAGTATGCTCCAGTATCACAGCTGAAGAAATATCAGAAATAAAAAAGGAACATAGGTGGACATTGCTTTATAAGTACTCATAAACACTGGATGTGCAGTGAGACAGCTATAATAAGCTGAATGCTGTGAGTTAATCCATACTTTTTTCACAAGAGCACTGAAGCTAATACATCCTGGCATTAGCTTCGGTAATTACTCTGTGCAGGTGTGTATATTTGCTATGCCTGTAGCCAGCTTTGATGCTGCTCCAACACAAGCTGTTAGCTGGGAAAGGCAGGCAGCTGCGGGTAGGCACTTTGTACCTGGCATTCATTAAGACATCCAGTATATATCCTTGCTGGAGGAGCTGGAATTTGACTTAGATGAAAGTGTGTGCTTTGCGGATTTTGTTTCTGGAAGTGCTTCTGGTACAGAAAACTGTGACTAATGTTCTGTTATTCCACCATAAGGATTAACAAAATATTAGAGTTTTTTAAAAACAATGTTGTGGGTGTAGGATTCTTTTGCCTCTAGATGCATACATGTATAAATATACATATGTATATGTGTGTGACTGTCTTTAGCACTAAGGCAATATTTAATCGTTAAGGAGAGGATTGAGATCTTTCCAAGACTTAATCAGGAAAAAGGCTGCTAGTTTGCCTCTCTGACCTCCAAAACAGCCTAAGATGTCATTGCAATGCAGATGTCAACTCTATTATTTTAAAAAACAATTCTTTTGAATGAGCTTGAAGTATTTGATGGCTGTGACAGCTCAAAGGGCTAAATATGTTTTTGGTGAACTACAGAAATAAAGGAGTGGAGCAGAGCAGAGCAGAAATATCGTAACCAGCAGATTCTTCCACCGAATACTATTTTCAAGCTTTTCCCAAATTTTCAGATATGTACTAACCACAGCCTGTTTACATTCCCAGACCTCTGGTGTCGTTTCATTGGGATAGATGTTTCTACTGGAGTGTTGCAAAATGTCTACCATAAAGCTGAGGAAATAAAACCAGGCCCAAAATAAAACAACAGTAAAAGTGTGAGACCCAGATGAATTATGGTAACATATGTCTGTTTATCAGTATGCTTGCTCGAACAAATGAGATTCAGTATTTCTCCCACACTCAGTAACCTGCTTCTACACAGAAAATGACTGTTGGAAGGTACCTTGATAGTTTCATGAAGCAGGGTGCGGTTTTTTTAAGATCTATAGGTATTTCTGGTATATCTTCATTATTCTTAAATTGGGTAATTGCTTAGACTATTCATCTCACTAGTAGTATTGATTTAGCACCCTCATGAGCCACCTTCTCAAAAATGATGGGTGTTTCAATAGAGGAACAACCTTGCTGACAAACTCTAGTTTCTAGATGGGGGTGAGAAGCACAGAAGAGGAACAGACATTTCCACATGTGAATAGAAAGTATCGGTCTCCAGATTTCTCCATTGGGAATTGGAATTCCCAATGCTTTTGTAGACATTAAAAAAAAAACCAAACAGTTACCAATTTACTTCTTAATGAAAAGGAGAGAGGCTTCCTACCAGCTGTCTTTCTCTGAATACATATAAGTTTGAAAACATGCTCGTTTCAGTTGAAACACTGCATTCATTTCACCCTGAAACATCCAAAAGGCTGGGGTTAAAAACAACCGAAAAAGACTCCAAAATCAACTCTCAAAATAAATGGCAGGAAAAACCCCTCTGCCTATATGTTTTGCTGCCAGAGTTTCATTTTCAACTGGAACTGTTTGACACCTTCATATGTTGTGCATATTGGTTTTATCCTGGAGTATGGGTTCATTAGGAGCGTAAATGTGTCTCTCATGTTCACTGAAAATTGGAAATTAGAGGTAGCCTAGTCACATCACAGTGAAATGTTTTCACCACATCTGTGAAGCTCAAGAAACTTTTTGATTTCTTTACCGCAGACTTACAATGCAATTTGATTTGGGCAGCTTTCTATATCTCAGCTTCCCTGCTTTTAAATGGAGATTCTAATAATAATTAATTACACATATTCTTTGCATATTTGTACTAGACTTTCAGGACTACAAGATTTACGCTGTCTTTTTCTCTGTATGTATCCCTCATCTTCTAGAATAGAATTTAGTTTGCAGTCTTTTAGCCTCATAACAATACGACTAATTATGTTGACTTCACAGAAAAATGGTCTTAATTAATTAACAGAATGAGCTAGAGACTCAGATTGGACTCCTATTCATCAGTTAATGCATTCAAGTGCTAAATGATTTGCAACAAATCTTGTAATAAAAGCTGTAACGAGCTTTAGTGCAATAGATTTTTTTCTCTGAGAACATTTCAAAATAATTCATTAGACGTCTAAAGAAGTAAGGACATGAATAAATTAGTTTATTCATGAAACTATGGCTTTTAATAAGTTAATCTCATTAAGGCAGTTGTAATGGTAGGTTGAAAACAACAAATAAATCTAAAATTACATGATAAGCAAAAGAATTATATACTTTCATTATATGTTGAAAACTGCCTAAGTACTAACAGACAGACTGTTGCTAACACACCTCTACCTGAGGCTTTAGGCTCTACAGCTGCTTTTAGAAAGCCTCTTTCCTCTTCACACACAATTTTTATTTGAGGCATCAGCTTTGTCCAGAACTCATTTGGCTTCAATAAAGCTGAGTAACATTTTTTTTTTTTTAATGCAAGTAACATCATCTGTTTTTAATGTGGCTGTGCATGTGTGCAGTCTAGAGAGAAGGTAATTAAGAAGGGACAGTAGGATTGTGAAATTATGTACGGTACCAAAAAAAAGCACATCAAGCTGTCCCGTTATTTTGCCTGCCAGTACAAGACTATGGAATATCAGCTGAAACTTCAAGGCAATATATTTACAATAGTAATTTACCAATTACTATCACAGAATATAAATAGCTTCCAAAGCGTTCTGTCTCATATCATGGGGCCTACAGGAGAGATGGGGAGGGAGTCTTTCTCAGGGAGTGTAGCAATAGGATGAGGGGTAATGAGTTATAAACTGAAAGAGGGGAGATTTAGATTAGATATTAGGAAGAAATCCTTTACTGTGAGGGTGGTGAGGCACTGGCACAGGCTGCCCAGAGAAGCTGTGGATGCCCCATCCCTGGAGGTGTTCAAGACCAGGCTGGATGGGGCTTTGAGCAACCTGGTCTGGTGGGAGGTGTCCCTGCCCATGGCAGGGGGGTTGGAACTCGGTGATCTTTAAGGTCCCTTCCAACCGAAACCATTCTGTGATTGTATGATTCTATGATATCGTCGAAGCTCAAAGGCTATGAGAATTAAGAAAAACAATTAGCTACCTGTTTGGGTATTAGGAATTTCTCTAACTTTGTTATAGCTCTCATGAGCGCATGCAGGATATAAACTCATGGTTCAGGATTTACCACTAGTTGCACAGGAGCACTGTAGGCAGACTGAAAGTTCTCTAAAAGACAGGAAACATAGAGACTCTGATGCAGAGTCAAACTTAACTTAAGAAAAAATATTTAGAGGGAGAGAAAAGAGAAAAATAACTAAATCTTAAATTTACAGTACGTTGAGAATTGTTGCAAAGTGACTAGAAGCAGGTTTACAAAGCAATAAAAGAAGGAAAATGTAGGTTTGGAAAAAATAAATTAGTAGATCTAAAATAAAATAATCTTGCCAAGAGGTAGAAAGGACCTTGGGAAGCTCCACTAGAGAAAAAAAAGAAGCTTAAAAGTTTTGCTGAACAATGATGTAAGGAACAGCAACATGGCACGGCAACGGAAACTAAAAACACAAAATAAATGGAGTAGTCTGGAGAAGTACTGACCATGCAGGAATAGTGTCACTGCCAAGGGAGGGTGGGTTGCCTTTATGCCTCTGGGATGGTTGTCTCTGGAGCGCTGTGTCCAGGTCTGGGCACTTCATTCACCGCTACAGGGCTGACATCCTGAAAACGTATTGGAGGAAACTTCATAATGGCTGGAATCTGACTCATGAGCACAGGGAGTAAGTTACTCAACAGTTTGGGTAAATTCTGCCTGCTGGAGCAGCCAAACAGTCACTAACAAATTAGTAATTAAATACCGTTAGATGATGGCAACGTGGGGCTTCCTGATGTCACTGGTTATCTCTCTACTTTCTGTCCCTTGCTTAAGGGCATTATTAACGTCTGGCTTCTCTGTGTCTTGGAAGGTGATGCCACTAGTCCCCAGACTGACCTTTACATACTGATGAGAAATTATCCCACCTCCCAGCATCCCAGCTATGCCTTGGATTGCAGGCACCCAAGGGCATTTTATCTGCACTACCATTTAATTAGATTTGATGTTTCCAAAGAAACAGCATACCTCATGCTTGCTAGAGCTAACCGGAATCCTCCGTAGGACCAGGCATGCTTAAACAGAAAACAAAGGCATTCTAGCAACAATTCTTTGAAAATGAAATTACAGACAAGAAGCCTAAAAGTAATAGAATATAAATTGTGATGACACCTAACTGTGAAGTTATCCCTCGGGTGTTGCAGTGACTCAACCGTCCTGGAAGTGGAAAGACAGATAATCTAACCCTCCAGCTGTCTGCTGCTGTTTCTCCCTACCTTATCTGATTCTCTCTCTCTCTCACCTGTTTTTAGTCCCAGCTTGACTTTCACTGCCATTCACTGTCACTAATAAGTTGGGCCCAAGCCCTTTCCTCAAGCCATGAGGGAAGAGATGGTATTCCTAGATAGGTACGTCTAATAAGATAGGCAGTACTATCTTACCTTCCAATCTTTAGAGCATTCATTCATGCTTAGATGACTTTTCAGATGATCAGAACGATTCCAGAACAAGTACAAAGTTTCAAAAGTCATATGTTGTAGCAAGATTTTACTGTATGTCTGTCTTATAAAATTACAATCTCCACTTTGCTTTGAGCTCCAGGAAAATTGCATATAAATCTAATGGTTCAAGCAGCAGGTCCAGCATCAGAGCTCAGCGATGCAGGAGAAAGACCTTTCTTAGGGCAGCTCCAGCTCTACATGGGAATTTCTCCTGAGGGACAAGGCCCAGCACAGTCACCAACTCACACCTTCTCTAGATGCATAGTGCATATTTTAAGAAGCTTATCTTTCCCCAAAACACATAAGTAAGTTGAAAAGAAAATAAATAGGACAAACCTCAAATATCCCTGTTAGTAGTAGAACTAATGAAGCATTATTTCCTGCAAATGTGTTTGGTACGTCCAGTTCTCACGTCAAAAATTGCTGGCAGAGTCCCACTCCCTGTAAGACAAACCATGCAATCACGGAAGGAAAAAATGCTTAAGGAAAAACCTGCTGAAAAATGGAATTTAGCAAGAAGTTTAACAATAATTCCTTGCTCAGCCTAATTAGAAAAAGTGGGAATATTTGAGGAATTCCTCAATACAAATAATATGGGTTTCTATTAATAGATATAGGCTACAGCTGGTGCATAACTGAAAAGGGTAAGAAGGACTTTTTCCTATTTAAAAACAAATTGTGCCTCAGTTTCATGTCTTTTTGGATTGTGAGTAGCTTCATTAATAAGTATAACCCCTTGATCTGACTGGAAGCAGACTCAGACTGTCTGTGCAAAGGCAGCCCTTTAATGCTATAATAAATGACTGATTTGAGTACATTTCTTACTAGCTAACTGCCTCTTTTCTTTCTCAGGACCACCAGACACTAAAATCTGCATTTATCAAAGTCTCCAGCCTTTGTTCATTTGTATTAACTTTTTTTGTGTATGGGAAACGCTCTCCTGTAAAAAATGGATCAGGAGATGTCATCTTGGTACTGATCACTTGGGGGAAACGATGATAAAAGAGTTACAGCAATTCTGATTTAACCAACAGAACACACACATAAGGGTTGCACAGACTTCAGTGATTATCTGTTTATCTGATTATTTAGTGATTATCACTGGTTGTGCTCTATCTGTAGATAAAATAGCTGCTGCCCTCAGCAAAGGGAGATAAAGATAATGGAGTTAAACCTTCCTCCTTACCTATTCTGGGATGACCTTTCCTGACTGTGGAAAAAAATCACTTTTCATTAAAATCTTGATACCCTTCTGGTAGTAGTCCTAATATTCTCTACATCAATGGAAGTCTTCGGTAAATACATTGGGACTGAAGCATTAGAATATTGCAATTTATTATCAGTTATGGATGGAGTAGGAAGAACAAGAATTACCACAAGCTTAGATAAAGCATCCCTTCAGCTATCAGTGTCTCTATTAAATAGTGTAAGCACTGAATAATCTGACAAATACAAGTCCTGATCTGAAACGGAGACGCAGCGAGCCTTCACAGGCTTGGAGCCCAGATGCTTACACTGCTCTCAAACTTTTATGAGTGTTCTTTGGGGAACTTGGCTCGGAAATAGAGCATCCCTGGAAGTCAGAGCCATGATTTATAAAGAACTACCCACATACATTCAGATGCCATTATGGTAGGAATTTGTTTCCTCCAGTGGGTAACCGAGGAAGACTGTTATCCTGGCATGGGTTGCATTGGAAGGAAGATGGGAGCAGAATCATGTACAACATGATATTTGCAAAGAGAGAAGTATGGCAGGAAGGAAAGGGAGAGGCTTTAATATACAAGCATAAAGCCACACAGATTAGACCAAGAAATGCACAACTGCTCCAGAAAAAATGTGCAGTCTCTTCTCATTGTTAATGGGATGATGTTGCCAGGTTTGATCAACCGTAAGTGCAACGATGCACAGAAAGGCTGCATTAATTGTAATCTTAATTAAATTGTCAATATTTGCAAGAGGTGGGCAGGAACAACAAGACTATCAATGTCCCCTTAAATTGTCAGAATAACTCCTTTAGAAACTGAAATCCTGCAAAACCACAAACATGAAATCTTTAATGACTAGGCGCAGTGCACAGCCAGACTGTCTAGAGCATAGGCTGAGAATGATCAACTTCAAGCCTTGTGACACAAGTAATGAATCTTCTTGCAAGCCTGTAATCTTCAAAAGGAGAAGGGTTTATTTTTTGGCTAATTTTGGGAGCGCTGGCTGATTTTTGAACAAAACCCAGGCACTGTAAAATGTCTTTCATTTGCAGTCCTCTCAGGTCTCTGTTAAAAGGAATACTGGTCTCTCAGTACACTTAGGCTAGGTATGTTCCTATTTAAAGAGCGAAGAAACTGCTGCTCAGTTACTTCGGCAGAGGGGATCAAGCTGAAGAAGCCAACTGGGGTAGAAATTTCTAGACTTTTAGAAGTGGTCTCTGGATTTCAGAAGCAAAATGTTTCTCATTGTGGCTTCTTCTGTGGGATGAAATGACTGATGAAACAGTGTATTTGGAAGATGTGGCCAAATCCAAAGCAACCACTTTCTGCAGCATGGCTGGATGACAACAGCTTTTGTTGTAGCTGGGTAAAACCGTGTTTCAGAAATGCCCAGAGATGTTTACAAAGGAAGAAAATTAAATCAGCATCACATAACTTTTAGAAATGGTCCCTTTTGTACTGCCATGGGCACAAAATGTAGAAGTCATGCATCGTACTTGAAGACCCTTAAGCAATAAGGGTCTAATACTGCAAGCACAGGACTATGTCCTGTCAGTTTTGGAGCCTTTGGTGGATGTTTCTAAGAAGGCCGACAGAATAGATTTAAAAAACATCTCAGTAATTTAAAATATTAATGGTGAACATGTGTTGTAACTGCAGTTAATTAAGCATTGATAAAAGAATCTGAGCGTAAACAATTACACACTGCCTAGAATATTTCCTGAGTGGCACTAACAATAGCAGCTCTTCCGTACATGGCCCGAGACAGTCTGCATGAACGGTGTCTGAGGCTCCTCGGCGGGTCTGTGGTGACAATTCCTCCTCTTCTTTCCCCAGCCAGCTGCTAGGAGAGAGGCTCTGCCGGAGGGAATGCGCTCTGAGCCCGGCTCTCCCGGTGGTGCTTTTCCAGGGGATGATCTTAACCCTTTTGTATGGATTAGGGTCAGGCTACGAGACGGCAGAGGTAGAAGCGGAGTAAAGATGGTGATGGCATGTGAGGGAGCGTGTAGCGTGCATTCCCCACACACAGCGAAGGAAGAGGGCTGGGCTGTGACTCCTTGGTCCATACTCACACTGCTGGCTGTTGCATCAGTCGGCATCGCAGTCAGCATCACTGCCTACGCCTGCAGAGGGAAGGTAGGTGTTTGTGACTCCTTCAAGTGGGGCATCTCAAAAGCTTCTTAAAAGCGTAGCAGCGGTTGCAGGACCCTATTCAGGAACGCTCCTGGGAAGAATTCACCTGGGAAGCTTTAACAGGCAAAAGCCTGTATTTGCTCAGTATACGATACACAGAGCAAATTGGATTCGGTGACAACCGAGAGTCTTTTTCTAATAAAAACAGTAAATGCTTTTGAAAGAACTCACTTCAAACTCAACTCTGAGCTTGTCATTCCTTTAAGAAAGGAATCAAACTCCAGCTTCACTACTTCTGTGGAGGCTCCACCGCTCTCCCACACAGAGGGTCATGGTTTAAAAGCTGGATTAGGTGGCAACTTTCCTGTGTGCGTGGTGTTGCAGAGGCAAGGTGACAATTACTAGCCCTTAAATTTCAGCGTGAGACATAAAAATGTGAAAATAGTGAAAATTCTTTGAACAGAAACACAAACTTTGGTTCACGTTTGGAGAGAGCCCAATGTCATGGTGAACTGCAGCATCTCTGCAGGTCGGGAGGGAAGGGGGATGAAGGTCAAGGGAACATATGGGAACATCCGCACAGAGCAACAATTCTGTGCTGTCTGTCTGAAATCTTGGGGGGCAGAGCAGAGTTCTTGGCCCTGCTTCGCTTGTGTTTCTTGGAAAAGGGGGCGCTGGGGCAAGGGTGATGTTGGGATGATCTTAGTTCTGAGACTAGCTATGCAAGAGAACTGGCATTCCCTAGGGGAACAAAGAGAACCTGAAACTGATATTAAAGCTATTTATATTCTAGATTATGCCAAGAAAAATATTTTACACTTAGCTTAATGTCATAATTACAAGTCCAAAACCATCACTGCTAGCTTCTAAATACAGAATAGAATCTGGGAGGAGGCAGTAAGAAAATATATGTTTTGGCTGTATGATTGCAGCAGAGAAATAGCCAGAATTCATCATGGGCTTGGGCAAAACCAGGAGTCTTAAGAGAAATAATACTTCTAAGTAGTCTTTAGACATGCAAACGCTTAAAAGGCCTATAAACCACATAATATTGACTGTAGCACAGATGGCCACTACACTTTAGCTAGTTTAAGCTGCTCTTTTTCCAGTCAGTAATGCACCATCTTCACTCTGTCTTTGGAGCACAGTGTAAAAACTTCAGTAATGGATGTTCACATGTGTGCAAAAAGGAGATTTTATTTCCTTTTCCCAGCACGTGTCATTGCAAGTAACTGCTGGTGTCACTTCATGACTGGGGGTTGGTGCATGGCTGTGCACTGTGAGTGGAGTCTTCTGTGTGGCCAGGGCAAGTATTTAAGAGTAAAACTGGAGAACCTATGGAATAGTATTCTCCCCACTCTGTGTCCTGATAAATTTATCTCCAAAAGCATTTGATTTTCAGTTCAGCTCAGTGTTTGCTCCTCAAACAGCATGTGAAACCATTCACTGAAGATGCACTGAGGTATGACCACAGCATCTGCGTAGATCTCAAGTTCACAGTTGATTTTGTTTGCATACAATTTCATTCCTCAAAAAGATCACTGTGTGACTCTGGCCATTTCTGTCAAGCGTTGGAAGGGGAAGCAGTGCATGACCATGGGGACCGACTAACCCACAGCTGCCCAAAGATAACCTGGTGACTACCGCCCTCCTTACAGCTGCACCATAGCTTACTGGGAAGCCTTTGAGGACTGCTGACAAGTTTAACGGGGCATTGCTGTTAACTGAAGGTGTGGACTGCTTACAGAGAGATGCCTTTCCCTTGCCTGCCCTGCAGGAACAGATGGAAAGAGCTAAAGTGAATACACTTGTAAAGACTGTTAAAGATTGCAGAAACAGTCCATTTTCAGAGATTAAGAGAAATCTGGAGACTAAAACCTGAGAAAACTATTTTCTTCTCTGCCAAAAAGATTTCTCAGCTTATGTGTGAATAAAACATATGCACAAGTGTGTACCTTTAAATAAAAAGCATAAACTATTCCTATGGTGAAGAAAGGCCTGGTCACACGTAATATTGATTGAAGGCTGGGGGAAAGAACAGGTTGTTCTGGTCAGACTCTTGTCTGTTCAGAGCTCAAATCATAAGAAAAGTCATGGAATTCACTGTCACTCTTGATTTCACCTTAAAAGCAGATAGGCTAAAGTAAGATCAGCAATAAGACCTCAGCTGCTATTTGTTTGACTCCCCTGTACCTAAGGCTCTGCAGGCAAAACCCCTGACTCAGTCACATAACTATACACTACTCAATATCCCTGAATCTGACTGAAGCAAAACCAACTCCAGGACTTCGCTGTGCAAAGAAATTACTGAAGGAATTCCCTGAATTTTGGGGAAGACAGACAGTCATCTCTAACGCTATTTGCATTATTCTTTATCAAGAGCCACTTGAGATGGTTTGCCTGAGCTTAAATAGGAGGTCATTAATGTGGGTAGTCTGCGCTATGTAGGAAGGTTTAGAGCTAAATCTGTGTTTGGACTGAATTGTCTGTCATACCTGCTTTAATACCCCAAAGCTGACTTGACATTCTCAACTCTTGTTGTAGGTTCTGGTGGGGCAGTAGATGTGCAGACCTGTCCCAGCTGGCCCATTTGAACTCGAATATTCCTCTGCCTTATTTGGGGAGACCATTGAAGTGACTAAACCTATGATTTTTTTCCCTTAATCTCTTTCCCTGATCTAACCAGTCACATTCTAACCAGGGAAATGTTTTTTTCCCTTCTAAGGAGAAAAAATTCACCCTTGTGAAAGATGCCTGTGTAAGTCAATGACTTAAGAAAGGTACTTGAGCTAACAGTAGCAATCACTGTTATTTTGTGAAATGCAGTGTGAGCTGTAAAACCTTCCCTCCACACAGAGGTGAATGATCTTGCCACTTGACCACAAGTGGTGTCCCAGGTAGCTAATTTACACACACAGCTGCAGCACTGGCCTCACGAGCAAATAAGGCATCCTTGCTCCTTACAAAGTCTTTGATCAACCTAGACACAGTGGTAGGGCAGCAATCCCTTGTGTGCAGGGAGCTACCACCATTCCCCAGTTCTTTGAATGAGACACTGGATTATAGACAGTCATTATTTAAGAAGTCAGAGCAGGGAATTATATATGGATAAACTCAGGTATCCTGGATTCTGGAGTATTGCCCGATCTTTCCCCTTTTCCATACGGAAAAGCGTTCATAAAAGGAAAATGACTGTTAAGAGGTTGATGAAACATGCTTTAAGAGGCCCTTGCTTTCCATATCACTGGATAGTGCAGATGTCAACTTCACAGAATGTGCTTTGTAAAAATGAAACTCCTGTGACTTGTCTCTGTGGTTACAAGAAGAGTCTAAAGGAGACTGTGTTAACCAAAGTTGCAGCTGCTGAGCTATTCTTTGGAAGCTAATCCTTGGAACAGGAGAGATGTTTCACAGCAGCTATTACTGAACATAAAACAATGATTTTGTGTCGAATATACAAATTGCATATATCCCTTATATTTGGAGAGAGTGATGGACACAACCTGAACCAGCTTTGCTGGCCAAGCTGAAAAGCTCTGCTGAATACTTGTTCAGGTGTACGGAGAGCCAGCTACCTGGGATAAAAACTCCTCAGCTTCACGAGTTGTGCTTTTCTCAAACTGGCATCATAAGGGTCAATCCTAAATCTTTGTAAATACTGAAAATACAGTATAAAATAACTTATTTTATAACTACTTACAATACAGTGGAAGAAAATCTTAAACTTTTTCCTTCCTATGACCACAGGTGTGGAAGAACAAGTCTTCAGACACGGAGGAGAAGGTCCTCTTTTGAACAGTCTCTGGTACCTCACAGCTGTTTATGCTGTTGCTAGCCTTCCTCATTCAAACATCACCTCCTGGCTACAGAACGTGAGGCACCACAGCTGGTTGCCCTTTCTGATCCTTTAGCTCTGATTGAGGTCCACACTTTTCTGAGACAATAGATCTACCTGAATTTAAATACTACTCTTTTTTTTTTCCTCCGCCCTTAGAAACAACAGCTAAATTCCACATGCAACACAAAAATAACTTGCATAGTTGACAACTTGTGGCTCAAGTCATTACCATATTCTCTTACCTCTTCCAAGCCATCCTAAAGTATCCTTAACGAAGCTGGAACAGAAATGGAGCTTGAATTCTGTTGCAAATACACTTCAACTCCTCTACCTATCATAACTGTCCTTCGTTGTAGGGATATATCCAAAACCAGAAGTCAATTGAAGATTATATTTGTCTAATTGGAGTGCTTGGCATGAGCGATGGATTTACTCAGGTAAAAATTCTATCCTGCTTCCAAATAGAAAGTTACAGTCTTCAGCAAGTGTAACCTGGGCTGGTGGGGAAACAAAGTTTAGTGTTGGAATCCAGCCAGGCAGCTCAATGGGTCAGATGAGACTGAAAATTCTTCCAAGTGGAGAGGAATGTACCTAAGTTCATGGAGAATACAGGCCTGAGGTCTACTTGGTTGCAAGAAGGATCAATCCCAGTAACTCCCAACTTCTGCAAGGACAAGCACTTCCCTCATCCTGTCCAGTGAAGAGCAGCAATACATGCTGCAGCATGAGCTACTCCAATATTCCAAGCATTGGCGTTGACAATGGGGTTTCCTTTGGTCCACAGTGAGTTCTACTTTGTTACCGCGGGAATGAGAAACAACAACTTTTAAGCTGTTTTAGGCACCAAAGATAAATATTTCTTTTTACTCAGTCACCTGGGATCTTATTTGCTATGTACTTCTGAGAATATGCCAATTTGAGTGGTCAAAATGTGCAGACTCTAGAATTTCCTTTATTTATAACATACGACACATTAAAAGAATGAGTTTCTAAGAGATGTTATCGTTATTTATCTTCTATTAAGCTTTACTGAACGCTAGAGCTATGTTGACTTCCACAGTTTCAATATCTTTATCTTGAGTAGAATCCTGGAAGCCCTTCCCACCTTTTAAAGACTTCCATATTTGATCTTGCTGGCTTTTGCTTTCACAACAGCGCACATTCATAATGCCCATTTATGGGAAATTTTATATTTCATTTAAAGTTGTTACAGCTCTGATTGACATATCTCAGTACAAAATTAAGATCTATGTTAAAGAACACTCCCTCTTCCTATTTCTTCTTCTTTGCTGCTTGTCCTTCTGCTCGTATCTCATTATCCCCAAAATGGTTTTCCGGTAGTCATCTCGTGCTTCAATAGAATTAATTTATAATGATAAATAAGACACAAATAAGATCGTGTAACATCTGCCCCCGCTGAGATAAAAGTGAATGTAAATGCTCTCAATGCAAAAAGAACGTGCTTGGGCATCGTGACACCACATCTGCTTTATGCAGACTGGAACTGGCTTTGGCCAGGACAAATATCCTCCTTCCAGTGGACTAACAGTCCCAGCTGCAAGAAGAAAACTAATTAGTTTGTCTACTAATGACTATTCTTCCAACCTTTTCTCAGCCTTCTCAAGAGTTTTAAACACTAGAATTTATTGTAGCTTGTCTTTAATCCATGCCATAATTATTGTTTAAATCTTGCTTTGCTTCTGCACTGAAAGCGCCTGTAAATATTTAATTAAGAAGTGTTCCTTTTGATACCATCGACCTTATTTTGAATCTGAGCACGAATAGCGTGGAGAGGAATAAATCCAAGCCAAGCCTTAAAAGCATTCTAAATCACTGAAGTCACTATTTAGTCTAACTTTCCTTTTTCAAAGCGGGAGTGCCAGTTGGCATCTTCTGTAGTTATGTGTTGTCTTCATACCTTTTTATTGCTCAGGAACTAGTAACTAAAATAATCACAGAACTGCTTCCCAGCACAATCTATGGAGAACGTCCTAACTTCAAGAAACTATCCATGGAAAAAAAAATAAATTCTTCAAAGTGGTAAAAGTTGAGACCTTTGTCCTACACGGAAACATAAGGGAAAAGGCCAGCACCAGGAAGCACAGGAATGTTTTCTAGGAAAAAAAAATAAGCAACACTCAGAAACAGCAGTCTTAAATTCAGGTCCTTATACTGCTGTTCCCTTTCCAAAGACACTTTCCTGGAAAACCTGTGAGTCATGAAAAACAGCATTCAAGCACTGCTATGGATGTAAGGGGAACAGAATGGTAGCAATGACACCACCTTTCTGTACTTGTAACTCAAAAACTTGCATGATGCATATTCTTGACATTGAGATCTGGAAAGCCCTGTCAAGGAGAACAATGGACTGGAATCATTCCCAGCCTTGCTCCTACTCCTGTGAGAGCCAGTTTGGGTGACTCAGCCCAGACTCTCCGTATTTATGCTCAATAAATGTTTGACACCTCAACAACTGTGGCATTTCCATGACTTCCTCACACTGTATATTCTGGTGCTTCATTAACTGTACTGGTTTGCCAGCTTTCACTTATCTCTAATTTGTCTCCTTTGTGTCAGCTGAAGCCTGTTACTGCTTCTGTTTCTCAACATCAGATTATTCTGTGTTTATCTACTGGTACTATATTTTCTTTTACTTTATATAAAAATCAAGCATCTGTAAAAACTATGACCTAAAACAGAATTGTAGAAAAGAACAGAATTTTTAATGGTTCTTTTCTTGCTCTCGTCTGGACTCTCTGCTTAATCAATTTTTTTCTCCAAGTATAATACTCAAAACCCAAAAATTTAGTTTTACCAGTGATGAGTGAAAAAAGATTACTTCATGCATTTTATAGGATCTACCATATACTCTAAATCCCATATGATGTCTGCGTTTTACTTTTGAACAGAATGATCCTGACTTACCAGTTGTAACTCTCAATGTTCCTGCAGAGCTGCTGTGCAGTCAGCTCCTCCTTGGCCTCTACCTGTGGAACCTCTTCCCCGTTTAGGGTACCTGCCACTGTTCTCTGGGGAATAAAAAAAGTTACTAAACGAGGACATTTAATTTAGCCTTGCATGCCTAAGTTCCTCCTAAACAAACAAATAAACAAAAAACTTAAAAAGATCCACCTAGTCAAGGTAGAACACTTCTTAAGTTCGAGGCAGCTCCACTTGCACCAGTTAAACTCCCACTTCTTGATTAAACTCCATTTAAAATAAGAAGCAATGCAGCTGGCTAAGTCCTGCCCATGATTTTCTTTGATACTGACACTACTTTCTGCACACCTTCATGGTGAACCAGAACAAGGAGCTCATTTCTTGAAATATATGGTGATAACCAAGGAAAATAACTATACATCCAATTTTCTAACAGTCAAGTTATAACTAAATAAAAATTCCTCTTTATCATCTCTGTGACTTCAAATTCATCTCTCTCAATCCTGTTCTTATTACTTTGAATAAGCACACAGTAAAAACATGCAAGTGTATTTTATCATTTAATAGAAAAAAATGTATTACTAACAGCACAATGATTTCTTAAAGAATTCACAAGTGCTGTTCTAAGAATTAATTTTGCAATTAAAGAGTATAAACTTAAGTCATAATTTAAAAGAAAAGGCATTTATACCAGTTATTTCAAGTTGTACACATCAAGGGAACCAGCACCATAGCTTAATGAGGAACAAATCCCATCCATAATTTAAACAACTAGAAATAAGTAATTTCATACCAAAAAATACAGATACTCGTATCAGTACCGTACTTGTTACTACACTTCAGAAAAACCTAAATAATCCAAATAAGCGCACCCCATCTTGTTTCCTCATACTCATTGTTTCATCACGCTGTTTTGCAGAGTTCTTTGTAACCGAGCTATGTTGGCATCCAAGGCTGCTAAGCTATTCTTAAAGTCCTCTTCGTCTCGAGAAGTGAAAGTTGAGAAAGAGGATGCACTCCACTCAGACCTCCCTGATATATCATCAAATAAAACAGAGCTAAAATCAGCTATTCCACTGCCTTTTTTCTGAGACATCTCTTTTGGAAATAGCATCGGTACGCGAGGGTATGTACCAGGCTGAGATTGGTCTGGTTTGCCTGTGAAATCTTTTGCAGCAGCTCTTGGAGGGCCTTTTGGCTTCATTTGGACTTTGTCTCCTTCTGGCTTCACTTTATCCCCCGTAACTTCAAGTGTGTTTTCCATAGTCTTTTTCACACTGTACCCAGCATTTAATTTACCCAGAATAGTTGGATCCTTTGCAATCTCACACCCATTCTGCTGCACAGAGTCCGAGAGCTCACAGTGGTAGTCCAATATCTTACAAGTCCCTCTACTTTGGGAGAGCACACCAGTTCTTTCAGAGATTGGCAACTGTTTTTTTGAGGCACTGCTAGTCAATGGAATATAAACAGTCTCATCCAACTTGCTTTGATCATCTAGTAAAGTCACAGAATCCCTAATTGTTTCTGCATCTTGCTTCAGTGAGGTTCGCAGTACTCTAGGAGTTGGTGTTCCTTCTTCTGAGAATGTCCTGTTTATTTTATTTCCTTCAGCAGCCAACTTTTCATAGGCTAGATTTCGCATCTCTAGTTCTCCACATTTACTTGAGAATTGAAGTTCTGTATCTGGCAAAATATGATCCATTTCTAATTTTTTAAGGTAAGTCATTACTGAAGTACTCCCAGGAAATGGATCGGGTTGCATCTGCTTTTCGTGGTCTTCCAAAAGAGACTTTGAGAGACCTTTTTCACGTTTGGGTCTAATGTTGTCTACCGTGAGGTCAGACAGGAGCTTGGCCATACTGCCCTGCAGGGTCCTGTTAAGAAAGTAAGATTGACTAATCAGATTAACTATTTTTTAGCAACTATTTAAAAAACCCCACTTCTATATAAAACCAAAACATTAGATTTATCAGACTGCAGCGAAGTTACAATTCTCTTTCTACATGTTGTCATAACACATAGTACAAATGTGAACCAATGCCAAGTTTCTTGAATTTCTTTCTTTACCTCAGAGAACTGTGCCTGTGAAACAACTAAAATAGCACAACCCACTGAAGTTTGAGATTATTCCTGATACACCTGCTTTGAATACTACAACATAAATCGATGTGAAGAAACTGTTACAAAGCACAGAGAAAGTTATCAAAATTGGTGAGAATTTTTTTCAAATTATTCACTGCATCAAAATAAAAAAATATAATAAAAGATATAACTCTCTCATTTGGTTCGCTACATCAAAAAAAAAAAGAATTCTTAAATGCTTATGTATATAGCATATATACATACACATGTAATAAGACATCATTATACCACCATCTGGTGGTCAGTACAATAGTCATAGAAGTGTGTCCATGCGCCTAAACTTTAGTACTAAAGACTCTGAAGCACTGATTAAAAATACTCTGCCATTCCAACCAGTATCAACTATAAACAAGATAGACAACAGTTTAACTACCTGTGCACATCATGTCCAAACAAATTCTATGTCCATATCCTTTGCATGTGCAAAAAGCTATTGAAGTATCCCAGCTTGCCACCATGTTCATCATAAAAGACCATGACAAAATAAATTCACAGTAATAGTTCTAAAAAATTATGAGTGACATCACCTTCATTCAGTCATCCAAGAACTCCCACCCTCTATACATAATTAAACATCTGGGCATAATCTATGTCAAATGTGTGTAGAATTAAAGGACGGACTACTCAGTCCACAGGGAGACCTTGCTACGGGTCCTGAAGACAGATCTCTCTGCAAGTTCTTTCTGAACCAGTATAAAGAAAGAAAGAAACAAACAAAAAAACCTCCTTAATTCAGGTTAAGAGTTAGTTTCCACATTCTACAGCTTCAAGGGAAATACCAGTACTTTTTCAGGTCTGTGCACTTCCCATGGAGCTGCTTATTGGCAGGTCCGCTGTCAAGAGTTAAAACTTCACACAGGTTACACACCTAGCATTTTACTTCACAACAGAGCTCAAGTCATGGAGCACAACTCTGTTTTAGCAAAATTTTAACACCACTGTAGCAGAAGTAGCTACAAAGAGAGGTTTTAGCCTACACGACCTCTTACCACCAAAATACTAAGATTACAATAACGCAAAGTATGCAAAAAAAGAGAAAAGTGGTGTCAAGAGGCAAAAAAATACTGTAGCAAATAGTACCTGGTTAATTCACGCAGTCTGTTAACTTCTGCATCACGCTGACGTAATGTTATGCCCAAAATCTTATTTTCTTTCTCTGAAGCTTCCAGCTTAAACTGAAGGTTCTTCACATTCGCTAATGCCTCTTCCACTTCTAAAATGCCAAGAAGAATTTACCTAATTATTTCTTTTAAGTTTAAAAACACTAACTGAAGAAGAAACAAATTCAAAACACATACCCATCTTGAGCTTGGTGGATTGAATGTCATAATGCTGTTTATTTTCAAGCAATTCTTCTTCTTTATCTTGAATAGCTTTTGCAAGACGTTTATTTTCTGATTTCTGACTTTCTATTATTTTAAGTAGTTCTTCATTTTTAGTCTGCAGTGACTCAAGACCTTTCAGTGATTCTTTCAATTGACCCTGGAGCATCATGTTCAAGGACTGCAAAGAAACCACTATCAAAAGTAAAACACAAAAAGTTTAAGTGTTTCATGTAGTACAGTTTGAATTTCTAGATCAAACTAAGATTTTAAATAATCTTGCTAATATGAATTTTGCTTACAGAGAGAAGAAGGGTTTTTTGAGGCAGCAGGATAGAACTCAAGCTTTCTTCTTAACTATCTGATACGTCACCTTCATTTTAAGAGGCACATAGGGAAAAATAATCTGTTTGGCAGCTGAAGAGCTGTCTCACTATGTCGAGTATAAACAGGCACAACAACCCACACAAATACAGTTGCATGAATAGACCCATAACAGTTAGTTCAGTTGCCACTAAAGGCCACAATAGATACTGTTATTATTTATTTATACGTCTGTATCTATTTAAACAAAGCTGTAACAAAAATGTCCCTAACAAGCACCATTCTCTATTAGTACTTTACATTCATAGTTGCAGCTCTGTCCAGATGCCTTCTCACTTCTTTCTCGTTCCCCGAGTTGCTGGTTTAATATTCTTAGTCTCCTAAATGTGAATTGTGGAAAAGCACAAATTCAGAAAGGTCAGAGTTAAGTTCAAAACCACTGTATTTTAAATTAGCTTGGTAAGAAGCTGCTACTGAGAATTAAATGTTACAGAATGTTTCAGAAATATAAGTTTTCATAATGCATTTTTCTTATATTCCTATATTTATTCAACACAAACGACCCTTTGCAAGTTTTGGTAAACACCTTTCCCTCTGTTCTGAAGTAAAGTGCTACCCAGTTGTGTACTTGAGAACTCTGTGAAACGAGAGACATTTTTGCATTTATATTACAAAAAGAACATAAGCAGGGTAACTACCTCCATACTGCAGTTTTCAGAGAGAACGATACATTGATCCCACCTAGACAAAGGCCCAATCATGATATAACTGATACTGTATTAACTGATACGGTATTATCTGAAGTCTTGCTGTGTGTTAATTATTTATTTTTAAACTATATAGCCCTACCAACACGCTTTCTAATATATAAATACTGCATAGACAAGAATGAAAGGGCTGTAACACTTCCACCATAATGCAATAAATATGCAATTTAGAACAGACCAGTTAAAGATACTTTAGGCGCATTTCCAATAAAAACAGAATCACTGACGAGTTACTAACCTACGCAGCTGGGCATTTTCACTTCGGAGAGGCTGTAAAGCTAGTGCTATGTCAGTTTGTATATTGGTACTTCCCACTACAGCTGGCAGCAACGATATGCAGTCTTCTATTTCACTCATCAACCTCAACATTTCTGAATCATCTGCAAGAGGTGAGGGAAAAAAAGACCCCATAAACACACAAACCTGTTAAAAGTAGCAATATTTTATATGCAATTAAGCAATCTACAACGTACATATAATAGTATCCAGGTTTTTTTTCCAAGAAAACATTATCTTTAACTCTATTTATTTATTTAAAATTTTCAGGCTTGACTATGTTGATAAATCCCTATCTGCCATCTCTCCAATGAACCTTGGTGGGATTGCTGTTGCAATCTGTCTACGCTGCTCCCTATCCTTTCTCAGGGAAAGACACTTTATGTGAAATGAGAATAATCTTTCACCTAGCTGTTACAATAATGTTAAAATACTCCAAAAAATGATTTACTACTTCTCCAGAGTAGTAAATTCCATCACTCTAAGATGTCATATATCATCTGACACATACAACTACCAGAAACTGAAGTGCTCGCTCATTTAACATATTACTTGTATGTAATCACTCTACTGCACAAAGAAAACATCCTCACCTTGATCTGCTATCAGTGCTCGGAGCTCTCCCAGGAGATACTGTACAGTCTTAACTTTATGGGCTGTTTCTTCTGGACTGTCTTTTCTAGATTTTAGAACTTTCTTCAAAAAACTTGTCTTAGAGTTTGTATCTCTCACTGGGGCTGTATCAAGTACATTCAATTCATCTTCTTCACTGACCGTGTCCTCACTGTGTTCTTCAGAAGTTTCCTCCTCCTTGTTACTTGAAACCTTATGTTCTGCTGGACAATGATGACGGTGCTTCTCTTCAGTCCTGCCGTTTATCACTTCATGTGACTGTAAGAGGGCCAGGTGAGCTTGTATGCATCTTATCAAATCGGCTTCTTTTATCTGTTGCTCATGGTTGGGGGTCACTTCTCTGCCAGAAGATGATGGGGTGAATGCAGACACTGTTGCACCTGACGCTGTACGAGGGATCACACCGGGTAGAGCAGTGGCAGACTGAATTTGCACAGCAGTAGAAGCGGCTGAAACTACCGGGCAAACCACAGGTCCTCCCATCTCTGGCACACGTTCATTGTCACCATCTACAGGAACATCCTGCATAAAGAATATTGATATTAAACAAAAAAAATTAACATGGATTTTTTTTTTTAAATATTAAAAAAAACCAAAAAAACCCCAAAAAACCTTGTCTGAATGTGTTCAGTCTTGATAATTTTTTGCAAATCATAAGAGCAACTACAACTTACTGATGGCGTAATTTTCCTGTGTATTAAGAAGTAAATAAAATGTAAATCTGGATTAGATTACCTTTATCTTAAATGTTATTGGCAACATTAAAGCACAGTTCTTTTTCAGCTGTTCTGTGAAGAAAAAAACTCCACAGCATTTTGGTTTTTTTTGCTTTACGAACACTCATTCCTTGAGTAAGACCAGAACAGGGAAGAAAAAAAATAAACGACAACACTGATACCTTTCAATATTTTACGTAGATGAGTTTCTTAAAAGTCAAGGACAGCACTAGCTATACATGGACTGCCTGCAGATGGAAGGTAAATCTACAGTCTTACAGTTTCAAGGTGTAAGTCCTTGACCACATTTACCAAGGTGGCAGTTGGTACTCTCCATTAGTTCTATTCTATACCCTGAAACACACAAGTATTTTACAATGTGGCTCTAAGATAATACACAGTGTCTGAAGAAATTATCAGCTTGATCATTAGCACGGAAAACCTACATATGAGATCTGTTTTTTTTTCATCAGGAGTTGGTTAATGATCCTAATGAGCATTACTGAAAATACAATTATTAACTGCAATGAATACTTTCCTGTACCTTCCATGTTTGCTGTCCATTACAGAATTCACCGCGCAGACACAAGCAGCCAGTTGAAATGCCTCTAATTTCACTTTTTGCTGTCTACATAAAATGTATTTTAAAGAGCAGTATTTTCTCTATTATTTATTCTGTTCATCACTAAGGGTTGAAATGTGCCATTTTTTTCTCTAAGAAAAATTATTATACAAACTCAAGAAAGCCCACATACTTGAATAAATGTATAAATAAATAGGCAGTGCAAATTTAAAACGTTTATTAATAGTCAGAATCAAACTTTTACTTACGGACTGAGTAGATAAGGGATTAGCTGAATGCTGCAGGGACAGAGCTGATGTAGAGGTAGGTAATTGATAATTAAAAGGTGTAACATTTTGACATCCTACAAAAAAAAAAACCAACACTCTCAGATCAGGGCAATTTTGGGCAAAATTCATACAGTACAATAGCAGGCTCTACATTAATAGTTCCACCAACCATTATTTGAGGTAGGGAGAGGAGTTAGAGTAGGAATTTCATTGCTGTTCTGTGGTGGTTGGCCAGTTATCAGAGACATCTGAGTTTGCACATGCTCACACAGTTTCTGATGCATCACAGGAGAGTGCTGACTGCAAGGCACATGAATTGGTTGAACCATCTGATTCTGTCCTGTACTGGGAAGCTCTTTCTCAGTACAAGGTGCGGTGGACGAGGCAAGTTTTCTATTTGATATTGGCACTATAGAGAAAAGAACAAAAAACCCAGCTAAAGTTGTCTGTCTTCTCAATCTACACAAAACTATTATGTTGTCAGGCAGACTCTGGTAGGTTCCTTTGAAAAAGAAAACCAAAAGATCCTACAGCCTAAGATTCCAGTCAATTTTTACTCATTAGCAAATTATTCCTTCTTTTTTTTTTTTTCCAGACAGAGCAACCCAACCCAGTTGGACAGACTGATGTCCCTGAAGGAAGCCAAGAGATTTAATCCTACAGAAGGCCAGTTCTAAAAACCATTTCTTAAAATCTCTGCTTAGCTGCTTCATAAGCTTTTAGACCATTTGGAATAACTCATACCAATGCACTCTCTAAACTTCATTTTCTTATTCTGGGTATAATTAAGACTCCGTGTTTTTACAGGGCTGGAAAGATATCAGCTATGTGCTCACCTTCTAGAATTCGACAGCCTCTACCTGTCTCTAATCACAGAAAAGACATGGAGTGGACAGAGGGAGAAATGCTAATAAAAGTGAAGTATGTCAACTGAGAAGAACTCAGCCTAGAGTAGTCCATCTACCTTTCCATTCAAGTGCTCTGGCCACTAAACCATTTGAGTTCTTTTCATTTACTGCAACACTTTCCTGTTTCCAGAAACTGATCTTTGAGAAAAACCTGGCTGGACACCTAATTCCAGGACAGTTTATAGCTGCATATCCCAAACGGAGACCAAACACTGTAGTGCTTCACTGTCCAAGAGAAATGAGGCATGGTTATTATCATTCACCTCCACACTTCCTACCAGCTAAACATGGTGATGCATTTGTAAACGCACTCAACTTTCTTCCTTGTACAAGCAGCTCAAACATTTGTCAATTTTAGTAACTGCTCAGTAAACATTTAATGTTTCTAAACAGCAATAAATAATGTCTACATCTTTTTCTGGATCTAGGCCTGGATCAACATACAAAAAAACCCAACAATTATCTGAAGCCTTGTTATATCTCATTAAGTTGAGGAGTCTCTCAATGTTGTTTGAGAAAAAAGCAAGCCCAAGAAAGCACACCTACTTACCAATTTCTTTTCGGACGTGGGCAGGAGTGATGGTTTTTTTCAACCCTTTCTTCTTCGAAGTATTTCCTTTGGTTAGCAAAGGCTTGGAAGTCATTTTAATGGAAGTTGTTTTCCCAGGTTGTTTATGGATAGTCTCCTTTCCTAGCATTAATTGAAAGAAAACTAGTCAACAAAACAAACCAAAACAGTCTTAGAAAAAACTAAAAAAAAACAACTTGAATTTTCAATAGGTACAACCTCGAGCCTCATTTTGTAAGATATTCTTCAGTAAAGCTGCACAACGGTCAAGTCCATTATGAATGGTATCAACCTGTACAAAGAATACGGCAGTCAGAAAATGAGTATAACTGTTTTCTTTCAGTAAATCAAGATTCTCTTTTAGAGGTGTTCCCCACTCTGTCATCTGAAAAAGAACTGATAACCTGCAAAACCATGTCAATTCCCATGTATTACTTCACAACTACATTTGCCAGATTTTACATTTTAGTAATTGCATATGTGTGGTTTTTATTTTTATTTCCACACACAGTTAAGCTACAGCCTATTTCTATTTTGGAGTTAACTGACTCAGCACTACACGGAAGACACCACTGACTGTGTATAGCTCAATCTTTTTGGCACAAAATCTAACAAATACAGCTGTGCTTCTGCCAGGGTCAGCTCTAGTCCATAAACAGCATAGTTGTGTTTGAAAAATGTATCTTGAGCCTCAACGAGATTTTTCAGAGCAAAACTCACTGCACACAAAGCCAATTTGCATGTATCTGCAAGATGCAGTAAAGACACTCTTGCTAGCTCTGCAGGAGCTATGTCCAATCTAGATGCAGTAGCATCTAAATGAATGTGGTTTTCTTCTATTATTCAAGGTATTCCAGTTTCTCTTCTCTTTAGATAACAGAGATGACTGCATTAAAGTAATTTAATTACCTGATCATCAGAGTCAGTTGAATAGAGAGAGTATCCAGACTCCACATCAGAATGACATCCTTTCCTTAAGCCAAACCTGAAAAAGGCAAATTCACTGTTTATTCACCTTCTTAATATGCAGCAAAGTATATATAAAAAAAAAGTACTTTTATTCAACAACAGCAAACTAAAGTAAATTAATTTTATCAAGAAACAAAATATCCTTCTATTTCTGAAAACTTTGCATTGCTTCAGCAAACATGTTTAGCAGATATTAACAGCTTACGTCAAAGGAGAATTCAGTCTTTACTCCACAGTCTTGCATATGGTCAGCAACTATACAAATTCAATCTTTTATAAATAAAAACATATAGACAGAGTGCCTGTCTTTCTATAAGCAAAATTTCTATTCAGTTTGTTTCTATCTGTTCACGGGCTGCTTTAGAACCTGGCTATACTGCCTTTGAGCTCAAAACTCTTTCTGATATATACAAAGAATTTTTGGCTAGTTGTGAGGTAAGACAAGCATAAGGTTCCCAAATGCTCACATGTACGCTCAATTTTAGATAGTATTTATGATTAAGCTCTTACTGTTTTCTTCCATTTGTTAATTTAGCTGCTCCAGTTAGTCTTCCAGAAGACAGTGCCTGTTGATTACAGAAATATACTTTGATTTTCATTAAGGACTTTCACAACGGAATTGAAGATGACCATTGCCCACTAATTCCGAGAGCTTTTGCTGAGGCAGATCAGTTCAAGGTAATTTACAGCTCTCAGACCACAGTGGAGGGGATAGCCCACTGCTGCCATAAGCTTCGTTAATTTCCACAGCATTCTACAGATACATTAATTCACTTAATGACACAGCCAAGGGCTGGCATGCAAACATACACCGCAGAATAACACCCAAGCTCGAAAAATACACACCTAAACCTGGGGGATTTTAAAAATAAACTAAAGTCACAGCACAAACCACGGATACGAACAGAAAGCTCAGTGCGACGCCCCTTATGGCCACAGATCAGCCGTCAGAGCCCTGAGGGGAAGGTGGCCGGGCTTAAGCCCAGGAAAGCAAAGACCTCCAGAGCCGGAAGGCCCCACTCCCCCTCAGGAATCGTTACCCGGCCGCCCAGCCCCGCGCCTGGCGGGGACACCCCCTCACCCCCCTCCGAGCACATCCGGGGCCTGACAAGGCGCCCCAAGAGAGGGC
>VXAK01004672.1:0-17034 GCA_013399435.1 Arenaria interpres
CCTGATTAACAAAACACTAGCTGATGCTTTGCTAGTGAATAAAGAAGGGGGAATTGTGGGGAGTGAGGAATCGTGGAGACCCGCTGCTGAGCGAGAGGCGTTCTTGCGGTGATGGGAAGGAAGCCTTGGGAACAGTAAAACAATGTCCTTATATGGTAATGTGAAATAGATAGCAAGCTAGCAAATAGATAACAACACCAAAACAAATAACAATGGCTAATTAGCATAGGCGTGTGAACACTTCTATGTAGCCAATTGCATTGCTCACAATGGCCTGTGGACAAGCCCCACAGCCTGTCTGTGCAGAGAGCAACAAAGGCAAACAAAGCCAAAATGGTAGCAATCATCAGGTTTGAGGTGCTGGTGGTAGTGGTGGGGGGTTGTTTTCAAAGAGGAAGAAGGTTACCTTTTTCTTTCCAAGCTGGAGGAATGGCAAGTGTTAAAAACTTCTTCCAGCTACCAAAAGCACCTGAATGCGCGCAGAGGAATACCTGTTCAGTCAGGTAGAATTACCTTCCCGATATTGGTTAGTTAGTTAGCAACTCAGGCACAGATCACAAAATAAGAAATAAAGAAAAAAAGAAAAGAAGAATTACACCCCCTCTCAGAAAAGAAATTAAACGTCCTGGTCTTCATCTACTTAAAATTCCTGGACATCTTCCTTGTCTTTCTTTGGGAAATGCCCCATGACAACTTTAACTGCGAGAAGGCTGAATAAAATGAGGTGGGACACCAGAATCTGGCCTTTCATCCTGCAATCAGATCTGCTGCCTTTTGTCCCGTGTGTAACCCTCTTGGCACCAAGAGACGTCTGCTTCAGGGCAGCCGTCTGTCTGCTCCAGCTAACTATAGCACAGGAACTACAATTATCAACATTTGCATTCCCCAAATTTCTTTGCTGATCTCTACTGGGATAATATGATAGTTATTCCTTGTTTGCAAATATAGATACTTTACCAGACTAGTTAGCTGGGAACTACATTTAAACTGAAGCCGCATAACATAATCTGAGGGGTTTTTTAAACAGTCATGTTATAAAAAATTGACCTTCACTCTGTAAACCTTGGGCAGAAATGATTTGTGTTCAACAGATGGAAGGATGGAAAAAAGTTAAACATGAAATCAACCCAAAAGCTTACAGAGAGTAACACAGGTCACTGTGAAACCATTTTCCTCAAAAGCCCCTTGTGCTCTTGGTTGCATTTTACAGATGGAGACACGGGGGGGCTCACAGAGATCAATGCTGGAATTAACTCCAATTAGCTGGAATTAACTTCATGGTTACTAAGGCCAGCCCTCATTCCAAAAAGTGGAAAAAGTATTTCAAAAACTTCTACAAATAATATACTATGTTCTCCGTGTGTTAATTTTCTAGCAGCCCAGACGCTGCTTCGATGTGATTGCTTTCCCATGTAACTTATGTGATTAAGAACTGAGCAAGGAGGGGGTTTATTGGGGTAATTTTTAAATAAAGCCCTTAAGTATGTGACTAATTTTGAATTCAGTGGGACTTAAGCTCGTGCTTTACTCTAAGTACCTGCATAGGCATATGGCCGAAGTGGGGCTTAGCCAAGCCTGGCTGATCCTGGCCATACCCTGGCAGGTACAGACCGCACGGGGCATCTCCATCTGCTCATGGTGAAATCAGAAATGTACAGCAAAATCTTGAAAGAACAGCCTACTGCTAATACTCAACATTTTCTCAAAAGGGTGTTTTCATCCTACCCGAAGGGCTGTCACATTGAGCTGCTGTTTCTGAGACCTACGGGCTGCGGGTAGAAGAGGCCCTCGGCTGCCCAGGAACAATTAATTGGTGACACTGGCAATTAAGTCTGGATTGATCACCTTGCTTTTCAGGTTCATTCAGAGGTAAGCAATAATGATATCGCACCGTGTTCTCTCGTTATGACAGGGTTTGATTTGTGGTCTTTACAGAAATTAATTGGAGTTCAAATCAACAGTCTGGGAAGGTAAGTGAGCAGAGAGGCTCAGAACTGCTGCACACACGTGGGGAAAATCTCCACCGCAGCGTCCTGTTCCATGCATGCTTGCAAGTTGAAGGTGGTTTTTCAGTGGCAAGATTTAGGAGAAACGCTGTTTTGGGCAAAGAGATGAAAATACGTGTATGTATGTGGAAGACTGTGCTGGTATAACGGGACGGCTGAGGTCCCTATGCCTAACCGGAGATGTGTGCTCTCTGTGGGCCAGGAGTACTCGCGTGGCCAAGCTCACTACTGCCGAGTGTGGATGAGAGGGTTTAGATAGTTTCATTTAAGAAGTGGCATCGCTGTTTTTCTGAGGGAGCCCCCCTGCATGGAGCCCCGGCTGAGGGGGCAGCGCTCAGCCCTGCCCTGTGCCCCCGCGGCTCCCGCGCCCCGGGGCCGGGGTCAGCGCTCCCGGGGTAACAACAGCCTTAACAGCACAGCCTGGCTGTTGGTCCTGAGAGCAGGAGACCGGGGCACTCCAGGCTGTCACCTGCCTCCCCGACAAAGGCTTATTCAGTGTTTGGAGAAGCAGAGCAATGCAGGCCAGGTCACACCAAAGCACAATCCCGTCCAAATCTGAACAACGCACCAGCACCGCAGCAGCACGGTCTGGGAGCTACAATGGAAACAGGGCGGTTTTCATGCTCAAGGGCTAGGATGGCACTGCGCAGCCCAGGGGTACCTGCTGTGGCCATCAGGGGAAACATCACGGGATTTAAACCGATAAAATGAGTAAAGCAGAAACCCTGGCCTGCCCTGTATTTAATGTACTCGCTGCCTCCAGTTTATCAGCTGTCCTAGGAAGTATTAAACTGTAAAAATGATCAGAAGCTTCCCCTAAGAACACTGCCGTGCCTCTTTACTGGTTACTGACTTTTATAGAGAGTTTCTAGATTGTAGTCTTTGGCGTTAGGCAAATTTTGATTTAGAAGAAGCTGAGATGTTTCATGCAGGATTGAAAACATCATTTGCTTAGACATTTGTCATGATATCACAAAGCTAATGAGGAAAAAAACCTATCAGAATCAGACAGATTAAAAAACAACCAAACCCACCAAACACCAATACTCCCAACAGTCCGTGACTGAAGCCGGCAGTGCAAGGAGCGAGGGGAAGATGGTGCCTAAAAGATTCGGGACCCGGTTTTGCTCCCTTCTACCCATCACTGCTTTCATTGATCTTACCACCTGGCTCCCTCCACATTCCCATGTAATTTCAGGTTATCCTAGAAAGTGAAATGAGAAACAGAAGTACAGAAAGTTGTTAAACTGTACCTTATATTCAAACCAATTGACCGCTTGTGTGGTCACCAATTAATCACTCCGTGACTTCAAAGGGCGGGCAGAGAGCTTGGTCACGCTCATCCATCACTGTCGACAGGACGTCAGGGCTACGAGCAAGGTACACAATGGACAAACGGGGGAAAGCCTCAATAATTTCCATATGTACAATCATCCCTGCAAAGTGGCGGCAGTCCATTCCACACAACACATGCATTCCAGCTGTAATATCCCTCTGCAGTGCAACACACCCCCTAACATACAGACAGGAAATACGGCCTTTCCAGTTTCTGAGGGTAACAAGCTAAAGCAGCTGAGTTTAACCCTATCGACTCCAGCACTAGAGCAGGAAGAAGCCCAGAGGACTGTTCACATGCTTAAGGCATCTTGCTGAGTCGGGATTTGGACTGAATCTATCTGACAGATGTTTTTGCCTTTTGGCAGGGGAGTCAAAAGGCTGGTCCACGGCCAGCTTCTGATCCTGGCATGGTTGTTATCTGCAGAGCCTCTTCACACAGGATGACAGCTCACGGTCACCGGGGAAGGCAGCTCTTGTGGGGAGACACAAACCAGGACCGTGGAAGCTGGGGATGTCTCAGGAGCAGCGCGAGCAGCTGAGGAGCCCTGCAGCCAGCGCAGGGCATGGAGGAGCTGCCTGGGCCAGGCAGTCCTGCTGCTGCACACCATGTGCGGCTCTTTTGGGGCTACTGCAGTTAGAGGTAGCAAAAAATTAAGACCAGAGGGCAGAAACACAAGAACCCTCAGGTTTGTGCCTGGGGAGTCTTGCTGACATGTTCTGGCCTTGGAGACGGAGGCAGCTCAGATGATATGTGCACCTAAAAGCTGAGGGGAGCTAGAAACCACAGCCGATTTCATACACACAGGGACAAATCTGGGAAGAGACTAAAGGAATGCCACAGGCCTTACGTCTGGCAGCATGACACACCACGTTCCTGGAGGCCATGAAAAAAACCACAACAGTTGATGGAAATTTCCCAAGTGCTTTGGCTTTCCAGTTTGCTTTATAACCCTTGCATCCTTGCAGGAGAGCAGGGTAGTAGCATCTTTCCCATTTTCAGAAGACAACACCAAAGCAGAGCTTTTCTGTTGCTGAATGGAAGATTATAAACCTGTCCCCTACTCACAGCTCTGTGCTGCTTGGCCTCACACCTTAAATGGAGAACACCATCATTTATCAGGCCTAGTCCTTTCATAATAAAGAGAAAAGTTATACAATCATAGAATCACAGAATGGTTTGGGTTGGAAGGGACCTAAAAGACCATCCAGTGCCACCCCTCTGCCCTGGGCAGGGACACCTCCCACCAGACCAGGGTGCTCCAAGCCCCCTCCAACCTGCCCTTGAACCCCTCCAGGGATGAGGCAGCCACAGCTTCTCTGGGCAACCTGGGCCAGGCTCTCACCACCCTCACAGCAAAGAATCGCTTCCCCAGATCTCATCTCAATCTCCCCTCTTTCAGTGTCAAACCCTTCCCCCTCATCCTATGGCTCCCCTCCCTGATCAAGAGCCCCTCCCCAGCTTTCCTAAAGCCCCTTTAGGGACTGGAAGGGGCCTTCTCTTCTCCAGGCTGAACCCCCTGAACTCTCTCAGCCTGTCCTCACAGCAGAGGGGCTCCAGCCCTCTGATCGTCTTCGTGACCTTCCTCTGGACTCACTCCAACAGGTCCATGTGCTTCTTATGCTGGGGACTCCAAAGCAGGACACAGTGCTCCAGGTGGGATCTCACGAGTGCGGAGCAGAGGGGCAGTCACCTCCCTACCCTGCTGGCCACGCTGCTGGGGATGCAGCCCAGGACGCGTTTGTCTTTCTGGGCTGTGAGCCCATGTCACCAGCTCCTGCTGAGGTTCTCATCCACCAACACCCCCAAGTCCTTCTCCTCAGGGCTGCTCTCCAGCCATTTTCTGCCCCGTATTTGTGCTTGGGATTGCCCTGACCCAGGTGCAGGACCTTGCACTTGGCCTGGTTGAACTTCTTGAGTTTTGCATGAGCCCACCTCTCCAGCCTGTCCAGGTCCCTCTGGATGGCAGCCCTTCCCTCCAAAGTTCTCATCAAATGTATCCATAATGCTTAAAGGGACACCCAACAAACCGTCCTGACAGGTGGCTCTGCTGGCTACACAGAGCTAATCCTTCAAATAGTTTTACTGAGCCAAGGAACATAAACAGATGAAGCTCACAGCTTCCACATCGTGAGAGGTCCTGTGTGAGCAGGACTTGATGAGAATTAAGGGGTCCAACCTGAAAATGCTCTCTGGCACAGCACTTGCAAAGACAGCGAAGTCATGAACCCCAAGGGACCATATGTAGGAAGCTGCCTGTTCACAGTGTTTGCAAGTAAGATTTGCAGGACTGGACTCTAATGATACATGTGGACCTTTAATTTCAAAGGTGTTCTAATGCCCTAAAACCTGTTTAACAAGTGGAGAAGGTAGTCTGGAACCTCGTGAGGCTTTTGGGAGATGGAGCATGGAAGACAAAAGTGATCACAACCACTGCACCACCCAGAGCTTTGCACCTGGGGAGAGCTCCCTCCTCTACCAGCCCTCTGCTGTGGGAGACAGTAGGTGGGACTAACTCCCTGGCCTGCCATATTTTACCCATGCATTGATGTTTTCCTCCCCAACTCTCTGTACCGACTTACCCTTGAGAAAGAAGGAGAGGATTCCCTTCAGGACCACCCTGAGGGCTTGAGGCATGAAGAAGCACTTCGTCATGGGACCTCATGGTCAGGCAGGTCCTCCCAACAGCCTGCTGTGCTTCCCCTCTGCTGCAGCCTGGGCACACGCTGACAGGGATGCAAAGTGACTCGCTGAACACTGTGGCAGGAACAAGCATCAGGGCTGGGATTTCCAGGCTTTTGGGCTTCTTCTCAGATAGATCCCCTCACTTTGCATAATCTTCACTCAGGATGCATGTTCCTGTTTTCACAAAACAGGCTCAGAAATTGTAGGACTCTGCTGAGTTATTATACAGTAATCCCTGCAGCATCTTTAAGGATATACTAAATTAAATTGTTAACTATACCCCTGAAATCCTTCTTCTTGAGAGACCATTTCTACCTCATACCATTTATTAAACTCAGCTGTATTGAATTATTAAACTGAAATCCTCAATTACTCCCATCACTAAAAATACCAGTGTGGCTTTTAGACCCGTATTTCTGCATTTTACTGTAATGCATTCTTCATTTTAATTAACTGGCACCATATTTTCAAAGGCCAGTGCCTTATCTTTGCGGGATATTTGTCAACCTAAAAAAGGTTGATGAGTAAATAAATCATTAGGTCTGACAAGCAGTGAGTACTTGGAGGAGAAGAATGTGGGGAAAAAAAATCCTATTATCTAGGTGAACCAGACATGTCAAAGTGAAGTAACAGGAGGAAACATCAGCTGCTTCTCCTCCTGCAGGTGCTTGTAGCTCAAGACACTTTTCTGGTGGTGTTCATTACCGGAAAGAGACTGAGCAGAAATTTTTCTGTAAAGGGAAAAGAAATCTTTTCTAAGACAGGGTAAGTCTGTGGACAAAAAAGGATAACAAGGGCTCCCCAGCTAAAATTCCTAAATGAAGAAATCAAGATCACTTCTAATCAAAACCACAAAAGACACCCAAACAACAGCCCCAGCCCAAAGTGAGCCTCATAATGAACTACTGCTGTCCTCTGACTGCCCTTACCTTTTCTGATTCAAAAAGCAGAGGCTTTGTCATGAAAATCCCATCCTCAAGCTCTGCCAATGGTCCAGCCGGTAGAGGCCCCCCCACACAAACTCCTCTGCAGCAGCAGGAGGGAACGATACCTCGGGAATGATAAAAGAGCGTCATCTCTGTGGCTGAACCCAGTTCTGAGCCCCCCACTGACCTGACAGCTAATCAGGGCAATTGGAAAGGTCTCCTTAGGGAAGCAAAGGGTTGGTTGTGACATGGAGTTGCCAGCTGTGTTAGCTTCTCTCTAACCAGAAGAGACACTGTAAAAAAAAAAATAGACAGCACACACTGATGCAGGGTCCAGCAAAACGCTGGTGTGTGGAAGCTGATGTCCTCACCTTGGTGGTTAGCCCGTGCTGACGCCTCCCGTGCTTCATTTCCATTTCTGTTACCAGGGCCAGATGCCTGCGTCAAAGTCACTCCTCTGCCTTGTTGTGAGGGCACACCTGCACACCCGCCGTGACACATCCCAGGTTCAGGGTATGGGCCCTGCCTTGCAGGAGAGTTGGCTTTAGGTTCTTTAATGTAGCTTCTCTCAGCTGATGATCAAGAATAATTATCCCCAGCATTCAAACTGGAGTACATGTGAGGAGACATGTGCGTACCCAGCACTACATCCTCGGCATCCTAAAGTCAAATGTAGTAATGGGCTTTCTTCCGCAGGGAGCAGCAATGTAGCCAGCCATCATCTTTTTAAATTCACTTCCACCTAGTACAACAAGAGTCATTCTTTTTCTGTCTGGTTTCTTTCTTATTTGTGTGCTTTCAATTTCACTACTTGTAAAAATCCCGGGACCAACAATGACTTTGCCAAATAGAGATAAAGTAGAAAATGCAGGAAAAACTCTAGAGACCATGCTAGATTTTTTTTTTCCTTACAGGACAGACAATGTATTACATTAAATCTCTCATTCCCTTCTAACCTTTTTAATAAGAAGAGAGAAACACAAGCCCAGCTGCACACAGCCAACGTCTGACAGGGTCAAAAACTTTTAACCCACAGCATATGCGGTTGTTCTAAAGGCAGTATAAAAAGTAGTTTTCTGGGACCTCTACCACCAGCAGGATACTCCGGAGACGATTTATATAAAGGTCCTGTTAGTTTTTCAAGTTAATCCAGTGCCAGCTGAAAATGCAGGAGTAACCACCCCTGAGGCTGAACCGCTGCTGCAACCTGCAGAGCAGGAGTTGTGCCGGACGGGAAATACGCCTTTCTCTTCTGCCACTCCCTGACAACCAGCTGCAGCTTCGATGGAGCCGCCACCTCCTGAAGGCACGAGAAGGGATCTTAAACCTCTGCCTCTCCAGTTACTGGATCTCCTCAGCCATCTCTGCCCTTCAAGGGTAGGGCTGGAAGATTCATTAACTCACGTTACCTGTTGCCTTGTTTATTCAGCATCAGGCAGAGAGACTGAATTTTGATAAACAGACATAATCACATTTCCTCAAAGTGTTTCTCAGAGTAATTCTAGAGTAATTCCAGTTAAGAGGGAAAATTCAGTAAGATTCCAGTAATCCCAGAGTAATTCCACTTAAGACTGAAAGAAGGTAAATTCTTGAACTCTACCTCTGGCTCTTCTTTTCTAGGGGAAAAAGAAATAGACCTTGTCCCACACGCACGGAGAGTTCCCTCCACCCACCAGTACCCTGGGCACTGCACCGAAAGACTCCTCCAGCCAAATGCTTTCAATCTACTGCATGAGATGTAGCATCGGGTCACACTGAAGAACCAGCTACCAGAGCTGCTCTGAACACTCTGAGAAACACCTTGTTTTGCTGAGGTAGATGTGCCTCTTACATGGTGGCGCCCTTGGTATGCTCACAAAAGTCTTGCGTTTTATACTCTGCTTTCTTCTCCAGTCTCTGCATTTCTATATAGTCCTGATGAAAGCTTCCGTTTCCTTCTCATTTTAAATGAGGACAAGGAAAGCCAAACCACAGCACGCATGTGAACAAGGAAATTATCTGTGAAGACACAAAGTCAGGCTGAATTTTCAAGGACCATCAGTTGATCCCTCTTTGCAATTCATAATGCAACTGAAGAAGGTGAATTTCATTTTTGTTAATGAAAATGTCTCTTGATGTTTCTATGCATTAACTATCCCACCCATTTTTAATAGTTACTATTGCACCATAGGAGCAGAGGGACTACTTCACCTTCCAGACCTTGCTTCTGGGGCAACAAAACTGGCTGGGCCCTTAAAGTAATGTGGTTGGTCAATTCTTTTCTCTTCTTAATTTATATCCCATCACCTCCTAAGGCCCCATCTTTCATTCTGTGCTGCTGGTGTTAGAGCCCGACTGCAGTCCTTAGAAGTGGCTCTCTGCTATTCAGTGCAGTTGGCTTTTGAATGAAACATGAGGTTCTTTAGCACCTCAGGAGGCTGAGCATGCTTTAGCAGCCCAGCCCCAGCCTCAGCACAAGGACTGCCCTTTAATTCCACTTAAATAAATTCAGTGTTGTTGGTTTTGCCCCTGCTCAGAAAGGAGCTTAGTGGGAAAGTCAAAACAGATCTCAGCCAAAGGGAAAAAATAATAAAGCAAGCCCGTAAATTAAGTCAGGAAAGTGTATCCTAGGAACAAGAGCGAGCTCATGCAGAGGAGGCAAACCATGCCATGCATAGAAAGCAAATCCCCACTGCTGGTCCTCCCTCATGCCACTCCAAAGAAGCAAATCTCTATGTGAAGTGTTTGTGAGCACGCTGGACACAGAGGGGCCCTGGAAAAATCATTAAGAAATAAATTCCGCTATTCGGTGGCATTTGTTCCAAAGGACAGAAAGTGTCTTTTGTGAAACATTCCCACCAGAAGCCTTGCAGAGTTTGAACTGCATCCACAGCCTCCACTGATATTAAACCTAAAGTGAGATCTTATTGTTTGCCCTCCCTTTTACTACTGAAAATCCAAACAGATTTAAAAATACCCAACTAGGTCTGAGCTGCACTTTTCCCATGATGTGAACCAACTTTATTATAATTTTAAAAATCTATTAGCATTATTATTAGCACCACAGAAAGTAAGAGGGGTGCTAGGGTGCTTAAACACAGTGAGGAGATTATCCCTAGGCTCTAATAAGCCCCTGCTCATTCATCACATGGTGTCATATCAAGTCTGTAGCATCGTTTGCTAACGAGGCAAGGATGAGACTTTTAGGAGAAAGCAAGCGCCTTCCAAAAATCCTTTCTTGCTCGGGAGGGTTTGGAAACCTATATAATGTAACACCTTACAAACACCCCAGAGCAGAACCTTCCTGGTTATTTTCTTTGCTCTGACACTCTGCCAAGTCAACGTACACTGATCACGCTGCCTTCTGCGCTGTGGGGTACGCTGTGGGGGTGCAGGGTAAAAACCAAGCGCAGGCCGATTTACAGGTATTGCTAGGGCAGGAAGAGCTTTGGCAAAGGTCCCAGGAAAAATGTCAAATCACTGGAAGTGCGTGACCCCTCTTTCCCCTTTTTCATTGAGGAAGGTTGGGAGGTGAAGTGCAAGACACCCGTAAAGTCTCCCTTGCAGCCAAAATCACTGTCTCAGCAGGGTCCGTGAGCAGAGGGGGCATCGTCATCATTGTCTTGCTTTCTCCTGGGAAGGAGAAATGGGAGCAAAGGGATGAGGTCTGTAAGAAAATAAAGTGGTGAATAGGAATGAGAGGCCAATTAAGCCCTGCACACACGCAGGCTCCCTGCACGGCAGCTGACCTACAAAGGATATTTCGTGTAGACAAAGGGCTGCACATTGAGCTGATAAAGTAACCAGATGCAAAAGCCATGCAGCATCAAGCCGTGTTGAGGGGAGTAGGTAACTCTCACGTTAACCTTATTATAAAGAGACGATCAATGCCACATAAAGCAGGTACATCGGCATAAACATCCAGATTGAGCTCCAGTCTTGCCTATTCTTGCTGATAGAGTTTGCAACACTTTAAATGCAAAAGGAGAAGGCAGTTTCCGGGAAAATTCTTTCTCTGTGTTTGCAGTTGTGCAGCTGGGTGAAGCTGGAAGAAAGCTACCCCCGGAAAACCCAACTCGCCTGCCACCCCACAGGACGGCAGGGCTTGAGCAGGCCACCATCTCCTTGTGAGAACTGGGGGATGAGCTGCCTTCTCCTCCTACAAACATCCCTGCTTTTTCCTGCTGGGAAGAAGGCAGTGAGTGACAGCTGGGGAGGAGGAAAAGAGGCAAATGGGGGCGTGAAAATTCACAATTCTGTGTGTGGCTTGTTTGCAAGTGAGCACCGAAGCCTGTCCCTAGACAGACACATCATAGTGAGTGAAAGGGGCTCTTTTAAGCATAATAACATTTTAAAGTCTATCATTTGGGACGTAATCTGAGTTCAGATGAATGATTTTTCAACCTATTACGCTGGCAATAGCATACTTTCCAATCTCCCTCCCCCTCCCCCACTTCATTAAGGAACGCTTCCACTCCTGCTTCCTCTATTGGATATTGGAACAATGCACCCTCCAAGACTGTTTACTTCCATGGAGATCTCTGATAAAAATGCAATGACTGGAAACTGTGAAGATAGAGCAGTCTGAGGAACAGGAAATTTAAAGGCACAAATATGCAAAACTCCTCGAGATGCTGCCAAGGCAGCAATTTCAGAAGGAAAACCATGCTGAGACATAATTTCCCCCAGTAGCTGCAAGTCACTCAGCAGCCTTGAATTAAGCTCCCACCTCTGCTGTCTCCGCGTGGCCTCACGAGACAGGAACAAAATCCTTTATCAGCAGTACCAAGAAAACCTCCAAACAGTGTAACTATTAGAAGGCCCCAATTAAAGCCAGGGAGCTGGCAGCTGCCCCGCTATGATTAATTGGTCCACACATCTCCCTGTGCCTGGGCTCAGCCATGCTGAGTTAATGCTTGAGAAGTTCATAACCTGAGCAGCCCCTTGGCTTTCAAAGACACAGCCTCGGCTGCCCAGCGGTTTCTCCAAGAGACAGGTAGAATGGGAGTTCGGATTCCTCTTTTTCTCTCCTCTTTCTTGAAAACATCCTTAGGACTGGGGCACAGAACAGGGACTACGCTGCGCTCCGTGACATGTTGTACACTGAAATAAAGAACAACTAGACCTTCACAGTAAGGAGGAGATTAGACAGAGAAATCTGTTTTCATAAACAAGCAGGACTAGCAACACAAGTGGGTTATGGGCTTATAATAAAGAATACTGCCTTACTGCTAGGAGAAATTCAGCAGTAAAAAAAGAAAAAGGAGAAAAGTAGGGATATGCAGACACTCTGTGCATCAATAGGAACCTCCCGCAGCGCGCTTCCCGGCTTCAGCAGCCTGTGTGAACCCATTTACCACCCTGGCTCCTGTTCGGCTGCAGGCACACTTGCACATCTACATGCATCTGCATGCCTAATGAAGACATGCTAGGGAAACGAAATGGAAACCAACAAAAGCAAGAAGGGTGCTGGTAAGGACAGAGTCCCAATTAACAACTGAAGAGAAAGCTGGCCAATACCTTTCATGTTATGTGACTAGTTGCAATTTGTAGCCTTCAAACAATTTTTTAATTTGCAATGACAAATTCTTTTGTCTCATTTGATGCCTGACGTCAGAGTCATTGAAACCTGCTGCTGATGCAGCCCTGGAGGCTGATGCCCCACGAAGCCTCAAAACAGGCACTACCCCCCACCCTGCAGAAATCCTGTTGGTGAGAGCTGGGTCCAGTGTCCAGGACCTTTCAGTCCTTAGTCTCTCCTGGGGCAGCTACCAAGGGCTGATGAAGGTCACCCAGAGTACTGGTACAATGGCTGCGTGTCTAATAATACACCAGGGACTTTGATCGTAAAAATCACAAGTTCTGCAAAACAGATCTTATGTTGTCCACCTTTTAATTCCTTCCAATTGTCCAATTCCTGTCCAATTGTAAAATGTCCCTGTGTGACCATGGAACCCTTCAAAGCAGTTTCTCTTACTTGTCTTGCCGCGAAAGCCTGTTCAGACCTCTACAAACGTCAGGTGAGATACTGAGGCATCCAGCTACCCTGTCCTCCAGGTTTCCACAACCTCTCCCCTCCTCTCTGTCCCCTGGGGACACAGGAGCACTGGGCATGGAAGCCAGACAGTTCTGCCTTTTGCACTTTTGCTGGCCCTCTCAGCAGAAGACTTGTGAGCACATTCGCAAAGCTCCACCACAGCATTGCAGACAGGGCGAGCACCCTCGTTTCCACTGTGCAGCAAAAGGGACCAAACTGGCAGGAGATCCACCAACCTCCTAAGGCCACAAAGGATGTCAGGTGGCACAGTCCAGGCTCTGCCACCCTGGCGAGCAGTTCAGCCCTTCTCAGTGAGCCACAGAGCTCGGAAAGGCTCTTAGGCCACTGTGCGTGGACTACATGACTTTCTGTGTAAAGGGCAGTCAGAAAATACTGATTGCATGCATGTATGTACGTTCAGAAAAGTACCTCTACGTAACGTGCTTCTGCTGAAAATACCTGCCTATTGTGTTCAATACCACTGCATATCTATTAAATGTGTGCACAGAAAGGGTGCTGATTGCTTTTCCACGCAACAGTTATAGTCACGACTGCTGTAGAAAATGCATTCAACATGAAGTGAATTCATGTTTAGAAAACGGAGCTGCCTCCAGAAACCTCCTGCATTTTAATTGCCATCTGGATATACGTGGGGTCCTCTGTTTTATAACAATGCTACCTTTTCAGTTGCCTTTCCCACTCCTTTAATATGGAGATTTTTATTGTCAGCCATACCTTTTAATGGAGGTGGCAGTGCTGCGAACAGGGCACCCAGGTGCTTCGCACACACAGTTACTGCAGGCACGACCCCAGCACCGAGAGAGCACGTGGGTCTAATGGAGGGTCCCGGGGGGAGCTGGGGGCCTGTCCCCAGATGTTGGGGTTGATGGCAGCAGGGCAGCCCGCTGCTCTGCCAGGGAATCTCAGCAAGGCATCTCCCCTTGGCAGCACACACTGACATTTCCCCAGCGTATTTTACTTCCACGGTGCCCATTTTGCAGCCCATCCATCATCTGAGAGGGGAGGGGGAGGAGGGCCGGGGGCAGGAAAACAAACACAAACCTGCAATCTCTATTTTATGCATTGTACAAGGGCAGGGCATGCAGCAACAGAGCTGCTGGGAGCTTCCCCAGCAGGCAGGGAAAAGGGAATAGGGGAATGTTAATGGGGGGAACGCAGCTGGGGAGTGAGGAGACCAGTTTGGTCATTTGTGGATGAAACCTTTGTTATAGGAGCTTGAGTCCGGGAGGAGCATCTCAGGGGCCATCACCTCCAAGGCAGCTGGGGTGGAAAGTCCCCCCATTTGTTTAGGGGCAAGCCTTATTTCAATCAGCTTGTGTGCCCATAGTTGATAGGCAAGCCTGAAGCAGAAGTACCAGAAACAGTACAAAAATCTCCCACACCAGCCACGCACTTCCAAAGCTCACAGGACAGTCTCATGCTGGAGACCATGCCTAATAAATCTACCCAACTGCTTTGTGATAAATCTCATCCAGGATTAATCTTTTCACTTCTGTCAGATACGCTGCCCTTTTTGGATGTGTGCGTAGCAGCAAGGGAGAAGCTGGAGCCACTTCTTCCAACACTACAAATTTCTGCTTTCCATCTGGCATTCCAAGAAAAGATTACCTCTGGTCTCCCCCACACCCGTTCAGATAAAAAACTTCGACTGGAGACATAAGTGTTTACAGAAATCTGCCCCTGTCTTTGTTCAGATTCCTACTTTGGTAGCACCATTTTCCTCGCTTTGCCTTGAACTCCATGATGTTTGCCACAGTATGATTACACACCAAAAAAAAACCCAGCAAAAAGAAGAGAATATATTATTTCTCTTGCAGAGAAACCAAGCAGCACTGATGACCCTGTAGGCCAGCGAGAAGTCTGAGGTTCAGTAGTTCCCTGTTTCCATCAAATAATCTGGGAAACTTTCAGTGTGATCCTGTTGGAGGCAGCAAAAACACAGATGTCTGACAGCAGGTAAGGAGCAGTTCAAGCAGCTCAAAGAGCTCTCAGAGCTGTCCTACACTTTGCGCACTAGTGGGAAAGTGGCTGGAATGATAACACATGTGCCATTTGTCGGGTTGTCACCAGGAGAGGTATCTCCAGGACAAACCAATAATAAAATCACTGTCTTCCGCTCCCAGAATTGTTCCTATTATCTGCCTCCTCGCTTGCCAGAGGTTTCACACTTGCTTGGGAAAATTCAGGTTCCATCACCTTCTCTGATCACAACATCAGGCGTGACTTACCGAGGAAGCCAGATGAATTTCACAGAATCACAGAATCTTCATGGTTGGAAGAGACCTTTGAGAGCATTGAGTCCAACAAAAAAAACCCCAACAAAACAAACAAACAAACAAATCCCACACACAACACCAAAACAAAAAAACCAACACCCCATCACCACAACAATCACCACACCCAACAATCTCAGGCACTAGAGCATGCCCTGAAGTGCCACAACACTTTCTTAAATCCCTCCAGGGATGGTGACTCCACCACCTCCCTGGGCAGGCCGTTCCAGGGCCTGACCACTCTCTCAGGAAAGTCATTCTTCCCAATATCTAATCCAAACCTCCCCTGCCCCAACTTCAGACCATTTCCTCTGCTCCTGTCATCATTCCCTTGGGAGAAGAGGCCAACCCCCACCTCTCTACACCCTCCTTTCAGGGAGCTGTAGAGGGCAATGAGTTCTCCCCTCAGCTTCCTCTTCTCCACACTGAACATGCCCTTCTTACTTTACTGTCCAACCAGTATCAGGAAAAAAACCTCAAACCCACAAATAGCTAAGCTGCTTCTCACTCAGTAGACGAAATGCAATGGGTTTCATGCATCACTTTTACACACCTTTGTGTAATTATGTATAATACACACACAAGCACACTCCCTGGAAACAGTCACTTTACATCAAAGTACAGAAATGCTATTTTTTTCACCCAAGAGCCAGCACAGCTGGTTCAACAGTTGTGCTGAAGGGCCCTTTCGGAGACCAGGGCTGTGTTGTACTAAAGCACCGTACACAGCAGTCCCTCGCTCGGAGACCTGACCCCCAGTAAACAGCCTGGAGAAGCAGCCTGAAAGAGGAATTAACAAAAGGGACATTTCCAATTCACAGCATTTGTGGCCAAAGGCAGAGTTGCCTTTTGGTTAAAGGGGTTTCTAATTTCAGCTGTTCTTCATGTACTCTCCGAGGCTTTGCTGCCGGGAGAGATGGCTGAGAGGGATGTACACATGTCCCTTGGCTGCCACAGCTTCCCCAGGTACCTTTTGATCTGTGTTGAAACAGAGGGCCATGGACTAGAACTGTGGCCCATCCAGCAGTTGTTTTAGCATGAAGTTCTGGCAGGAGGAGGGCGAAGGCAGCAGCATTTCAGCCTCTGCAGCTAAAACTGACTGCGGTTGTTAGTTGGAGTCCGGAGGGGGGACTCCTGGTCAAAGCCCCCATCACTGAATGTCTCTTCCTTAGCTTTTTCTGTTGTCATTTGCTATTCAGCAGTGCAAATGATCACAGGCAACGTGATTTCCAGAGCTTCTTTTCATTTAGACAGACAATCTCAAGTGGTGGATGGTCCTACACCAGGTTTTGTTAATACAGAATCACATGGGGTTGGAAGGGACCTCTGGAGATCATCTAGTCCAATCCCCTGCCAGCGCAGGTCCACCCAGAGCAGGTTGCACAGGAACGTGTCCAGGTGGGGTTTGAATGTCTCCAGAGAAGGAGACTCCCCCCCCTCCCTGGGCAGCCTCTTCCAGGGCTCTGCCACCCTCCCAGCAAAGAAGTTCCTCCTCATGTTTAGGTGGAACTTCTTATATTCAAATGTGTGGCCATTTCTTCTTGTCCTGTCCCTGGGCACCACTGAAAAAAGACTGGCCCCATCCTCCTGACACCCTCCCTTTAAGTATTTATAAGCATTGATCAGATCCCCCCTCAGTCTTCTCTTCTCCAGACTAAAAAGACCCAAGTCCCTCAGCCTTTTCTCATGAGAGGGATGCTCCAGGCCCTTATCATCTTTGTAGCCCTCTGCTGTCCCCTCTCCAGCAGTTCCCTGTCCTTCTGGAACTGGG
>VXAK01004673.1:0-22900 GCA_013399435.1 Arenaria interpres
AAAAACTCCTAACAAACAAAAAGACCTGCATGGAACTTGCAAGGCATATTATTTCAAATACAGTCATTTAGTGTTTACATAATTGTGAAGTCTTAAGGATTTCACATTTCTAATAAATAAAACATAGCTATATTAAAAGCATCTTAAACAACTCTTCTCTTATAAATTTAAAATGGTAATTTGTTGTCTGGACTCCTGAGTCTGTTCGCATTAAGAAAAGTAAAAATATTATATAACTGTTTAATTTTATTTTTTTTACTGCATTGTGTTTTACAGGAATAACTTTGCCGTATTCACGTATCGTGCATTAAGAAAATCCTCTTTCTTATTTCCATGCACGCTTATTCCAAATTAGAAAAGAGGGTTTCATTTGTCTCTTAGTAATAATAGACTGTTTTATTCAAGGAGTAGAGGACGTTAGCCCAGAGTTCTAAGTCTGTCTTAATCTGTTACAAGGTAAAATGATAGATGTATCACTTTGTTTCAAACACAGCCTTTTCTGACACTGTTTTTTGTAGGGGATGATATGGTGGGAAAATGTAGCTTAAATTATGTACAAGATGTATCTATGTGTTCAGATATGGGCTCTGCTGTTCCCTTTCTGTCCCACTTTCAGCACTGATATCCTTCGTGTTGCTATACCTTTCTGCCATATGTCTCTTCATTTGTAGTCCCTGACCTCTATTTTCTAATAGATATTCTAAGTACCCACACAAGAAGGGAGACTGCTTTAGGCTCATGCTATCTGAAGTGAGAAGAGGACTGGTAATAAGCTTGTGATCGTGACTAAAATTGCAATACTTGTTCATGCATTGTGTAGGGTTTGATAGTGCCAAAATATGTTGGAACGCTGAGCATAGAGGATGGAGGTAAAAACATGTATTTGGTGCTTATGAGCTCTGTAAGGATCCCTCAAGGCCCTTCAATTGGCTTAAACAAGCCCAACTAAACATAATGTCAAAAGAGACACTGTTAAAGTAGAGTTTGTTAGTGTTTTTCATTAGTGTGTTTTACAGAATTCTTGGGAAAAAAAATCCTGATGCCATCACCCCATGGAGGTTTTGAAGAATAAAGTTAACTATAATTCCAGCAGAAGCACATCTGAGATTATGTCAGAAATGTAAATAGATCCTTGACCTTATTTCTATTTGCTTTCTTAATAACCATAAATTAAAATAATACACAAGGATGTGCTTGTTATGGTCATCAGCAAGGCAAGGGAAAAAAGATCACAATTAGGTCAGAATAATGGGATACAAAAATAACGGTTTAAAGTCAAAGCTGGGAAGAATTAAAAACTTGATAAAACTGACAAATGCGAGATACTTGGCTTTAAGTCAGTCTTGGAAAATACATTAACTAGTTCTGTCTTTGTGGTCATTGCAAGGGTTTTCTTCCCAGATGGGTGAACTGAGTATGCCACATTTACAATTTTCACAAGCCTTTGCAGCTAGCCAGTATGAGAATCAGCCTTTAAGTCAATGTTTATTTAAGATGTTGTATTGTGGCAAAAACCCTGTATTTTTTGGAGGGAACTTGGTAGACTCTTTCATTGTGGTAATAACTTTTCCGTTCTTTTCTTGAAGATAATTTAAAAATGAGTCAATGTTCTATGTTTCAGTAACATTTTAGTAAATGCAATGTTATGATATACTTTACTCAGGGACTAATCAGGGAACAGAGACAAAACTAAAAGGGAACATCTCTCTATTCAAAAATCTCACTTTATAAATATAAATAAAATCAGTGTGAGCCAGACTACATAACTTTTGAAGCAGTATATTTAAAATGTGGATAATGGAGAACACTTTTTAGGTCTAAATGTTAAAATACACAAACTGCAAACAGCTAACCAGAATAACCCATATACGTATACAAATTCAGTACCATAACACAACCTCTGCAGAAGCAGCCACATAAAAAATGTGCATTGAATTTCCCACCTCTTGAATGCAGCTGTTCTAATTCTCAAAAGCTGGAAGCTAAAAGTAAGTAGTTGTATTACCTAGTCCGCTTATTGAATATTAGAAGAAAAAAAATGGGGGAGGAACCCACTGTGTTGACAGAGATAAATGGATTGATGAATGCTGATCAATAGATCAACAAACACATGTGAAAAAATTCTGGTGACACTGTATTGTGTTAGTGAAATTCTTACCCACTTCAGTTTGCTCTTACCTTTTTGTGGCAAGTTTGATCTATAATGAAAGTTTAATACCAATAAAAGCAAAGTAATTAAAAATGGGGCTATATTTTCAGCCTGGTGATACTGGATGAAAATGGTTGGCTCAAAAATGATGTGGACTCCTGTTTCATTAATGCTTTTCCTATTTAGCAGCCTCTGCTACATACTGTGTTACATGTGGGGAGGCTGGAAACTAAAACAGCTTCTGTTGTTTCAGCGCTACCTGCTTGTGACACTGTTAGCTTTTGCTTTTATGGAGTCTCCTGTGCTGGCAAAGCCAGGAATTGAGATACTGCCCTTTGTATGGGGGAGGTGGTGGAGACTTTTTCTCTAATTGCTTCAGGATGCTTCTGTGGTAGAGATTATTCTCAATTCCATGTCTTGAGACAAAGTGTTGTAATTTGGAATAAAACTAGTACAAAATGTACTGCAAGTACAAGTAAAGGTAGATTAGCTGGTGCAACATCTAGATATAGGCAAACTTGCATGTATATTCAGCTCTGTTTCTGCGTTCTTTGGCTGTACCTGGAAAGTGATCTGGGGAGGCTGTTGAAAGCAAAACACATAATTCTGCAGTTTTGTCCTACAAAGCAAAAGAATTATCCCACAGCTCAAAAATAACTAAGCACTTCTATATTTTTGAATAACTGAATACTTCTCATCTATCAGAAATTCACAGTGGAAAGTATCAGATAAGTGAGTGTCTTTAACTGCTTATTGACAAAATAAAAATATTTACTGGAAATTTAGTATTGCATTAAAGTTCAATATGAAGTAGTTAGAATCTTACAGTATTTCTTGAAATAGAATTTTTTTTCAGGAAGTAAAAGAAGCTCAGCTTGTCCTTGACGTACAAATAACTAAATCTTCTTGTCTCTGAAAGAACAATTTTTCCTGCAGTAGTAATGCTTCTGGAACTTTTCTGGAGAGCTGCTGCTGATAGTTTGTACTGAAGAAATATTTTTCAAAGTAGGGTGCATACCTTAATATTTTTTTTCTTTTCCCAAGAAGATTCACATCTCCATTTTTGTGGCAAATCTTTTCCTTACAAGTATCATTGTGATGCTGTGTAGACATTTCATTGTTCTAACTGAAATTTCAATTTGCTTTTGTTTCTATTCTGAAAACTTTCATTCTGTAATGTATCCCAAAGGGAGGGAGCTGCCCTAAAAAGTTTTGAAGATGGATGTATGTATGTGATGTATCTGCAACAAAACAAGATGTCAAAAACCTGTTCTGGGCAAACAAAGTAGAGGCAAAGATAGGAGTATCTTAAAATTGTGAAACTATATTTCTGAGGGAAGGACCCAACTATAGACCACTTTTTTTAAATTAAAAATAAGAGCTACTTTTAATAGCAACAAGCATATGGATTTTTCATGACTGCTAAAATTTCAGCATTGCTCTCTGGCACCTCAGTTGTCTCAAAGATTTTCAGGAACCTATTTGTCACTATACTGGGTGATGACAGCCCAAAACTATTTGTCACTGTGAGTGACAAATAATACCCACCACTAGGGACTTCTTGGTTGTATTTTATTTGTAAATCACAAAAGCAAGAAGGCATATTTGAAATTCCCCACAGAGAGTGAATGAAGGACTTTCTACATGTTTTATTTGTATACTGTACTAGTCTAATTTCATATAATAAGTAAGTATGATTGAAACAAGAAGGTTTGAGACACTTTCCTCCACAGCTTGCAGAAGTATGCTCATAAACCTATTGAGGAAACATGGGATTGAGCTTTCTCACTGTGAATTAAGACACTGCTGGGGCGAGGCTAGAGGGGAGGGGGCAGAAATCTGCATTTTGCAGCCAGTCCCAGAAGACTACTCCTATTACTTACTGACCTGAAAAATCTGACCGGGAGAAGTAATATTACAGTATCTGTACTCTACAGATACTTGTAGAACAGAAGTTTATAGTAGAGCTAATATTAACTTTTAAAGCGGTAAGGACTGCTTTGGTTATATCACACAGCTGATTTGACTGCTTTGTATAGTTTGAGACGCTGTCAGAAATAGAGACTTTTTTGTCTTGTTCTGTTTGCTTATTTTTTAAATCATCTCACCCTCTATGCAAAGCTCTTCGATGTCTTGTTTTTAACTTGAATTTGGCTTTGAATGCATTTTTGTTCATGTGATGGATTTTTTTTTAATGAATTTGAAGAGTTGCTATCCTATAGAGTTTTCTATTTAACATATCTTGAATATATTAAACTATTATATAGTGTGATTTAGTGGTATTATGACACTGGCACTACGTTAAGTACAAATGTTCTTGTCCTACTACAGTTATTTGCACATTCATGCTAGGACATTCTCTACCACATGGTTTTAAGCGTGTGTTATCATACTGCCCTAAAACAATCTGGACATATACATATACTGGTTTAAATGCAAAAATTCAGCTTGCAGCTGCTGCATCATAGTAACATTGCTATAAGGAAAAAGTTGCAAGACTACTTAAGCAGTTTGGCTGCATGCTTTGTAAATATTCCTCTCCCAGTGAATCTCATTCTGTTATTCAATTCTTCAGCTTGTTAAAAAAGATGGTCTGTTACTGAAGTATCTGATCAATTTCATGGTGATAATCTCAATTACTTTGTATTATTATAAGACCATCATTTTACCAGTAATGCATCTAAAGCATATGTAACCATTTCTGTATTGTTTTAGGCAAATTATTATTAAGACAAAAGAACTAGCTTTCAACTGAAGTGTTGTTAGCCTTTTTTGAAAAGGCAATCTTTCCTTTAAGCTTGTTTCTCATGACTCTTTCAGAGAAAGTGTGATCTCCTTGGTTGGGTTAAAATTGGAAAGAAAACAACACTGTTGTTCTAAAGACAGAAACTCTTAACTGTCAACAAAATTTCAAACCTTATATAGCTAAGGACTCCTTTTATTTGCTTGCTGTATCTTAATGAATTTGATCCTTAACTGCACTCACAGTAATTCTATTAGTACAGATAAACTGACACAGTTGACTTTGTCCCCTCAAACATGCTGCTACTTGCTACCTGACATAAATTTTTCCCATTCCTTTCCAACTGTGTGTATGTCAATAGAACTGCCAGTATAGCCACACAGGGATCTCATTAGTCTCACTATTTCTGGTTTTAAATACAATTATTCTTTTCCAAAACATATATCAGAGAGTGCCTTATTTTGGTCACTTTAAATGTATTCCCAATTTACTTACACTATCCTGAGGAAATAAACTCCTATCTAAAAATAGTGTGTTTATATAACAGAATACCTTTGCTGTGAACACATGCTGCGTAGGAGCACTTATCTGCTTTTGGCATTCCACACCCCTTGCAGCTTGGGGCTTACAGCTTTTGGAATTCACGGGTAAGGGGAATATAAGAAGAAAGTTGAGCCTTGGTTATTCCAGCAATGGTAGAATCAGAGCTGTGGGGAGTCAGTTCTGAGGTCCATAATTGTTCCTTTAGTCAAAAATAGCTTTGTCTGAGCAAGGGCTCCACAGTATCTGAAGATGGCACATGATTTTTAGACAATTTAGTAAACTTTAAGTGTTGATTCTGATTTTTAAATAATATTGTAGCAATAAGCTGCCCATCCTTTCAAGAATGATTTGATTTTTCTTGATATTCAGAGGATCAGAAGAGCAATTAATATATTTAGGGGGATGGGGTGGTGTTTGAGGGCAGGAGGGTTAAACCAATGTGAGAAACATTGGTACAGTGGGAAGATACCATTAGGCTATAGATGCATATTATAAGAAATAGGAATTGATCCTCAAAACTTAAGATTTCTTTTTTATATAAATTGGAACAGAGTGGAGTATTTATTGCCTGAAGTTAATCTGTAGCCTAACCACCAGTTCTGTTCCTTTTCCACTTAGAGTGGAATTAATGCCCAGAAAAGAAAACAAGGTCTGTGAAAGAAATCTTTCCAACAAACTTGGAGGGAGGGATGAGGCAGAGCAAGCTTGTGGATGCTTAACTGTCCTCCTGATAGAGCCAAAAAATATCTACTCCCTTCCTCAAAGATACCTCACACTTAACTGGCAAACGAATGAAAAAGAAACATGTTGAAGGCCGAATGCTTGCACTGGAATACCTAACACTTTGCCACCAACATTCACTAGTGTTTATAGCACTATACAAGCCAAAAAAAAAAAATCTTTAATGCTTGGTTTTTTTGAGATGTACATGTTACAGCATATAAGGCTAATGGAAAGTCAAACAAGCTAGTAGTAAAAACAAAGCACATCTTCTAGGTCCGCATTAAATGAAAGGTACATCTGTTTAAGGTGATGAATTGCTTAATTTCTGGATGGTATTTAAATACTTCTATTAAATACTTTCTAAACAGTCTTTCATTGAGAAATTGTAACTTTTCATGTGATACTGACAGTAAAAGTACTGAACAACCTGTATGAGAAACCAGAAATCTGAAATATAATACAAGGTATCAACAATGTTTCCATTCATTGCCAGTGACAAAGTTACAGTTGCAACTGCAATATAGCAGAACTTAGATGCTAGTAACTTCATAAGGGTTTCCCCATTTTTCCCTGAATCTAATAGGAACAGGTTGTGAGGAAAAACACTAATTAAAAGAATCGGTGGCTTTTCTCCAGCACTGAAATATGAGGTCATTACTACTTGTTAAAATACTTATCCCACTCAAATATTCATAATTATCTATTAGGTTTCTTGCAGCCAGGGAGACTATGATAATACATCTAGCTCTTGTTATTAGATGGTAGTTTTCATCAGTATTCAAGATTAGTCCATTACTCTGAACCATAGCCACATCAATATAAATCACCAATGCAAATGCTAAATAAAAGTAAGTTCTTTGTGGCAAGGACACTGCCAGTTCCTTTACTTTCAAGAGTATTTTTAATTCTGCATTACTTGCAGCAGTTTGAAACCTGAAAATATAATTTCTCTTGCTCTTGATTTTTGTCCTTTCCCATTCAATAAGCACTGGGGTACGTGGAGGTTTATGCATGTACCTTTCCCTGTGGTGAGCTCAGAATGTACTTTTTTGTTTCAATATGATGCTTCTGCAGCTTGGGGCTCTGGTCTCACTGCCAGTGCAACAGTTCATCTGCAAAATCAGAAGTAGTATTAATTTACAGAAAGCTCTGAACTCGCTCATTTTAGTAGATGTACTACCAAAATTATGTAGTCTCCCATGTCTCCAGCATATGGTATGTAATGTATGCAAGATCATTGTATCCACAGTGAAGTTGCCATTAGTTGAGAAAACATCTCAAATTCTTGGTCAGGAGGTGGATTTATTAGCAAAAGTTGCTCACTCTAAATGAAAACAATAGTTTTAAACAGTTTGGTATGTTCAAATGAAACAAAGAATATATCTAATTGCCTGAACTGTTATTTCTGGGATGCATCCTGGACTACATCAAAAGAAGCGCGTCCAGCATGTTGAGGGAAGTGATTCTGCCCCTCAGCTCTGCTCTGGTGAGACCCCTCCTGGAATACTACATCCAGCCCTGGAATCCTTAATGCAGGAAGGACAAGGACCTGTTGGAATGGGTCGAGAGGAGGGCTGTGAAGATGATCAGAGGGCTGGAGCACCTCTGCTATGAGGACAAGCTGAGAGAGTTTGGGTTGTTCAGCCTGGAGAAGGCTCCAGGGAGACCTTATAGCAGCCTTGCAGCACCTGAAGGGGGCCTACAGGAGAGATGGGGAGGGACTCTTTACCAGGAAGTGTAGTGATAGGACGAGGGGGAATGGCTTTAAACTGAAAGAGGGGAGATTTATATTAGGAACAAATTCTTTAGTGTGAGGGTGGTGAGACACTGGAACAGGTTGCCCAGGGAAGCTGTGGGTGCCCCACCCCTGGAAGTGTTCAAGACCAGGCTGGATGGGGCTTTGATCAACCTGGTCTAGTGGGAGGTGTCTTTGCCCAGGACAGGGGGGTTGGAACTTGATGATCTTTAAGGCCCCTTCCAACATGAACCATTCTATGATTCTGAATATGGACTTACAGGTAAACAAGAATGTTTCATAAAAACAACTGTTCAACTGGTGAAGCTCTTTGTTTAGTCATGGATTGAAAAAGCTTTGGGATACTGGATCTATTTCCAGGAAAACTTCATTCACTACTCAACAAATTTTGTCATGGAAGAAGCTCATGAAATCAGTGTATTAGATGGGAAACACCATGGTCAAATCCAGGAGGAAATGAAAAGGTGGCAACTCTTACAACTGTGAGAGATCTCTTAAAATACCTGAATCTGTTATAGCCTTTTTTTTTTTCTTCCCATAGAATAATAGGGAGTTAGCAGTTGTTTTAAAGGGGAATGGGAGGGAAAAGGTGAAAGTGTGGAGAGGAAAATAAGGACAATGTTTAATAATTTTCTGACACTTAAGACCTGTTGAGGTCAACTGAGGATCCAAGTTGAGGAAATTGACTTTTGGTCAATGTACTGAAGAAGGCAGAGCTATGCAGCACTGCAAGGACTTAGGACAGCTGTGTGTGTGTCCTTTACACATCTATTAGATGTCTAATTCTCATTGCCTAAGTATTTGGTCACTTGAAGGAGTTGTAAGGTACACAAGCCTGTAATTTCATAGCTTCATCTCTATGTTAACCTGTAACCTCAACATTCTTTCCTTATCAGCAAAATTTAATTCCGCTTATTTATAGGTTTGTGTTCATTAAAAAAAAAAAAAATATATATCACTATAAAGATTTTTGTATTAAATGCTTTGGTCAAGCAGAGGAACTGTAGGAAACATCATTGTGCTTACACTGCACTGGAATGTTGGTGGCTACTGTTTCATCCATCTAGACAATATAGTAGTTAAAGAATTTTTCTAATCTGGGATAAGATTGCTAACATAGCTGAAATGTTCTCATCTTGTTTAAGTTTTAGTAAAATGAGTGAAAGATTTCTGGATTGAAATTAAAACCAAATGAGAATAGAACTGTAAAATAAGTACTTGAATATCTCTATTCCAAGAACTAGTATACTTACTGTAATACTCATATCTTTTTGTTCACAAAGAGGTGAAGGGGTCAGCAGTGTTTAGAGTCAACCTTAGCTCCATTTTTTTGGTCTGTCAGCTTCATAAATAACACCTTTCCCAAAAAGCAGAGAAGTTATTTGTGCTATGTGGTATGAAAAGGAAAGTAGTTGATCTGCTAAGAGCGATTGGAAGAGGTTTGATGCTGATAATTTGGTATCAGGTTAACAGTAGTGTAATGTGACATTGCCCTAGGGATTTCCCGTGAAGAAATTAAGTAATGCTCTAGCATATCTGTCATAGCAGTACCCCCTTAGAAAAATATCATAGGGGTAGGAGAAAGTGGTTTACAAGAACACAGTGAGATCATGACTGTTACTCCAGAGTTTTGACTGAAATATTGTGAAGTGCTGTAGGTTATTGGACATCATGTATTTTCACCAAAAAATGGAAGTTTGAGGTGATTACTCCTAGCAGATATCGATCCCAAATGGGATACTGCAAGAGTGAAAGTAGAGGTATTTAATGAAATTTAGTCTTGCAATATATATCCCACAGCAGAGATATAAAACCTAGTTTGGAAATGTTGTTGCTGTATGTGAGTTTTTTGGTTTGGATTTCTTGTGGGGTTTTTCTGAGCTTGAAGAGAATAGTATGAACTTGCCCTATCTACTTCAGTCTTTTCAAGAGCAGTCAGAGAGAAATTTTGCTAGATGAGACAAGTACATACTCTGATGAAAGTTATCCATCTACAGGGAAGATGAGCTACACGGACTTTCCTTGTTTAGTTTCAACATAATGCGAGGAGAAACTGGTTTAAACCAGAATAATTTAAAGATACTGTGTAGCATGAATTATTTTTTTCAGGGTTCATTGCAGAGTTTAATACATAGTAAACAAATTTACAGAAACACTTTAAGAAAATAAGAGTTCAAGATGAAACAGTGGATAAGGAACTGGCTGGATGGCCGCACCCAAAGGGGTGCAGTCAACGGCTCAATGTCCAGGTGGCGGCCAGTAACGAGAGGTGTTCCGCAGGGGTCGGTACTGGGACCAATACTATTTAACATCTTTGTCGGCAACATGGACAGTGTGATAGAGTGCACCCTCAGCAAGTTTGCTGATGACACCAAGCTAGGTGGCACAGTTGACATGCTGGAGGGAAGGGATGCCATTCAGAGGGACCTGGACAGGCTGGAGAGGTGGGCTTGTGCAAATTGCATGAGGTTCAACCAAGCCAAGTGCAGGGTCCTGCACCTGGGACGTGGCAACCCCAGGCATAAATACAGGTTGGGTGGAGAATGGCTGGAGAGCAGCCCTGAGGAGAAGGACTTGGGAGTGCTTATGGATGAGAAGCTCAACATGAGTCGGCGGTGCACGCTGGCATCCCAGAGAGCCAACCGTGTCCTGGGCTGCATCAGGAGAAGTGTGGCCAGCAGGTCTCGGGAGGTGATTCTACNTTTACTATGAGGGTGGTGAGACACTGGAACAGGTTTCCCAGAGAAGTTGTGGATGCCCCATCCCTGGAAGTGTTCAAGGCCAGGCTGGATGGGGCTTTGAGCAACCTGGTCTGGTGGGAGGTGTCCCTGCCCATGGCAGGGGGGTTGGAACTCGATGATCTTTAAGGTCCCTTCCAATTCTAACCATTCTATGATTCTATGAAATTATTCTCTCCTTCCTGGGCTAAACAGTGACATAACAAGATAAAGTAGCTATATATCCGTCACTCCCTATGACATGAGGTTATTAATAATATGTAATAACATAAATGTTATTAATGACTTATTTCCATGTGATCTGTCATAAATCTACAGTCTAAAAACCCCTAGCATCTAAGAAGTAGACGTGTCTAGTTATAGCATTTGACTATACAGTGGGATGAGGATACAGATTTGGATACAGAGAAATGATGGAGAAACAGAATCAAGAAAATTCAGATTAACATTAATGTAGAATGAAATTTCTTATGGATGCTGGTTAGTGTTACGCAGCCTAATCAGTCATTTGTTGTACAAATAATGTACTGTCTGAGGCTGCAGTCTGCCAAAACTAAAGGTACTATCTGCAGTGGTTTGCATGGCAAGCCCCAGTGCCTACCAGATAACTAAGATTTTTATGGCAGGGGATACGGTTGTTCACTGTTAGCAGTTGGCTGTAAGACCTCTATACATGATCCCCCCCTTCAATATTATTCCACATACTTAAGTATCTCTTTAGAAAGCAGAGAGGTAGAAAATGGAATTGGGAACTGAAGCAGATACTAAGGTATTTTAACATGTTAAAAGTTAAAACCTCAAGTATTCAAGGTTCACATGCACGCGTCTGGATTTTATGGGCACTGTACAACATCTGAAAACAAGCACCTTGCTCACAAACACACACTCTCTCTATTTAAAAGACACAGATTAAGTGTAAAGTTCTAAACAAAGTGATGCACCCAGCCCAACCATTTTAAACTTGCTGCCTAGGGTTGGGAACAGAGTCAACATCTTCAGAATCAATTTCCAGTGTCACAAATATGACACTACGTGTCATTTCTTATTTTTGGTACACAGACAATTCAAAATAATTAAAGGAGAAATCTGTGGGAAGAATGAAGGTCCAAGACTGTTCAAATCTTTTTCCCTTCTGGCTTAAAATGACTAGTTTAATATTGTCACTTTTATGAAATAAGTTACTTAAATGGCATTTGAACAAATTTTAGGGAAAAAATACAGGACATGTTCCAAGATAACAATTTCTGTGACTAACAGTATTGTTAATGTGGGGTTTATAAAGCTGAGTTAGAATACTTTAAAAGGCACTAAAGATGCAGATAATTTCTCCACAATATTGTCAAAGCCTTGTTCTTGGACTTTTAAGAGATTGCTGTTAACTTTAGGATTTTTTGTTGTTGTCTTTCAGAATATGTGACATAAGAGAAAGAAAGATACTATTTAGAAAGCTGACCTCATGTAAGTGAGTATTTTTAAATGTCAGATTAAGTGAATAGTTTTTGATGTTTAAGGTCTAAAAATAGAGACATGAGACAACAAAGTATAAATAGGACATCAGCAAACACATTATTGAACTTATAATTTTCTGTGTTTACTGAGAGCTTTTAAATAGCAGATTGTAATCATTGTCGGTTAGTGCTGTGCAATGTTTATAATAAAATGCATAAAAGCATGTGGGTTTGCCTTTATTTGCATGAATTTTTTTCTACATTTTCTACAAAGTGAATATATTCAAAGAAGCATTAACATTATGGTAACACATTTGTGTTACCATGAATGGTTAGCTGCAGTATAATCATGTGTCCTGTTTCTGTAACTCATCTACCAATAAAAATAGCTAAAAATAATATTGCTCCATTCATATAACTTAGTCATTGAGCAGAAACTGACCTGCAATTATACTTGCAATCAAAGACAGAGCTAGGTGGATATTCTTGTGATTTAGATGCAATTATGTGTAGATCTTGCTGTTCAACATCCCTATAATTACTGCTTATCACAAAAACTTTCAAAAGATAGGAAGTTATAACTAACTTAAAATGAGACATGAAATTATGAGAACTGTGGTAAAAATGTAGGTATTTTCTGATTTCTGATCAGCAAAAATCACAATTCAATTATTTTTCACTTTAAGAAGTATGGGCTCACACAGGAACAGGGAACAAGACTAAGATTGACTAAACAATAATAATCTGCTGCAGGAGAGTGAAAGATAACTACTAAAAATATTTGGAGAATTTGCCTGGGTGGTTCGAAGGTGTGTGGGGTGTGATTTCTGTTGGATGGTGTTTCTAGTTACAAAAGCAATTATGAAAGCCATTAGACTGTTTGATTCTACAATGAGTATATACATTTCTGGTTTCTGAGAAAATTCCCCTATGTGCTGTAGATCCTTTCTGAATGGTTTCTCTCCTAAATCAACAAGTTCATATAAGAAGGATTGGTTTTAATATTATTTTTCCCAAACTTAATATTTTTTCCAGATGAAAAACTGTCAGAAAATTTATGTCTGAATCTGTTACAATAAAATTCTCTTATTAAATTAACTGTTGTATTGTTTTCCGATCTGAAAACTACCCCACTGAATTTTGCTGGGATTGTGCAATTTTCATTCAGTTCCAGTAGATGTATTAAAGGTACTTTTACCGCTCTTTTTTTTTTTTTTTTTAATTGAATCTAAGATTGTGATCAAACACAGCCGAAACATGTTTGAATAAACAAGAATGGGAATGAACTAGAACTGAAACACACTCTGTAGCTCTAAGTGAAATGGCATAAGTCACTACTCTGGGACAAAATCCCTAAAAGGAAATGTACAAAACAGTTCTAGTCTGGTACCTTATGTGTTTTAAGAAGGCTGTCTCAAAGCAATAGTTGGCAACAAGGTCAGACTTACAGGTAGGCTAGAAAAGGCATTATGCTTCCGTTTAACAGTTTCTTTGACATGTTTGTAGCTGAGAGGTGCATAGCCCATTGCTCCTCTTAGGTTTGAACTTCATCCTCTCTTGGACAGTAGTAAACTGTTTGTGAACCAGTATACTGTCAGTATAGTTACAGTGTACTGTAACCTACACAGCACTATATTTCCCTCAGATGAGCTGAAGGTCCAGCCTTATGGCATCTAGGATGTGTGTCTTATATGTACTGTAATTTAAGGTCTGTGACCTGTCATGTATAAGCTTGGGATCTCAAGCTTTTTTAATATGCTGTAAGCTACAATAACTCTAATTGCCAACACAGAGAAATGTATCAAATATCTCAGCTACTTGGGCAGCACCCAGTTTGGAATTTATTAGCTGCTGTTCTGATCCTAATTTAGTGGCATGGTTTCATCTCACTGAAAGTATAATTGCCATTATTGAATAACTATTTTGATAGGTTATTCCATTTTCTGCCCTGTTTATCTTCTGTTCTTAAGTGTCTCATTTTCCTCTTTCAACATTGCCACCTCAATCTGAGCTCCTTCTGACTTGTTCTTAATATTTTCCAGTGTTTGTTTAATGGCATAATCACTGCTCAATAACGTCTGTTTGTCTTCTGCAATTCTGTCAAATTGGCTGGTTTGAAGAGACAAGTACTTCAATTTTCTGTCCGAGATCCTGCTGTTGCATCACTTTGACACAAGGATTTTTTTGTCTTCCACCCGTTTTCTTCAGTTTGGTCCCATAAAATAACATTTTTTTATGATTATTTTCAAATCAATTACCCATTGAAAAAGTTAAGTTTCTTCAAAAATCTTCTATGGACTGGATATCTCCAATGATTACTAGGGTCTGTACATGAAACAACGCATTTTTAACTTTGCAATCAGGGGTATTTTTGCTGTGGGTATTTAGAAGGAAAAACCATGTCTTTGTATCAGATATTTGGTCTGTCATAATCAACTTGAAACTGCTACTGCCCTTCCATTATGCATATCACATTTTAATATGTAGACATTTGCGAAAGAAAATGGAAATAACTTAAGAGCTTGAAAAAAATCTGATTTTTATTTCATGAGTTACATCATTTGTACTGCTACAGTATCTATTGTGCCCTCTTATGCATCCTCTGGTAGCTGATGCATGGACACATATACTCGTGTGTGCACATACATGCAAAAAAACCCCACTCATAATGGAAACAAGATCCCTGCAAGGGAAATGAGATGTGATACACAGTTATAGATTCTAATTTGAGTCTTTGGAAAAAATACTAAAGATGAGCAGTAATGAAAGTTTATTTACATTTTCTGTCTTCTTTGCTGCTTCTTACTTATTCTTCTTCCCAGTATCTCATAGCACTATTACTGACCTCTGGCTCTTTTTATTTCATAGTTTTAATTACTGATATTTTTGAAGTATCAAGTAGCATCCACATTTTTCTTTTCTGATGGAATTTTTATGGCCATGGTACATTAGAAGTTGCTGGGTGTTTAACAGATACTTCCATTCCACCAAAAATCCTTGTATAATAGAAGTGCTTAGTGCTTTGCATAACTGGTCCTGAAATATTTAAATATAAAGAAATGTATTGCATTTTTGTGGCAAGGTATGGTAGTGTGGGGGCTACAGGAGTGGCTTCTGTGAGAAGCTGCTAGAAGCTTCCCCCACGTCTGATAGAGCCAATATCAGCCAGCACCAAGACAGACCCACTGCTGGTCAAGGCCAAGCCTATCAGTGACAGTGGTAGTGCTTCTGTGATACATTTAAGAAGGGGAAAAAGTCACTGCTCGACAGAAACCAGAGGAGAGGAGTGAGAACAAAACCTCTTCAGACACCAAGGTCAGTGAAGGAGTGGGGAGGAGGTGTTCCAGGCACCAGAGCAGAGATTCCCCTTATCCTGGAGTGAAGCCTATGGTGAAGCAGGCTGTCCTCCTGCAGCCCATGGAGGTTAACAGTGGAGCAGATATCCACCGGCAGGTGGATATCCACCATGGAGGGTGCCATGCAGAGTAAGTGGATATACTTGAAGGAGGCTGTGACCCTGTGGAGAGCCCATGCTGGACCAGGCTCTTGGCAGGACCTGGCACCCCGTGGAGACAGAGGATCCCATGATGGAGCAGGTTTGCTGGCAGAACTTGTGACCTTGTGGGGGACCCACACTGGAGCAGTAGTCTGTTCCTGAAGGACTGTATCCTGTAGAAGGGACACATGCTGGAGCAGTTTGTGAAGAACTACAGCCTGTGGGAAAGACTCATATTAGAGAAGTTCATGGACAATTGTGTCTTATGGGAGGGAGCCCCACTCTGGAGCAGGGGAACAGTGTGAGGAGACCTCCCCCTGAGCAGGAAGGAGTGGCAAAGACAACGTGTGATGAACTGACCCCAACCCCCATTCCCTGTCCCCCCACTGTGAGGGAAGAAAGTCAAGAAAATCGGGATTGAAGCTGAGCCTAAGAAGGGAGAGGTGGGTGGAAGGTGGTTTAAGATTTGGTTTTATTTCTCATTACCCTAGTTTGATTTTTGATTGATAATAAATTAAATTCATTTCCTTGAGTTGAGTCTGCTTTGCCTGTGATGGTAATTGCTTAATGACCTTCCTGTCCTTATACTGACCCACGAGCCTTTTATTGTATTTTCTCTCTCCTGTCCATTTGAGGAGGGGAGTGATAGGATGGTTTGGTGGACACCAAGGTAACTCCACACACACAAGAAGGAAGCGTAACAAAGGAGATACCAGACTGTTGAATTTTGGGGTTATGATTTTTAAAAAGCCAAATTAAATAGAAAAGAAAATATTTTTCACATTAGGATCCTATTTAATGCCTAAGAATTGATAAGAATGATACATGTGACTAGATATAAGTTGCATTTCTTTTTGTGTAGTATGGCCTGCTCTAAAATACATACCTTTTCCAGGCAATTCTGCCTAGCTTGTTTGCTTCAGCTGTTTTAGTTCTTCAAGAAATGGTGGGCTGAGGTTAGAATCAAAGCATTGAATGGGTAGTTTAGGAGTATCTAATTCAAATAGAACGAATTGCACAGGATTATTACTATAATTCTAATGCTTTTATTACTGTACTAGAAAAAGTATTGTTTATATGGTTTTTGAACTTGCACTAGATGCAAGAGATTGCAATCACATATCTTAATTTCTGTGATGTCACTTCTTTCCCTACTGACTTAGTTATTGGAAGTTCTGTTTCCTCTATGACACTGTTTTTTTCATCTCATGCAGAAAAAAATAACAACATATAGCCATTCAAAGATTATCTCTATTTGACTTCTACATTTCTATTTTCAAGCTTACGTAAGGTATTTATCTGATGCAAACCGCTGTTCCAGTGAACAACACATTATTTTTGTGTGCTATTTTGAATATGAATAATCCATTCTGTTAAGAAAGAGGAAAAAACAACAACAAAACCACCAACACTGCAATGAAGAAACCTGATTGGTTGTATGAAGGGGCAAGAGTGTTTTTTCTTAAAAACCCCATTTTTAATTCTCAGTACTGCATCTCTCATTATGTGTATGCTTGGGATAATTATAAAGAAATGTAGGGGTTTTTTTGTTTTTAAATATATTTTTATTATTAAAATATATATGTATAAGATATATACGCAGCAATGTTTTAGCCATCTGCACTGTGCTAGTCACAGGCTCTGCAGGAAGTGGCAGTATAGACTTGTTCATTACTCAGGAGCAAAAAGACTCATTGAGAAATTATATCCCTGTATCTGTTGTAGGTTTTCAATTTGCCCTTCTAGCATTATGGTTTGCAGAGGTTTAAAAGTGTGGTGAGTCTTCTGGCTGTTAAAACTTTGTCCATTCTACCAGTCCAAAACATAACCAGCCACAATCTTCTAAAGTGTGTTCAAGTTGAAAGCATTTCTCACAGATGTTAATGTACCTCAATTTCCATTTATTTACTTTTTTATTACCATCTGATATTGTGACCTACAGTTCCTATTTATTGCCATTACCCAAGCCATCCGGTCTCCTTTTATAATACTAAACCAAAAGTGTGACCAATTACATGGATTCTTAGAGAAAATGCACAAAATCTGAACTGGCTATTGCACAGCTGTGGAGTGCTAACATTTTAAATCTTGGCTGTAAATTTTCTTTCTTCTAATTCCACTAATAATACAAAAATAGAATACTTCTAGGCATTTATGAAATTTCTCTTTAGAACTTCATATTGAAAAATAGGTATTTTTCCTAATCCAAATTCTGAGCCAAAATGTACTCTTAGCGTGGGACCAAAATATGAGGCCTGAATCCATGTCATTAAGAAAGCCACCCTTTATCCTGACTTTAAAATGAACAAAAAATATCAGATTAATACAAAGAGATTCCTAAGAGATTCCTGAGCTAATTCTAAATACATCCCCTTGGTGTAGAGCATCACAGCACAGAGATGGCAAAATAAGTATGGCTGTGCCAAGATGGGTTCTCTGTAGGGCCTGTTTAATGGCTGTAATTTGAAGATCTGTGATGCACTCTGCTGTATGTTCAAAATGTCCTAAGTTCTGCTACTGAAGTTTTATTTTACCATGCTAGTTCTGCTTTTTGAAAGTCTCTTCCCTTCCATCTCCCTTACTGTCATTAACATGGTATGGCAGCTGCCATGAGACCTAGTTGCTGCATGCTTCTCTTGTCAATTAAAGTATTTCCATGCTGGCATTGACAGCCAGAATGAAACATTTCTATGCCATCTTCATGAGCACTGCAAAGGTTGTTTTTTTATTTTTTCTGATGAAGTGGGTAAGTTCATTTAAGCTGTTAACTCTCTTAATTGATTCCACTCTTATTTTTTAATTGTAACTTTACAACTCAAGAATAAATTTTCACATTTATTGGACAGCTTTTAACTAGCTCTTGTTAAAGATGCCTAGCAAGAGGATGCATTATGGTTGCACTAAATCAGCATGACACCCTTCCAGAAACATGTATCTGACATGGTATTGTAAGGACAAAGATAGATGTAACATCCTAGTGACAAATAAGTGCAGCTCATGAAAACTCATTGATTGTTATAGAACAACTTGAAACAAATCTGGCCATACTGCAGCCAAGATGCTTTGCTGCTTTTCCTTGAAGAACACGGAAAATTGTTTTATTCTCCTGCAGTTTATTTTTTTGATTTAGTGGATGTTAAAGTGTGGAAAGAAGATCATAAAATCATAGAAATGTTTGGGTTGGAAGGGACCTATAAGGATCAGCTAGTCTAACCCTCAAGATGCTTCTCTCAAAAGAGGATGCTCCTCTTCACTGTTTTGCTTGTGATTAAGAAGTGAATGAAATTCCAGCAATGTAATAATTAGGGCTTTCTGTATCCACTCAACTCCCCTACTTAAAGAAAAAAGGGGAAATGAGAAATTGGGAAAAGTTAAAGGTAAAATTCTGGTTCTTTGAAATATGGTGGGAGGAATATAATGGTTTGGAGACAATCAATGTACCATCTGCAAACTAAATATGCCCAATTAAATATTTGCACTCTTTCAGTGCAAGTTCATTTTAAATGAGTCTTTAGATGCACCTCTATCACAGTGAAGTAATGTATCAAAACAGGATATAGCAAGCCTAATAACTTTGAGATCCTCTTGAGAAGAAAATGTGGTGAAAGTCCCCTTTGTGCCAGTTTGTGCCAATATCATTTATTGGTACCTATGTATTTGAAAAGAGAAATAACTACCAGGAAACAGAAGGCCAAAGAGAAGAAAGTTATGTGCTGAGAGATGATGTGTGAGAGACTCCCAAGAATCCATCAGCTCTGGAGACCAGTGGTCATGTTGGATCCACAAGAACTGATAAAGTTAGGACACAAAGTTAGCTGAAAATGTGCAAGGCCACTGACACATATTAGCATTAATAACAGGCTGTGTAATTCAGACCACATCCAAGAAGACAGTGGCTGCTATACACAGACAAAGTTGACAGGAGTCTTTACACATCTGTTGAAGAAAGAAAACAAAAACCTTAAGAGACTTTCTGACCTAAAAGTCAGTCATGCATCCATATGATGTGCCACTTCTGAATAAATAGCTGGGATTGGCCTCCCAGCTGTTACTCCAATAAGGTAACATAATGTATGTCTGTTTGAGGGACCAAGCAATGGAATGTACTGTGTGAACAGTTATCTGCTGTTAATAGTAACGGTTTACTTATTGGAACACCTTTAGTTATCAATAGTGATCTGTGTCTTGACTCAATCCCCCATGAGAGAAAAGGGTATTTACTACACAGGAGTACAATGAAATTTTTTTTATACCCATTTGTTTTTAAAATTCACCTTTTCACAGAGATGCATAAAATTAGATTCTTTATGAGGACAGCCTGCAGAATCAAGTTTAAACTGGTTTTGGAAGTTGAGACTGAAGTACCTCATATGTCTGCCAGGGAAGGAAACAATGTGTTGAAATGTTTGTAAGGTAGTTTTGAGCAACTAAAGAAAATCCACTATGGAGGAGAAGCTTTATGTAATGAAGTTAAAGACTGAATTTACGTTTTGACTGGCTTGAAATAAAAGCAAAAAGGATGAAAGAAAGGCTATAATTATTGGAAGAACATAATGTGATGCTTAGACAGGATGTGAAATTCACTGAGGAGCATATTGCAGCTATAATTAGAGATAGTGTTTCAGTCACTTTAAAAATGAGTCATTAGAGAATGCATTAAAAAGTAAAATTCTACATCTGTTGGGTCTCCCAGTTGGGACAGAAATGTAAAACCTAAAAGGGAGATGCAAATTTTTTCTTCTAAGGACCTCTGAGGTTAAATTCCAGAATTGAACCACAAATAAAGCTTTGGAGTTGGAAACAAACGGAAACAAAATAGAAGTATAGATGGCTTGCAATTCTTTGCATATATACTTCTAGAACCTATACAGGGGCAGATACTCTTGTTCTACAGGAAGTTGAAATTGATCACTTAGACATTTTACAAGACATTTCATCTTTCACCCCTGCTTCCAATTGTAGGGAGGGGAATATAGTTCCACTGTATTTTTTCTGTAATGTACACAAAATAAGAAAAGTTGAGTGACTTAGTGTCAGTTCTTCTATGTTCATCTTTAATATAAAATGAACTAGACAGAGAACAGCTTTTACTATTCATTGTTCAACTGTAAAAATTTTCAATTAATTTTTTCTAATCATGCTAGGACTATGGGTGAAAAGCACAGATGTCAATTTTTGATTGCATTGGCTTTTGCAAAGAATTGAATTTTCTGGGGGAGGAGAAGTTTGTAGGAAGGAGGTCAATGCATGTAGCTGGCACCACATTTTTCTCAGGCTGTTTGCATGAGGGAATGTTCTACAATAAAATATATTGCCTAGCAGTTTTAATCAAGCAGCAAGTTGAAGGAAAATGAGCTATTCAGTACTAAAGAGAATTCTAGTATTTGGTCCTACAGTTTCCTCTCTTTTCAGCCTCTAATATACATTATTCTGTAGACATCTTTCTTATTTCAGCTGATCACAATCTGTTTTGAAAAGTGTTTTTTGTTTTTCTCTACATTTGTGCCACAGACTAACCTTGTATAGACTTGTAATAAAATTAGATGACTTGATGTCAGTAGTCTTTCTGGAGGAAAAAACCACCACCACCACCACCAAACAAACAAACAAAAACAAACCAAAAAACCAAATGAACCCCAAAAAATCCCAACAAAAAACCAGCAACAAACCTGACAGATTTGGTGTCTTTAATACTGCATAAGCAACATCATTGCTAATTGCTGGGGAACTCAGGGATGTAATACTTCATTGAACTTAGTTATGATGATTGAAAAAGTACACTTTGTATTTACATCTACTTGTTTAACTTAAAAACTTCTTGTTGAGTGTAAAGTGTAAACACCAACAAATAGATTTTGAACAAGTTATTGCAGAACACAAAAGGTGAGGGAGCCTTAATAGATAAGTTTGCAGCCAGTTTTTTGGTCTTCATCATATTATCTGAAAGTGGTTATTGATTTATTTATTGATGGAATAATGGTGTTTCTGCTCAACAGAAGCTGCCTACAAGATATGAGTTCTCCTAGTTGGCTTGCCAATTAAGTCTTACCTCTGAGGAAATGCAAAAGAAACATTTTAGAGATAGTTTGATATTAAACTGTTGTATCCTATGACACACTGCTATTCTGTCTTAGGGTGGCTCCCTGGGGTGACCTCAATTCCTGTGGTGCAATGAAGTAATCCGTCTAGTTGGATACTGTGGTTTGTTTTCAGTCACCCACTTAGTGTTAGTAAATAGTCTGGTGAGCAGTACATGGAAACTTGGGCTATGCAAAAATAGCTGGACAGTTGTTTCTGGCAAGCTGCCAAGCTAAAGCAGACATATTGTTACCGAGTGATAAAGTGGCACAGCCCTCTCTGCACCACAGCATGTTGTGTCATATAGATATTCCCTTATTTCTAAAGGCTCCTTAACAGTATTCAAAACAATCTTTCATGCCTTAACAAGAAATAAAACCACCCTAAAAGTAACCCAGTTCTCCTAATAAGTGCTGTATTTTTGATTTTGCTTTGTTAAATAGAGGTTGGAATCCAAGTGATTGACAACTTTCACAAAATTGAAAGGTGTTTCTTTAATGTTACATCTGGTCTCTGTTAAACTGCCACAAAGATGATCTCTCAGGTAAGAGCAACTTGTTCTCTGAGAACCTAATAGAAATTTTTTGTCCGGTTGCAAAGGTTGGGAAACAACAGTACTATTAATCCCTAATGACATGGATAAAATTTAGATTTAATTTAAAATTAAAATGCTTTTTACCTTTACATATAGTCTTAGGGTAGTTCTGGTCTCAGAGTATTTACATCAGTCTAAATAAGAGGTATTGTCTAATGCACTCAAATGTAAAAACACACTTTGCTGTTCCTCAAAAACAGAAGGGTTAACACTCATCTGTCAGCAAGCACAGAGGATGCTCAATTTGTTATCTGCAGCCCAATGTTGACTGTGGCAACTGCAGGTCTGGTCTTCCAGCTGGAGACCTAAAGATAAATGCAGAGTGGAATAATCATATTACAACTAGTTGGATATGCTTCAAACTAAAAGGTTTTCTCAGGGAGATGAATTTTGATGCATGATTTTTGTCAAACTTGTTGAGGACAAATTGTTTGTGCACGCTGGAGAATGAGCAACCTCAATAATGTATCTGATTGTGCTCTCTTGCTTGGGAATGGGAAGGGAGGCATGTCTCCTGGAAGATTTATATGCTTGAAAGCAGAATAGAAGAATCAGAAATGCATAATATGGGGGAGAGAGAAGTGAGTGAGTTCAGGGTTTTTATTTCTTTTTTTTTTTTTTTTTTTTAAGA
>VXAK01004676.1:1170-23444 GCA_013399435.1 Arenaria interpres
TGTGGCTGCCCCATCCCTGGAGGGGTTTAAGGCCAGGCTGGATGGGGCTTGGAGCAACCTGCTCTGGTGGGAGGTGTCCCTGCCCAGGGCAGGTGGTTGGAACTGGGTGATCTTTAAGGTCCTTTCCGACCCAAACCATTCTATGATTCTATAAACACTAATATCTCTACAATTACAAAGCTGACCACATATTGTGTGCCACTGGCAGGTATTCTATACCACATTCAGCCTTCAGTAACGTGTGCTGAGTTCTCACCACAGCCTCCTACTTCTTTCATACACTCAAATTCCAACAAAACAGTAACTGCAGCAGATAAAAGTGAATACTTCTACAAGAATCTTGTGATCTAAGTGACCCGAATCATCCAAGTAAAGAAATCTGTAGCAGATAAAGTGTTTCCCAAACATAACTTACATTCTGAGAGCTCTCAAAATATTTAACCAGCTTATTATAAGGGTATTAAAAAGCTGGTAAAGAAAGTCAGAAGTGAAGTAACACATTTATACTGTATTTAACATTAAAAACAAGCACGTGTACTTATGAAATCGCTCTTGAGTGAAAACATAAGCTACTCCCTATTCCCCCAACGTACGACTTTTAGAAGCTCTTAATATGGATCTCAGGGCAACCCTGCAGTCAAAAAAAAAGTATGAAGCCAAGTAAAACGTTTAACGAATAATCACGATGCTGTGTGTTACAGTAAAGATTGAGTACAGAAAAAACCTCACTATAATTACTCAACAGTTTATGTCGGAGTTTGAAAATCTGCTAAAGGACAGTGGACTGAAATAAATAAATCTAATAATGCATGTTAATTGCTATGTTCAATCCAGTTTGGAGCAGGTGAGAAACATGAGCTCTTAGTTTAGAAAGAAAACTGCAGATTAAGACATTGGAGGTTTTCTATAGCAACCGAAGTCCTTTGAGAGTTGGTGGGACTGACTTTCCACTAGCTGGGAAGGGAAGATCTCATGCAGGAGCTAATCCTGAAAAAATCTTGCAGAACACAGGTAAATGGGCCAACAGGGATTCATATACTTAGCTAAACTTTCTCCTTTTCAGAAATCTATTGTGAAATGAAGTATTAAGTCATGAGGGTTTGGAAGGCGATAGCCTGAAGGACTAAACCTTCCAATCTGTCTCAGACAACAGGAAATTGGTTTAATCTTTATACACCCACACACAGGCAAGCTCTGCTCCTCAAGAAATTTGTTTTCCAGATACAAATGTTCTCGTTTGCTGCCCTTCTGAAAGACATATATGGGAAGGAGTGTGATCATAGGCTCAGAGAACTAAACTGAAGCAAAACAGATTAATGTTCTATTAAGTTACCCAGGAAGTGTTTGGACAAGTTATTAGAATGGTATCAAAATTAATTTGAAAGACATAATTAGAGAGTCATATTTCATTGTGTCAAAACAGGAAGACCTCAGCGAGTTTAACTCTTTAGGCAAATTCCCTCTGGTGTCCTGCCAAAACTCACTGAGCTTCAAAGAGAAATCAGACACTTCCAAGCATCCCAATGCTGTCAACTATGCACAATAAAACCCTTCTATCTTGATTTAGACTATCAGAAATTAGTGTTAAAATATTGTAACATTTTGATTGCCTACCTTGCTCTCTACAACTCCCTGAAAAGAGGGTGCAGCAAAGGGGACTCAGTCTCTTCTCCCAAGTAACAAGTGGTAGGACAAGAGGAAACGGCCTCAAGTTGCGCCAGGGACGGTTTAGGATGGATACTGGGGAAAATTTATACACTGAAAGGGTTATTAAGCATTAGAAGAGTCTGCCCAGGGCAGTGGTGGAGTCACCATCCCTGGAGGTATCTAAAAGCCGGGCAGACGTGGTGCTGAGGGACATGCGTCAGTGGTAGTTTTGTCAGTGTTGGGTTGATGGTTGGACTCCATGATCTGAAAGGTCCCTTCCAACCTCGGCAATTCTATAATTGTATACTTGCAACAATAAGAGGGGTTTTTTCCAGGCTTTACGTCAATAGAGACAGCTACTTTCCCCAAATTCATTCCCCCTCAGCCATTTCCTTTGCTCCCTTTTCAAACCTTGCACGTGGAAAAAAGCGAGTCTGATTTGGATCCGGAAGCCCGACTCCGCAGCCGACATCCATACGCGCAGCGGATGAGAGCGCAGCAGCCGAGCTCCCACAGCCGGTCAGAGTCGCATTCCTTTCAGTTCTGTGGTTTGCAGGCCACAAAGTGAAGCTTAACCGATAATTGCCGCTATTTTCGTATTAGAGCACACAGGTGCAAGGACAGCGGGAAAACAGGCCAAGTGCCAAAAGGCAGGAGAAGGCATTCAGAGAGTGAATTTAAGGACAGCAAGTTGTTTCCTAGTAGCACAACAATAACACCGGTGTAGCTACTTGTTGAAAGACAATGATTACAGAACAAATTTAAAACTCTTCATTGACTATTAAGTTGATTTACAGTAGGTAACAGTCTACAGTGCTCTTTTTCAAATCATTAAAATCTTCTGCGTTAAAGAAAGCTATTTATTTTCTCAAGTTTATCAACCACTACTCCAGTACTGGCAGAAACTCCTCAGTGAAGCTACACATTTGCTATCTGTGGGTTACACCCACAGCCAGCAGCAGAACATGAAAGGAAAGTTTTCCAACAGCAGCCAAAATTTACCTATAAATCACACTATTTAAGTTTTTCTGTCATTATTAGAAGCCAAATCAATAGTATACGCATGCCAACAGACGTAGAATGACAAAGCTGAACTACTCTACTTGGTCAGATACTCCATCTACGCTATTAGATGAGATACTCTGCTAGATTAGATATTATGAAGAAAATTTTCACTGTGAGGGTGGTGAGACGCTGGCCCAGGTTGCCCAGAGAAGCTGTGGCTGCCCCATCCCTGGAGGGGTTCAAGGCCAGGTTGGATGGGACTTTGAGCAACCTGGTCTGGTGGGAGGTGTCCCTGTCCGGGCTGGAACTGCATGATCTTTAAGGTCCCTTCCAACTTGAACCATTTTATGATTCTTATGTTGGAATTCTCTGATAGAAGCTCAAACAACTGTCCCATGGCTCCTGAAAGCAGTAACAAGTAACTCCAAACTCCATGTCACTTCAGACTACCCTAAACTGTTCAAGTGGTTTTTTTTTTTATCTTGTTGATTTGTTGTTTTGAAGAAAGCAGATTGGCATATTTCTGGTATACTTACTCTCTCTCTTTTTCTGTCAGTTTGTCGTTGATATTATCTTTGATTGTAGACCGGGAGCCCTTGTGAATTATAGGATACCTGAGTGGCACTTGTAAAAAGTAGGATATCATCGAAACCAAGTGAGCGGTGTAGCCCAGGGCAACAGCAATGCTTCCATCATCTTTTGCTGTCAATAACAAAAAAAAATTTAAAAAAACCATCATTTAATCAATTACATCTCACCGCAGGCTCAGCACAAGTTCATCCTTATTGCTTAGAGAATGATACAATTAATGAAGTTATCAGAAGTTCTAACTTAAGAATAGGTGCAAGTCTGAAATAAATCTCAATTTTACAATTGTTTGCAGCTCACTGTATTTGCCTCCTTCATTAAAGGGCAAACGTAAAATGGGAGATGACTTGTTCTCCTTCCGATTTTACACTTTCAAAGCTAAAATTTCCTCTTCTCAACATTTGGCTGGATGGGGGAGGGTAAAGATGGGAAAAGCGAAACAAAATTCCCAAGGCAAAATTCAAGTCTTAAACTTTCTGCATTTCTCTGGACGTAGCTGACATGTACGAGCGGGGTCAGGGAAAAGCCGCATTCCTCCCGAACTGTATTCATTAGTGAGATCAGTTGGAGAGACACCGACCCCAGGGTAAGAACTCTCTTCTCTGCCAATAACTGGAAGAACTTGGATTAACCCATTGTTTTAAAGTATCATTTTCAATTTGACGTTTAAGGTTTCAACCATAAAGCTTCACCTGCCGGGAAAACACATGGGTCTCAAAATTCAAATTCCATCCTTTAGCCATGTAAGGGCTTTTCCTTTCTGTTTTCTGTATTTTTCCTATTTGTAAGTGAACACACCAAAACCTGAGAGAATCATCTCTTCTGAGGCACAAGGGAGCCCCAGGAAATCAACTAAACAGAGGACCTTAGAAGAAAGCTGACAATGATGTTCAATGACTATGAAATCATACTGAGCTCTATTAGAACACAACACAATATATGGATTTAAAAGTTACACCCCTTTCAAAAAGGATTTTGCAAAAAAAGTCTTCAATATTTGCAGCAAAACTGGACTATTATATTATGGAATATTTTTTTTAAATATTACTATTTGCTAAATCTGCAATAAGATTCATGTCAGAAGCCGGTTTTCAAATTTAGCTGCGTATTTCACTAAGTCGAATTAATACAGTATTTCTAGAGACTTTGATAAAGAATTATTAATTCTTTGGTAAGAAATTAATGCACACCACTGATTTGTCAAGAATTACCAATCTGAGTTCACTACCACATTTAGTGCAGTCAGGAAAACAAAGCAATAGACTGATTTTTTGTCACATTGACAAACTGATTTGTTTTAAAGACTAATCCTACATTATTCTAGCATCCAATATACACGTTATTAGCACAAGTTAATTCCTACGGGATGGCTTTAGAAGAGTTAGACAATTGATTTCAGGTTTTTGCCCAAGAAACCACATGCCCTCCAGAGCGAGCGAGTGCTGGGAGCAAGAAACTCTCAAGGATTTTAAGGAATTCACATCAAACATATGTAGATGATGGGCTTTTGCAAGTGTTGGGTTGATGGTTGGACTCGATCTGAAAGGTCCCTTCCAACCCAGATAATTCTATGATTCTATGAAAGCTTGTAGTTATCTGTACAACAATTATACAGACAGGCCTATTATTTATTTGCTTCTGCAATAGGATGACTGTAGACAGTTAAAGTAGAAGCTGACTTGGAAAACACACCGTATTATCAGCCAACTTTAAAGTATTTCTTATACAAGATATTTATTTGATAAATTCACTAGCAACTCCAGCAAACTGAACGGGGATTCATGCACGTTAGACACAAATATTTTCCAGAGTCACTAATTTTGGACGGCACCTCTGGAAATTGCATAGTCCAAGCCTCCTGCTCAGAGAAGGGCGAGCTACAGCAGGTCGCCCAGGACTGTGGCCAGTTGGGTTTTGAGCATCCCCAAGGATCCAAAGCCTTCTCTGGGGCAACCTCTTCCAGAGCTCCAGTACTGAGTCATAGAATATTTTTCTAAAAGTCAACAGCAACTTCCTGTTACTGTTTACAGAAATAAATAATGCAAAAGTTTTCTTCCAGTCTAGACCTCTCCAGTCAGAAATTTGGATCCTAAGCCATTGCTATCAGTTTATTTAATTTTTTTTACTTTACTTAGAAGCAGGGTCAACGGTAACAACTAAATTAAGAATATCCAGCTACCTTGAAAGTCTTCAGAATTAGGAAGCTTGACTCCGCAAACAAAGTAATCCTTTTGATCATTCTGTAAGGTTAAAAATCAACAAGGGAAAGTGAGAATGCAACAATAACATCCAAAAAACAGAAACCTGCATAAAATCCAATGACAACAGATAATTTTTGTAAAAAAACCAAAAAGCTAAATATTCAGTGGAGAGAGATTTCGACATAATGTTTTAAACCACATTTCACATAATTCAGAAATAAACGCAGCTTTCTTAAAGAAGGAAGAGCTTCATCTTAATTCGTTATAAAGGTTTTGGAGCTCAGTATTTTGACATCTGTTTATGTGCATTCCATTAAAGTTCAGCTAACCCTCTGTCAGAGTTATTCCATATAATTGTAAATAAAATGGAAAGCATCCATTAAATTACAGCTACAGCCATTCTGCTTTTATAGTTGAGGCTATTTGAGAGATGCTGGCGTAAGTCCTCTCCCCATGAGGTTTGCAATCTAAGGACCAAAACCAAGAAAAAGCTGGAAAAAACCAGCATGAGTGAAGAGCAAGTTTCACCATGAATAAAACATCAGATTTTCTCGCGCTGCAATAAATGGGAAGTTCATTTCATATCAAGCAGATTTTTAGAACGTTAAAAACGTACCAGATCAATAGGGTAGATATAGGACAGCTCCGATAGCAATTGCTTGCATCGAATAGTCTGCTGGGCATTTGTCTTCAAAAACAGTTCTCTTTGGGGAAAAAGATCCCAAACGCATTAGTTTCCTCAAAAGCTTTAAAGGTAGCAAGCCCACGTATCCCTTCCGCATCTTCCCAAGTATCACCTCCCCTCCCCTAGGAGCTAGGAAATTTCAGAGACAACTACAGAAGAGAAAGATAACTTTTCATATTCAGTTGTACCTCGTATTATAGGCGTATTTTGACTATGACAATTAAGTATTAAAAAGCTGTATTTCACCAAAATGGACTTAAAAGCCCTATCCCAGTCTATACGTGCCACTGAGCATCTGTTTTCTTCTCTTCTGGACTTCCCACTGTTAATTGTCACTTTAGGTATCTACAAATAGGAGCAGAGATGGCTTAACAGAAGTTTTGGGGCAACATTAAGAAGAATTTGGTGCCTTCAAATGGCCTACTCTCCAGCCTGGTATTTCCTTTCCAGTCACAGAAAAAGAATAGTTCCTTTTACCTCTTAGCAGTGCATTCCTTTCTTAATTCATGCAGGGAATCGTTATGCTCTTGAAGTTTCTGGTTTTCAGTCTCAAACACATTTTCTAAACAACGTAAGGAACCAGGAAAAAAAATTATTAAAAAGTAATTTCTCAATTATCTGAATTTTAAAAGTAGATACTGACACAAGTGTTGGCAAAAATTCTCCATTTACTTCTAGATGCCCATTTTCCACCTTAACAGGTGGAATCTGGACAGGCTGGAGAAGTGAGCCTGTGCAAACCTCATGAAGTTCAACTAGGCCAAGTGCAAGGTCCTGCACCTGGGTCACAGCAATCCCAGGCACAAATGGCTGGAGAGAAGCCCTGAGGAGAAGGACTTAGGGGTGTTGGTGGATGACAAACTCAACATGAGCTGGCAGCCCAGAAAGCCCCCCGCATCCTGGGCTGCATCCCCAGCAGCGTGGCCAGCAGGGCATGGGGCGGATTCTGCCCCTCTGCTCCGCTCTGGGGAGACACCCCCCCACCCAGTGCTGCCTCCAGCTCTGGGGCCTCAGCACAGGAGAGACATGGACCTGTTGGAGCGGGGCCAGAGGAGGCCACCATGGAGATGCTGGGAGGGCTGGAGCCCCTCTGCTGGGAGGACAGGCTGAGAGAGTTGGGGGGGTTGAGCCTGGAGAAGAGAAGGCTCCGGGGAGACCTTCGAGCCCCTTCCAGTCCCTAAAGGGGTCTACAAGAAAGCTGGGGAGCTTTCTTTATGGCTCCCTCTCCCTCTTGACGAGGGAGGGGAGCCACAGGTTGAGGAGAAACAGTTTTAAACTGAAAGAGGGGAGATTGCGATGAGATCTGGGGAAGAAATTCTTTGCTGTGAGGTTGGTGAGACCCTGTCCCAGGTTGCCCAGAGAAGCTGTGGCTGCCCCATCCCTGGAGGGGTTCTAGGCCAGGTTGGAGGGGGCTTTGAACAACCTGGTCAAGTGGGAGATGTCCCTGCCCAGGGCAGGGGGTTGGAACTGGACTATACTAAGGTCTCTTCCAACCTGAGACATTCTGTCATTCTATGATTCCATGTTATGCTGCCAAGCTGAGGGATGACAGCACAGGAGGAATACAGGTCTTCAAGCACTATCCACCATTCACCAGCCAAATACAACCAATGAAACCTCCTTCTCCTTTACTGCCTGTTCCCCTTATGTCCACAGTAGTGAAGTAATTCAGTTAAGGCACATAAGTAGTTGCAAAATCAAAATTAAATAAATGGCAAGACCCCTTATTTTTAGTGGTGATTAATTATTTTAGACTAAACTATGTATTAAAAAAAATAAAGAAAAATAAAAAGTCCTGCAACTTGTGAGCTCTGAAGAGACAGGGATACAGCATTCTACTATAGAACAATTCTCCAGTAAAACAAAATACCAAGAAGGATGAGGAGTTCACTTTTCACTTATGTAAATAGCTATTAAGAGGGATTTTTGTCTTCTAACACTTAAAATTAGATTCTAATCACAGGTACAATAACATCCCTCATGACATCATAATATGCCTCCATCAAGACACTGTTTACTGCATTATAGTGCAGCTCTGATTTTCTCATCGAATTTTAATTAAGCACAGATTTAAGATTGCTTGAGGGAGGTGTCATAGTAAGAAGTTATTTAGAGACAGGATACCAGGAACTGCTGTCCCGGATTCAGTGTAACACAGATCGGGAAGAGATTATATCCGGCTGTAAACTTCAGATAAAGAAAAGCACAAACATTAGAACCAGACCAAACTAAACCACCTTAATTTTGGTCAGCTTGATCACAAACTAAGGCTGCTACTCTTCTGACTAGCAGATTATGAGCGATCTATGTGCATGATCTAGGCAGATTATGATGTGCAATAGAAGCAGTAACGATTCTACACATACCTCTGTCATGCAAAGTATTTTTCTCCTTATGCAACAAGGCTACTTCTTGACCGAGGGCCTTCTTCTGCCTCTCCAGTTCATTACGTAGCACCAGGATCTTCAACTGTAAACATTCACTCTCCTTTTTCTAGTGGAAGTAAACCAGATTTTTAAAAAAGTGTAAGTTTTGCTGCATACAAGCAGTTCCATAAAAAGGATGATAGAAGGGAAGGGCAAGACTAGTGTCTGCCAAACCAAAGGCTGAGCTCATAGATTACCACAGGCAACAGATTACCAAAAACCCTAATTATTTTGCTGTTTTGGAAGGGGAGAAACTGTACCTTCTCTAAACCTATTCCCGTGCTTAAAAAGAATCTGTTTTTTCTTTGACATACTGTCTCCACCAAGAAATTGTGCTGCCACGTGCTTAGCGAAGCAGGAATTTTTATTATAAGTGATGCTTTTTGTTGGTGGTGGTTTGGGTTTTTTGTTGATTTGGGTTTTTTTCGTTTAAAAAAAGGAATACCTACCAAGTTTAATAGATGCCTGTGGAGAATAATTGGAGACATTCAAAATGGAAATGAGAACTTACATCCCTCCAGTCCACCCACCGCCTGATAGAGTTCAAAGACTGAAGGGGCAGTCAGAGGTTCTTGTGAGTCTTGTGCAAGTACAAGGCGCTATCACTTTCTATAAGTCTGTCACTTTCACTTTTTCAGGCAGTTAATGGAGATAATGTTATGAAAAAGTCAGCTCTTACTGAACTCTTCCCTCCACATTGTATTTGCTTCAATTACTCATATACGTTCCCCCTTCTGGTTCAAGACTCCAGCAGGAAACATAACTCAATATTAAAGAATGAAACCATAGTTCACACATTTGTAAAGCGGAATGGAAGCCTAACAAGAGTTTCCACTATTAAACAAAGGAAAAGAAAAATAAGCATTTTCTTATACCAGGGACTGTGGTTGCTAAGAAGTTGCATCAACCTTCCAGTTCCTAAAGGGGGCCTACAGGATAGATGGGGAGGGACTCTTGATCAGAGAGTGGAGAGATAGGAGGAAGGGTTTTAAACTGAAAGAGGGGAGATGGAGATGAGATCTGGGGAAGAAATTCTTTGCTGTGAGGGTGGTAAGACCCTGGTCCCAGATTGCCCAGAGAAGCCGTGGCTGCCCCATCCCTGGAGGGGTTCAAGACCAGGTTGGACGGGGCTTGGAGCAACCTGGTTTGGTGGGAGGTGTCCCTGCCCAGGGCATGGGGCTGGATCTGGATGGTCTTTAAGGTTCCTACCAACCCAAACTATTCTATGATTCTATGACCATGTATACAATCATTGCTGTTTCAGTGTTCTTCATAGAGTTTTGCTCACACATATTTATAAAGGAAAAGCCTTTGCATAGAGGGACAAGGATAACCATCTTTTTTTTTTTCAGTTATGGATAAAAACCTTCTAACAGCCAAGATACCAGCAGAAGACAAAGCAGCTCTGGGCTGGAGTCACTCGTAGGGGACTGTTGTCCCTTAAGGGCACTGGATAGACATAGAGATATGGTTTAGTGATGGGTTTTGTCAGTGTTAGGTTGATGGCTGGACTCGATGATCTGAAAGGTCGTTTCCAACCTCGACAATTCTATGATCCTATGGAGCCCTGTAACTAGAGTGGGGAAACAAACTCCCATATTTGCATTTTGTCAAACCTTTAAACCAGTTTGGCGCTTTTGGAAATTAGCTGAGTACTCTCAGGCCAGAATCTCCCTTAAAGTAATAAAGTAACTTCACATCACAAGTTTGCCCTTTCCTATACAAAGCACCAGACATGCGCCAGTACCAAGGTAACGAAGTCACCACAAACCACTCTTGTTCTGTCAACTCCCTGCTTTGAAAACAGCTCAGCCTTTCCAGGCAGAAAGTAGAAATTAGCACCGATACACTTTTTTTGGAGAGGGGAAGAGGACAGGCAAAACAAACTGTCAAAAGCTATTGCAAGATCTAATACAATTTCTGCTTAAAATGAATGTGTCATTTGAGTGACAGCTTTTGTATCAGTTCTGTTCACCCAAAGGGAGTGGGGGCAAGAAGATACCGCCAGTCGAATCACCCCACTCTAAATCCACCAGAGGTTTCTGTCAAGATTTATCTAAATCATTAAAAGTTTGTTTTTCCTGATAAACCTCTTTCATGCACTGTGCAGTGTTTATGCTTTCATAGCATAAAAGCAATTATACAAAATAAAGGTAAAAACAGGGTAAGAAATCTCTCAGTCCAAGTCACACACACAAATCTAAAATCCATTATTACACTTCTGAGATGACTCCCCATTTGAAAAGACAGGTTTAGATAAAGATTTCAAGTTCAAGCGTTAAAAAACCCAAGCTTGCGATCAAGACCTCAGCGAGATGATTTGGCATATCTGTAGAATATGGTTTTAAATAATCAAACTTACCAGTTCGTTGCTTGTTGATGTACATCTCAGCTTTTCTTCAATCTCCCTTCCTATCTTCTGAACAGTTACCTGAGTCTGTTTAATTGCACACTGGGCTCTGTGAAGCCTGGAAGGAGAAGAGAAGTTACAGCTCTATTAAAGGTCCTAACGATGAACGAACCAGCCACCTCAAACCCAGCAGAGATAATATGGATTCAGATTTTCAGCTTCTGTTGGGAAATGAAACATTAGGAGAGGAATCATAAATTGCACAGGATATAAACGAGCATCAAACGCAAACAAACAAGTCTCTAAATTTGATCAAGTACCAAATGTCCTTTCCATTTGTTAAATTCAATAGATGCTGATCAGACAAAGCTGTAGGTGAAAAAGAGGTAATTATAAGGACATCATGTAACAATTATTAAGTCATAACACAGTTAAGATCAACATACACACAACAGTTACCGTAGTGCAGCTTTAAAAAAGTGCAATTATCATTAAGGGAACACACACCTACCCAGGTCAAGAGCATGAACCACCCTTCAGTACCCCCAAATATGGACCCTTCTGTAACAAAAAGGTGGGTTTCTTAATGGAATCACATTTGAAGCGTGAAAAAGATGATGATGAGTTTCTTTTCATTTGCCCCGGCTTCAAGATGGAGAGAAAAAACTGACTATTTGGCGTATTTATTGGGGAAAAAAAAAAAACAGGCAAGGGAAAGCAATGGCAAAACAGGTCTAAGGGGTGTTAACGTTTGTCTTCGCGTTAACATGGAGTGGAAATAAACATATTTATTAGAAAAAAATCAGAGTTAGTCTGCAGCCATAGACTGTCTTTTAAGGTATGCTTACTTTTCCCATTCGTAGTTTCACAACTAACGGCTTCTCCTTGTGTAAGGAGACTCTTCAGGCAGCCCTGCTGCTGGGGTCACCATCTCACTCGACTGAGGTCTAGTTGGAACAGCAGAACTATGGTCAGCACCTACTGTATGATATTAGTGCTCTGCCAGGCAAGCATAACAAAAACGCCTGCTTCAATGCATGCTGTAATGACCGTCTCTGCTTTGCCAGAATTAAAGATCTTTGCCACATCATAGGAATGCTTAATTTTACTAAAGCAAGGCTACTGTTTGCTGTGAGCCAAGGACCAAAGCACCAGAGCACACAGAAGAAGCTACTCAGCTCCTTCCTTTGACATTCTCTAAACTCTTCCAGATTTATAAGGAATTGACAGGCACAAAATTGAACACAGGAAACTCCATCTGAACATGAGGAGGAACTTCTTTCCTTTGAGGGTGGCAGAGCCCTGGAAGAGGCTGCCCAGAGAGGTGGTGGAGTCTCCTTCTCTGGAGACATTCAAACCCCACCTGGACACATTCCTGTGCAACCCGCTCTGGATGACCCTGCTTTGGCAGGGTGTTGGACTAGATGATCTCCAGAGGTCCCTTCCAATCTCCACCATTTTGTGAAGCACTGCTATTTAAAGTTCTTGGCTAACAACAGTTTGCATGCAGCTAAACCAAGATAACCAGGCTACATCCTCGAAGTATGAGCAACCAGAAAGCACTATTCCTTCTCACACCATCTTCCCTCAACATCACATCTCAACCCAGCAGTTCACGTTACACATTGGTCAATCAGTGCGAGGACAGTGCCTAAACCACCCAGCCCAGCAGCGAGATACAGGGAGAGCATCTCCTATAACTGTGTATTTCCTTCTGGGAACTACTACCACCCATTAGCTATGTAACGTAGGATCACGCAGGTCAAAGTCAAGGTTGGCTGACCATCCTGAACATCATTCAGGGCTCTGCTCTCAGATCTAATTTTCCTACTTCAACAGTTTCCAACCTGCCTCTTTCCAAAAGTCTGAAACATTTTCTTTCCAGACATAAGAAAGCTTTACTCAAAGCTAAAACTTATAAATAAAGAGTAATAACTGAGTGACGTTTCCTCTCCCCTGCATCTAATTTTATGCTGAAAGAACATTCTTGATGTAGTCTGGTAGGCGATTAAGAAATTCTACAAGTCTTCACATCACGCCATGTAGGTAGCAAAATCCGGCTGCTGAAAAGCATTTTACTCTTGGGAGAAGTATTGATGAAACTGGTAAATCGTTGGAAGGTTCATTTGTCATGCAAGTTCCTCACAGTGATCCTCAACCTGCAAATTTTATAACAGCTTCAAGTTCTTCTGCCCGTGCCATGTATAAGAGACAAGCATAGAATCATAGAATGGTTTGGGTTGGAAGAGACCTTAAAGATCATTCAGTTCCAAGCCCCCCTGCCATGGCCAGGGACACCTCCCACCAGACCAGGTTGCTCAAAGACCCGTCCAACCTGGGCTAGCGTCTCAGCATGCCCACAGCAAAAAATTTATTCCTGATTTAAATCTCCCCCCTCTCAGTTTAATTATTCAACAGACTTCTCAAACCATCACATATCTTAGGAAACTTCTTCCATTTGGTGAATACATATCTAAAGGTATACTCCTATGAAGACTCCTATCAGAATAATTCAAGCAATCAAGTCTGGTTTTAATAAGAAACCATTTTCTTTTAAGCAAAACATCATCCAGGCATTTCTTACAACATAAAAAAAACCCTAGAGTTAAACTTGGCTGCCTCGATGCCAAAATAGTGCCATTTACATTGAGGCAACCAGTATCAGCAACTTTTCTTTCTTGCAATCCCAGTATGTCTGCTGCTGTTCCAAGAACTTTAAAATGCTAACAGTAAGATCATGACCACATCCAATGTTAAGCCTTCCAAGATTAAAATTTTAGGGACTTCATGTCACAAAAGCAACAACTATCAACAGAAATCTCCTTTCCCCAGCCAAAAAAAAAAAAAAGCCCTCACTGCACCCCCATGGAAATCTTTGGTCATCCAACAAGGGGAATACAAACCAAGCCGTAAGAACATCAGCATGGGAATTTTGTCCATCATTTCTGCCTGCACGAGACAGGCTTCAGTGGAGGCAATTATGAATGCACCGATGAATGGAGATCAGCAAGATGAGATCCATAAATCTGGATTAAAATATATATATATATACACACACACACACAATGAATAGAGAGAGATTTCAATGCTAATTGACCGTTAATTGTTTCCATTTCTAGCGTGGATGCAAGTCCAACGCTACAGCCTAAAGTTAGCACAACTTGTGCTCTGAGTACAATCCGGCTTGGTTTAGTAATCAACAGCCACGAGCCAACTGATGGCATAATCTAAGCACAATCAGCCAACGCAGGATTCTTCCTACATTGTTCAAGAAGGGTTTTTTTTTTTATTATTATTTATTATTAAAATTAGGGCTTCTATGGCACTTTAAGAGCTAATTCAGGGCTTCAAGAGGCCACTGGCCTTCTACCAAAATCTCCTTCGGCAGTCAGGAAAGCCCAGCCAGTTCCAGCAGAAACTCAAGGCTTTTTAAAGAGATAATTTAGCCAACAGTGTCGTCATCCCGTGTCTGCTCTGGTGTCTCTGCAGCAGCTCAGAGCCATTGTCAGCCAACAGGCGAGTAATACGAACGTTAAGCGTGACAGATTTACTGCTATTGCTTGGGGCCCTGAGAGCTGCTGTGTAATTGTCCAACTTCAGGTGAGTTCCACGCTGCTGCCTGGGAAAGAAGTGGAAAGCAAAACAGACATTAAAATTCCTTACCACCTCAATATAGTTTGGAGGGGGAGACCCATGAAGCTGTTTTTCTACTTCCATCCTCTTATCACCTGCTTTCTGAGATGAGGGAGACTAAGAGGAAACAAAACACTCTCATAGAATCATAGAATGGTTTGGGTTGGAAGGAACCTTAAAGATCATCCAGTTCCAACCCCCTGCCATGGGCAGGGACACCTCCCACCAGACCAGGTTGCTCCAAGCCCCCTCCAACCTGGCCTTGAACCCCTCCAGGGATGGGGCAGCCACAGCTTCTCTGGGCAACCTGGGCTGGGCTCTCGCCACCCTCACAGCAAAGAAGTTCTTCCCCACATCTCATCTCAACCTTCCCTCTTTCAGTGACAAACCCTTCCCTCTCCTCTTATGGCTCCCCTCCCTGATCAAGAGTCCCTCCCCAGCTTTCCTGAAGCCCCTTGAGGGACTGGAAGGGGCTCTAAGGTCCCCCCAGAGCCTTCTCTTCTCCAGGCTGAACCCCCCCAACTCTCTCAGCCTGTCCTCACAGCAGAGGGGCTCCAGCCCTCTCAGCATTTCCATGGCCTCCTCTGGCCCCACTCCAAGAGCCCCATGTGCCTCAGGGTCCTCTCCGTTCCCTTGGAAGTGTACAAGAAGTGGGATAAATACAAAAACATTAGCCATGTACAGTAAGCAAAAACCACCGAAAGCTGCATCCCTAATCAATCTACAAAGAACCAGCAGGGAAAATTTCAGCATCTCTCCTCTTCACTTGGTATTTACTGAGTTGCTGAAATACGGGATATTTGGGATGTTTCTTCAAGGCTTTTCTAGTCTAAAATACAATTGTTCCCTCTTCACTCCCTCCATAAAACCCTACTTTCTACCTTGTATGTAAAATTTGAAACAATTCTAGTGTTCAGTGCCCTACTGATCATTTCAACCTGGGTGCTGATTTGGAGGGGAAAAAAACAGAGATTGACAAGTTCTGGACTTCTTCACCATATGATTTCTTTGCCGTAACATCCTTGCCTTGTTTGCAAGATTAAGCAGTTTTCCTGACTTCCCCAAGACTACACAACATAACCTGACTTTACAACACAGGAACATGACGTAACACCACATTTGCTCTCATTCAGAGACCAAATGATCAGAGGGCTGGAGCACCTCACCTATGAGGACAGGCTGAGAGAGTTGGGGGAGGTTCAGCCTGGAGAAGAAAAGCCTCCGGGGAGACCTTGGAGCTCCTTCCAGTCCCTCAAGGGACTCCAGGAAAGCTGGGGAGGGACTCTTGATCAGGGAGGGAAGCGACAGGACGAGGGGGAATGGTTTTAAACTGAAAGAGGGGAGATGGAGATGAGATATCAAGAAGAACTACTTTGCTGTGAGGGTGGTGAGAGCCTGGCCCAGGTGGCCCAGAGAAGCTGTGGCTGCCCCATCCCTGGGGGGGTTCAAGACCAGGTTGGAGGGGGCTTGGAGCAACCTGGTCTGGTGGGAGGTGTCCCTGCCCAGGGCAGGGGGGTTGGAACTGGATGGTCTTTAAGACCTTTTCCAACCCAAACCATTCTATGATTCAGCTTGCGGTACAGTTGAGGCAACATTTGACGGTTGCACCGAAGCAACAGACACACTGCAGCATCCTGCAACTGAGGTATCCCTCTTGGTCATGAGTTAGTCTAGTGATTTACTAGTTTATACAGCAAGTTCATTCCTGGCTGCAATCTTTAAAAAAATCTGAAAGCTGGAGCATAGTGAGAGTTGTGCCTATTAAGCAAACATATGCTTATATTCACATTAATGAAAGAGTCTCAGCTTTATTAGACATTTGATACGCGGTTTTGTAGCTCTATCACACACTCCAAATAGCTATTTGCTTCTATCAGACACATCTGGATTTTTCATGTACGGAATTTTAAGCCATAAATACATCAATTGATTACAGCAGTCACATAATACAGCTACTTCTCACAAGAGAAATAAATGCCTATGGTCTTATTGGCCAGAACTACCTTAGTTTACAATGGGACTAAATTTAAACTGAGAATTACTGCCCGGGATTTAGAAAATAGAACAGAACACTTCTGGCAATAAGTGAGATGTAGGATCCTGGAAGTAAAATACCCAAACCTATTATTAAAGAAAAAATAATCCAAGACTTTCCTATTAAATACAGAGAAATGGAACGCACGCTACTTTATAACAGCCCAGAAATGAGATTACAGAGAGTGCCAGCCAGCTATAACATATATTTTACACAGCCCCTTAAACCATCATTTGCTACATCTGCTTTCCCACAAGAAAAATTTTTCTAATTTATAATCATATACTCCCTTTCCCAATTTCCTCAGAAACCTATACCTACAATTTGTCAAAAGCAGATGTAGGGCGAGAGAGAGACAGTAGGGAGTAAGAAGAGAATAAAATGCAAGTCTGACTTGTTCATTTATGGCATTAAACCTCTACCGGAGCCAGCGCTGTAAGAAAGTCAAAGTAGACAGTGCTGCTGAAGCACAGACACTTTCCATCATTCTTTCAAACAGTTTTAATTTGAGTCTTACATGTGTAAGACACAAATTAAGGTTTTGAAATAATCAGGTCCATGTGGACACTGCAACACTGGATGCTTTAAGTTATTTGGAAATGGAGGAAAAAAAACCCACATTTATCAGCCTGGCAGCAGGGGAGGTCCTGGCCTTCAGTACAAGGAACATTTAAAGGAGTCAGCGAGAAGAGAGATCACCTTCGATACACACGGGGCACCAGCAGAAGAGGAGAGGCTTAACATGATGCACAAACAATTTTTTTCCAGAAATGATCTCACAAAACCTGAGATGTCTCTAGTCCTCTTATTCACAGAATCACAGAATAACACGGGGTTTGAAGGGACCTCTGGAGATCATTCTAGGCCAACCCCCTGCCAAAGCAGGTCCACCCAGAGCAGGTTGCACAGGCAGGTTTTGAACGTCTCCAGAGACGAAGACTCCACCACCTCCCTAGGCAGCCTATTCCGACTCATGGATTTGACTGTGATACATCGCGATGGATTTATGGCTCGTTTTTTTTTTTATTCAAAGAACAAACCTATTTGTGGCAGATAAAAACAAAGGATATTTCTATTTGGTTTTTATACTGGTGCTTATTGGTTTGTTATTACAGAAACGGAGCTGCCAGGGCAACAGACAGAATCACATTCAAGATGTATATGGCAGAAAGGTAAATTATACGAAAATATTAATTGCTGAAGGGCATAAGTATGTAACGACGACTCCCAGCAGGACAGTGACACTGGTAGAATCCAACAGCCTTTTGCTGACCTGTAACTTGCCAATAAATTTTAAGCTTCAATTCTAGCTCCGAGACAGTAAGCAAGGCTAAGTCTGGCGTTCACGGCACAACTGAAAACGGAGATGCATAAATTCAGGTTGAATGGGTTACATCCTCCACCCAAAAAGGGAAACAGCTGCTCTCAAGTTGATTGTGCTCTTCCACACAAGTGATAAGGTGTTTGTGACAACTGAGCACAGGCCTTCCCCACCGGAGGGAGGAGGAGAAACACCAGTCAATATTCAGGCGACTCATTTTTTTTTGAGCTGCACGCTGCTCCACGCTTTCCTGGAAGCCATCCCCAAACTCAAATCAAAGTTTACTTCCAAGAGAAGTTCAGTTCTGCAGCTGAAGCAGAGAAAAGAGATCTCTCACCAGACAAAGGGATGGCTGTTAAAGCTCACAGGACTATTCCGCAGCCTCTCGGTCATACATACCTTCCCCACCCTGCCCTGGTTGGAATTAGCAAAGAGATTAGAGCATTTTCCCAGATGGGAGATCTTTCATCCACTGTATTTGTTTTCAGTCAAAATTCACTATCGGCTTTCCCTGATGCAGCCAGGTATTTCTGGGTATTTCTCAGCACTCTTTATCAAGGACTGGAGCCATAGGACAAGGGGGAAAAATTTTAAACCGAAAGAGGGGAGACTGAGATCTGGGGAAGAAATTCTTTGCTGTGAGAGTGGTGAGACCCTGTCCCAGGTTGCCCAGAGAAGCTGTGGCTGCCCCATCCCTGGAGAGGTTCAAGGCCAGGCTGGACGGGGCTTTGAGCCACCTGGTCTGGTGGGAGGTGTCCCTGTCCTCCTCTATGGCAGGAGAGTGGAACCGGATAGTCTTTAAGGTCCCTTCTAACCCGAACCATTCTGTGATTCTATGATTTTGGAGACAAGACTGCATACACTAAAATCTTTGCCCAGACTGAAAGATAAAGCAATTAGCTACATTGTTCTTATAGCTGTATCCAAGATAAAGTCCTAACAAAAATAAAGAGTTCCAACGTCATTGCTCATACCATTGCTTCAAGAGGTAACAGGCAGAAACTTGAACATAGGAAGTTCCACCTAAACACGAGGAGGAGCATCTTTCCTGTGAGGGTGGCAGAGCCCTGGAAGAGGCTGCCCAGGGAGGTGGTGGAGTCTCCTTCTCTGGAGACATTCAAAACCTGCCTGGACACGTTCCTGTGCAACCTGCTCTGGGTGGACCTGCTCTGGCAGGGGGTTGGTCTAGATGGTCTCCAGAGGTACCTTCCAACCCCGTATCATTCTGTGACTCCGGGATTCACAAAATCCTCCTTCTTAAACACTTTCAGGTACCTGTTAGAAACTTACTCGGTTAAGCGACATGCTCCGTTTTTCATCAACTCTAATAAGGCCACAAATAGGAGAGGGACTGGGTTATGACCTCTAATCTAATAGACCACTGCTTCATTGATATGGTCTTTCACATGCCGTCACAATTAAAGAAAAAAAGCCATCTTTGACGTTCTGCACAGTTCTGTGTAATTGCTCTCCTGAACACTGCTCTCAAACCAAATCAGGCCAAGAGTTAGCAACGTGCCTATCACGCTTATGCTAAAAAACTGCCACTGCAGGGGTGTTTTATTCCATATGGGATATTAGGAAAGCTGAAGACAAGAGCAACAGCACAAGACTACTAATCCTACCGCTAAGTTAACATAGGAAAAAAACCCCACCTCTCTCACGCTTCATGGACTATTTCAACTTGCTATGACCCGCGCCGCTCTCTTCTACGGGTTTTGCCAAAAGTCAGGCTTGTAAATTGACTCTTCTGATGACTGATGAGCCTCAGTTTCCATATAGCTTAGCACCACACAAGTTTAATGCCTGGGAACAGATTTATCCAAAAGTTTGATTCCACAGATGAAAATCTCTAAGGAACCTCTCAAAAAAAAGAAAAAATAATAAATATTCAGATCCCAGTTTCCATCTCTGTCGCTGCTTCCCAGGAAGACGCTACCTCACAATTCCAACCCACATGGACTTTTTAGGCCAAAAGAGATGACACTTGTTATGCTGTTCATCCATTTCAGTGCTGCTTATTAAAGTATACAGAGGCACTCACGAGGTCCGATTACAGCTCATATTTATTTATGCTGGCCTTAGGCCACCTGGGTTTTCATGTCCAAAGCCAAGGGGATGCCTGCCTTGTCTTGGCTGCCTGTACAGCATGGAGAGCCAAGTCTTCCAGGTGGAAATCTTTCCTAGTTAGAAACATCAAGCCTGGCCATCACAGAGAAACAGCTACGCTTATCACTAGCAAAGAGAAGTTTTAGCAGAGGAACTTACTGATTTAAGAGCCCAAGTTGGGCTGGTGAGGGGTCTGGAGAACAAGTCTTGTGAAGAGCGGCTGAGGGAGCTGGGGGTGTTCAGCCTGGAGAAAAGGAGGCTGAGGGGAGACCTTCTCGCTCTCTCCAACTCCCTGAAAGAAAGTTGTAGCCTGGGGGCATCAGTCTCTTCTCCCAAGGAACAGGCAATAGGACAAGAGGAAATGGCCTTAAGCTGTGCCAGGGGAGGTTTAGGATGGACAATAGGAAAAATTTCCTCCTCGAAAGGATTGTCAAGCCTTGGAGAGCCAATGATGGAGTTGCCATCCCTGGAGGTGTTTAAAAGCTGGGCAGATGTGGTGCTGAGGGACACGGGTTAGTGGTGGTTTTCATCAGTGTTAGGTTGATGGTTGGACTTGAGATCTGAAAGGTCCCTTCCAACCTCGACCGTCCTATGATTCCAAGAGGAATCCTACTACTCATTCCACACTTGAGATGGTGTATTTCCACTGCGGGAGAGGGTGAGGACAGCAGCAATAGCAACATTAAAATCTTAACACTGGAGACATGAGCCAGCAATTTGATTGCTACGGTACTCTCAGGAAAAGCTAGAACAAGGCACTGGGAGAGCATCAGGTTATCAGTGACAGCCTTTTCCTGCCACACACTTGCCACCTTCACGGGATGTGACACTGTTCCTACCGCATGAACATCTGTAACTACCTCATTTACAAAGGTTTTGGTTGCAGCTATGACTTGGGATCCTTCTCTGAGGAAAGAACCGCAAAGGAAAAAAGCTAGAAACGAACGACTTAACCAACGTCTAGTTGGGGGTGTCCCTGCTGACTGCAGGGAGGTCGGACTAGATGACCTTTGGAGGTCCCTTCCGGCCTGGACCAATCTATGAATCTATGAACCGTCAGTGCATGTATAAACATGAAAAAATAATATCTTTCAGACTTCCCCTTACCTCTAAATACACATCTACCAGCATCCTACTTCCATCCTTTTTTTCCATGCAGTGAGAACCGCAGAGGCTACACGGGCTGAATCCTACCTACTCCACAGCTCCTTTGGGTTCACTTGCTTTCATGGAGAGAAACTTAAGGGACATTCCAAAGACAGTACAGCTTTGTGTGGCTTTTATTTGTTTGTTATCAGATGCTGTACAACCCTCCAAAGCTAGAGAGTTGCTAATAGCAGGTTTTCTTCCTGATCTCCCTCCTTTTCAGCTCACCAAAAGTTTAGAATTGCTGCTTAGAGCAACCATACCACAGCAAAGTCTGACTGAGCCACAGACTGTCAAGACGGGACACACCAGAATTACAGAATCACAGAATCACAAAATGATGTGGGGTTGGAAGGGGCCTCTGGAGATCATCTAGTTCAATCCCCCTACCAAAGCAGGTCCACCTTGAGCAGGTTGCACAGGAACGTACCCAGGCGGGGTTTGAATGTCTCCAGAGACAGAGACGTTCCGTTCAAGGCTGACACATCTTGTGCTTCCCCGCAGCTGTAAACACGTGAACGTACCTCTGAGATACACCTCAGCACAAAGCAGCTTTAGACCACGAAGACCTTGCTCACTCCATCATTCCCCACCCAAAGAGCTTATGAAAAACAGCTTCAAGTTTAGCCTAATTTCCACGTGTTAAAAACAGCTGCCCAAACGCAGTTCCTACATCTGGCACGTGCAATTCCACTGACTCTGGAAGTCTCAGAGAAACTAATCCGAGCTACTAAAGAGTTTTTCAACACTACAACTGCTTACACTGACTGCGTACTTTTGTCTCCGTTTCTAGTTTCAGAGATCAACTTGTGGAAGTCCTGTTTGTTTGGTAAGATTGCTAATAAATAGGGAAGAATTTAAACACACCAGGAAGGTATTTCTTAAAGTGGTTCTTTCCTAAAATAGGTAGAGGTAAACAAAAGCTGACCTTATATTGTGTTCCCACATTCTAGTCTTAATCGCTTAAGATAGCTGATTTTACCAACATCTCAAAGTTTCAGACTGCAGACAAACACTACTTATATTTGTATTGTTAAATAATATCTATTTAGTGATAAGACATGCACTCTCAGCCCAGAAAGCCCCCCACATCCTGGGCTGCATCCCCAGCAGCGTGGCCAGCAGGGC
>VXAK01004676.1:23713-44592 GCA_013399435.1 Arenaria interpres
TGGAACTGGATGATCTTTAAGGTCCCTTCCAATCCAAACCATTCAATGATTCTATGATTACGAACAGCAAACCCTGAAACAAAGCCTGTCACCTGAAGCACACTCCTGGCCTATGACGGATTATGAAATCTGAAGAAGATGGGCATATTTAAGGCACTTACATAAGACAATTTCTAGTAACTTACATTTCTATTTTTTATGTATCGACATGCTCAATGTTCAACAGCGTGCTACAAGCTTCTTTGATCCCCTAACCTAGAAAGCATCAAATAGTCGCCATATCAGAAGTTGAGCTCTGGTCCTCCACAAAGCAGTGTCTTGTCCCTGGCAATCTTGGGCCATTCCAAGTCACTGAATCATCATTGCTGCGATGTGAAACACAAGGAAATTGTTCCCTTAGTGCTATGAACTGGTTTGAAAAGTCATATTTACCTGTCAAGGGCACTGCAGCCAAATTTATTTGCTTACCAGCAGAACTGCAAGAACTTCTTCTCTGGAGTTGCTCTGATTTTCAAGATTTCATGCCCTGGATCAGACGCACACGTAGCAGTTGCAGAGAAGGAATTTAACACCCAACAGTATTATTTAAATCAACTTCAGCCACGTTAGATATTAGCAATATTAAAGCAGTTGCCTGGAGCTGGTCTTTTCCTCATCTCCAACACTCAAGTTGTACCAATACAAATTTTTGGTTTTGTTAAAAAAAAAAAACAAACACCAAAATATATATGTATTTTAAACAAAAATACAATCAAAATGTTTTGAATGGACACTAACTAGCTGACCAAATAGCACAAATGCGCCCTCGCACCTGCTGATGGAACAGTTAAACCACAGAGAAAGCGGTTTTGACTTGAGAGATAAAATTAGAGGAAGGAAAACTTCAAAGGGGCAGGTTTCACAAGTTCTTAGACCAGTTTGTCTCTGGGCAGAATTTGGGAGAATTTCAGGTGCTCACAGAATTAAAGACACAAAAGTTATTAGCAGGCCAAGTGCTCTGAACATCATAATACCAAGAAAAGCTGTTGCTAAACACAAGATACTACTTTTTGTACTTAGGAACTGAACTAACATTTTAACATACAGGATTTTAAGCCCTTTCTTTAGTGATTGCCAGCACATCCCACCTTCCCAACACCACTTAATACCGAAAGGTCTATTTTTCAAAGTTTAAAGAAAAGGAAGGAGAGAAAACTAAGAGAATACTAAATATAAATCTATTCCCATTAGTGCTGCAAACGTGCCGAGAGTTTGATTATGGAGACATGTCCAGAACATGACCTCAGATGTATTTGGCCCATCTTAAGTGTTATGTGAAAGGTGAAACGTGTTACTGTATAACCTATTACTACCAGCTACATAATATTTAGAAAGCCTTTAAGTGACCTCTTTTCAGGAAATCTAACAATATGGCCAAGGGACAAAAAACCTCAAAATTTTAGCTTTCCAGTTGGGGTGGTTAATTTTTGCTAGTTAGCCTTTTAAAATAAATGGCTGGAAGAACATTCGTCATTTCCATATGGCTTGAATAACTAATTAGCACCACTATGTTTGCCTGAGGATCTTGTCCCTGCCCCAAGATGAGAAGGTTCACGAGCTACAGAGGTGCTGAGAACTTCCTTACGTAAAGCTAAGCTGTCTGCGTACTTAAAACTTTTCCTCCTGCCTAATTAACTTGTAAATCCATGTAATTAAGCATCTGAGCACACAGGCACTATTTTAATCCAACGCTCAAAAATTTTTCTACTGTTCACACACTCTGGCATTCCTAATTAATTTTTTTTAATCAACATAATTGGAGCCAAGCACATGTTTTTCATTAAGGCCTATTCACAAGCTTCATAAGTTTTAGCTATTCACTTCTGAGAAGTAAAAAAAAGAAATTAAAAAAAAAAAGTCATTTCTTCCCTAAAAAGCAGTTTCGGTAGAGGTCAACCACAGAAGTTTTCATTTTGCAGTTTTTCAAGAGTTAAGGGTTGATCTAGAACCTTCTCTCAATTGATGTTCACATTGTGTAGCTGATTACAGTGCCTATACCACACCTGGCAGCAGGTTACCATCAGAATAACTGGGATACAGATACCACCTTCTGCTTTGGGTGGTGGTATCCTTTTTGTTTCCTTTTTTTTTCTGGGAGAAGTTTAAACCAAGCCAGGACAAGCTGTTCTTCATATTCGCGTGTCTTGTGAAAACGTTAGGAAACCACATGCGCAGCTGGTGGATTTTTACTACAGACAAATATCATTATGGTGAGAAAGTCTTCAAAATGTGGGATTTATGTGATCACCTTTACGGTGCAGACACCTCCCTATTCTCTTTATAGCCAATGGACATAAGCAGACAGAGATTCATTTCCTCCCCAAGTACACGTCCTGTCAAATGCATCGCAACTCAAATCACGCCCATCTCTCTCTGCCAGCTGTAAGTGGAACATGCTCTCACAAAAGCTGTCTTTGGAATATTCACAGGGGAGCTACTCGAGGCTGGACTCCTGGAGGAGGTGGCAAAGCACTCTGCCTGGTAGGAGGAGAAAAAAAAAAGATACCTGACAAAAAAGAGACAAGAAATTATTTTAATAAACACTATCACCAGTCTTTTGAGCCAGATATCAAAGGTAAGCAGCAGAGAAAGCGTACCTGTGAAAAAGCAGAGTTAAAGTGAGAGGGAGGAAAAAGAATTCAGGATTTCACAGAGGACTTTGCCTCAGTTCCCAGAGAACTTTCCTAGCTAGGCAGGAAACAGGTAAAAATAGCACGTAGGTACAGTCACAAATTAGACTTGTAACTTTTGCTGGAACTAGACAATGCAATATATACTCCTTAAAATGTAGGATCCACTGAAATATAATCAGCAGCAGGCCTGGTGCTAAAGATAGGAAAAAAATTGTTTGTTTTAGGACAAAGCAAATAGAAAGGAGGATGTCTTAGCCCCAAGTCTGGGCTAAAGGAGCTACATCCAATAGTCCAGAAACTGTATGAGACAGGGCCTGGAGTGAACAGAATCACAGAATGACCTGGGGTTGGAAGGGACCTCTGGAGATCATCCAGTCCAACCCCCTGCCAAAGCAGGTCCACCCAGAGCAGGTTGGACACGAACGTGTCCAGGCGGGGTTTGAATGTCTCCAGAGAAGGAGACTCCACCACCTCTCTGGGCAGCCTCTTCCAGGGCTCTGCCACCCTCACAGGAAAGAAGTCCCTCCTCATGTTTAGGAACCTTCCCAGGACCAAGGAAAGTGTATGGCTCCAGCAATCAGGTTTCAAAACAGCACTGGTGAGCACCCAGCAAGGGGAGCTTTATCAAAGCTGACATCTTCATTTCTCATCGGATTTATGATAGACAGACACTGTCAGAAGAAGGAATGCAGCTCAGATTAGACAGGGTTAGACAGGGCTCCAGTCAGTCAAGTTCATGACCTGCTGGTATAATAGTGGGTTTTTTTCTGGAGCGTGCTTCATACTACAAAGAAGTAAAAAGGAAATGTGAAAGAGACACACGAACAAAGCAATCAGGAGGACCAGCACATGTTTTCTTCTCTCTATTTAACAAAGACTTAATGTTAAGTAAGAGTTTTCTGAAACAGGACTGTGCCTGAACGTAACCAGAACTTCACAACACGCCCCCTGCTTGTTTTCCACATGTACAGAAGAAAGACATTTAGAAAGCAGCCTTTAGTTTAAATATGCTTTACAGAATCAAGAAACAGCACATTTAGATTTTAAGAGAGCTTATAAAATAAAGTCTTCGGAATAAGCAACCTCGGGTTTGCTTTTCCTACCACCCTCTTCACTGTAGCATCCAGAGCCAACGCTTCCTACAGGCAACAGTGACACCTGCTGTTAACGCTACCGACTGCGTTCAACATTTACAACTGGTAAAAAAACCACCACATTTTTTCCAAAGACATTTCAAAGCATATTAATCATTTCCTTTTCAAGGGTTTCCTTTGTAGCACATCTATTGCTGCTACCGCAGAACCGAAGTTATCAACCTGTCTTGTAATTTTTAAATACAAATCCCACAAAACCAACCTACACACGGTGTTTAAAACCTTTATATTTCCCCGCAGCTAACATTCTTGAACTGTTATAATTAAAGCAGATCTGAAAAACATCCTCTGACTTACCTTCATACTAGCATTTTGTGGTTTTCACCACCACAGACTCCTAACTAACCACCCGAAAGTGCAGTTTCGTACCTTTCTTATACCAAATGTGTTGGATTAACTAAATGATGACTATGTGGTGCCGCTTTTGGGGATTACAGGAGAGCATTAGGCAAAAGGTAAATTTAATTCAGTGGTTCAATATTAAAAAAACCGAAAACTACACACACACACACTTAGCTGTTTTATCTTAACTACAGCATCATTATACCAAGTTAAATTTTGGCAAGTTGCTTATTTTCCATTGTTCAAATTTATTTAAATAATTCTTAATTTCGTTGAGGAGAACAGAGTAGGGTCTTCCACAGAAGCTTTCCAACAGAGAAGCTCAACAATTTCAACATTCACAAGGTAAGTCCACGGGCCAGTTCTAGTTCAGAACCCTCAAAGTATGCACACGGCAGAAGCCTAGAGACCACCAAGGAACGTACATCAAGACCCATCTCCTTGCCACCAGTGGTTAATCAGCAATACCTAGATATTCCTCAGCACATTCCAGTCCAAAAGGTGTTTTTTTTTTTCATTTGGAAATGCTCCTTCCACACACACTAAAGAAATTACAATAGTTACAAAGAATATTCTCAAAAAAACCCCAACTTACCTAAGCAAAGAGAAGACATCATAAGAGTTACGAACACAGTTCTGATCCACCTGGAGAAGACTGTTCTTCAGGGTACCTGAGTGATCCTTAAAGCAAAGAAACAATGTTAATTTAAGAACAAAAATTATTCCATCTTTACTAAAAACATGCCCTTTGGCAGGATAAAAAATGGTCTTGCGTTCAATGTATTTTAAATCTGTCTTCATACATTTTTTCGTACAGTAGGTAGAAGCAATTTAAGGCAGCAATAACACCAAGATCAAGTCTGCCCAATAACAGCAATTACCTACAAAGATGTTAATGACCAATCAGTTTATCTCTGTTCTAGACATGGAGTGTGTTTTCTTTAATATTATAATCTATTACTGCACAAATTTTACACACAGAAATACTGAAGGGTGCAATTTACAGCACTACCAGGCTTCAGCTTCAGATGGAATCACAGAATGGTTAGAGACAGAAGGGACCTTAAATATCATCCAGTTCCAAGCCCCTGCCCTGGGCAGGGACACCTCCCACCAGACCAGGTTCTCCAAGTCCCCTCCAACCTGGCCTTGAACCCCTCCAGGAATGGGGCAGCCACAGCTTCTCTGGGCAACCTGGGCCAGGCTCTCACCACCCTCACAGCAAAGAAGTTCTTTTCCCTAGATCTCATCTCAATCTCCCCTCTTCCAGTGTAAAACCCTTCCCCCTCCTCCTATGGCTCCCCTCCCTGATCAAGAGTCTCTCCCCAACTTTCCTGGAGCCCCTTGAGGGACTGGAAGAGGCTCCAAGGTCTCCCTGGAGCCTTCTCCATGATGAACCCCCCCAACTCCCTCAGTCTGTCCTCCCAGCAGAGGGTCTCCAGCCCTCCCAGCATCTCCGTGGCCTCCTCTGGCCCCGCTCCAACAGGTCCACGTCCTTCCTGTGTTGAGGACTTCAGCGCTGGACACAGCAGACCCAAGGGCCCATTCAGTAACATGCCAGATATACAAGACCATGAGATAAAGCTCTGTTCTTTACTCATGCATTAACATGCTTAAAAAAAAAGATTAAAGCAATCTTATTTTTAAATGACATGAATAAGTTTCTGGAAGTTACAAAAAGAAATCCTACCACCTTATGTCATTCTTAAGAGACCTAAATGTACATTTAGCACAAGAATCATCAAAAAACCCCCCAATTCTTCAGGCTGCAAAGGTCAGATAACAAGCTTTTCCCTATCAGGCAGAGTCACACAAATTCCTAGAAATGCCACAAACTCAGAGCCGCTTCTTCACACAATAAAGCAAATTTTAAGTAGGTCAAACCACCTGGCAGCATTGTCAGAAACCTTATAGAACGTAGGAAAAAAGGCATTTATTTTAGGGTATGAAGTAGCCCTAGCTGATTCACGCGATATGATAATTTTCCAACCGTGATACAGACTTACCCTGAGTACCAATCTCTGCCTACATATAGGCGCACTGGGTCCAGTTCTGGGCTCCCCAGTTCCAGAAGGATAGGGAACTACTGAAGAAGAGTCCAGCAAAGGCTACAAAGATGATGAGGGACTAGAGAATCTCTGCTGAGGAAAGGCTGAGAGACCTGGGGCAGTTCAGCCGGAGAAGAACAGACTGAGAGGGGATCTCGCTGATGCTGATGAATATATAAAGGGTGGGTAACAAGAGGATGGGGCCAGGCTCTTCTCATTGATGTCCCGTGACAGGCCAAGGGGCAGCAGGTGCAAACTGGACCACAGGAAATTCCTTCTCAACATGAGAAAACACTTCTTTGAGGGTGGCAGATCCCTGGAAGAGGCTGCCCAGAGAGGCGGTGGAGTCTCCTTCTCTGGAGACATTCAAACCCCTCCTGGACACGTTCTGTCCAACCTGCTCTGGGTGACCCTACTTTGGCAGGGGGGTAGACGAGATGATCTTCAGAGGTCCCTTCCAACCCCTGTGATTCTATGATCCTTTCCTGCCCCAAGAGACTGTTTCTATATAAAGATGTTGAAATGCAGAGTTACATGGCAACATCTACTGACACGACTGTTAGCTACAGGCCAAGCAGCAGACGTTCCTCTCCACCAAAAATAAGGTTCCACCTAAATAATCATGAGATCTATACACTATATTACGGTGCCTCTATTGCAATACGATGTATATCAGCAGCTGTCTCAGCTCCTCATTTCCATTCTCAAGATGCTGGATCCTACCTGCTGAAATCCACGCATCTATCCCCTGAAAAAATACCAGAATAAAGGCATCTTGATGACTGAATGAACCAGAATGGTGAAAAACTGGAAAAAAATGCACAACTACCAGTTTTACACCATGAAGTTGGTCTCGTATCAAGAAACACTGCCTTCAGAAAGCAAAGCACAGAATTTTTCAGAGAATAAGTGGAGTGGCCCAGAATAACTAGTTTCAGGAGGGAAAGAATTTGGAGCAGCAACATATTTCAGCCATTTCTTTTCCCCCTGTACTACATCGTGCTGAAAGAAAAACCCCCACAGAGTCAGACACCAAGTGGTCGATACAAACTGTTCAATCCTAAGGAAACTTGCAGAACATGCAACGAAAGGGTTTCAGACTTAGTTATTAAAGAAGTTTGCCCTTTGAAAGGGGAGTTTGTCCACTTCTCTGCCACAGCATTTATAAGATACAGGCACGTGTATTTGCAAATACACAAAAAGGCTTTGTTTGCACAGAGTGGTCAGAATCTAGCACCTAAAAATAATAAATAAATAAAAATGCCTACGTGGGGAAAGACTCTACCTTCAGTGCTGAAGGGCACATACAGCACAGAGAGAGATGCAGTTTTCCAAAGATAAGGGTCTTTCCTGCTTGACAGTTGCAAAAATCCAATATCCTTAAAGAATATAATTTATTCTTCTATATCCCTGCACCCCTGACCACAGACAAATGCTGAGTTATGTAGACCTGTAGAGACTATTTCTGGTTTTGTTTCTTTAAGGAGACAACAGAAAGCTTGTCATTAACTAAAAGTTACACTTGCTTCCCCTAAATACACTTTCTGAAAAGGTATCACTGCAAGAGCAAGGGCAAGCCTTACCGGTTAGTAGCAACAAGCGTAAAATGGTCGAAAGAAAATGTGAAAGCCAAGAAAGCACTGAGGAAACCAGAGGAGAAACCTGTTTTTTAGGAAAACCAGTGTAGCACCCAGAACCGATTTGGTTGAACCTGGGTCAAAAGTGGTTTTACGCACAAGGACACAGTCTCAGACAAGACCAAGCAGATTCAGAAAATACCTAAAGGAGTGGGAATCCTTTAAGCCCAAGCTGACAGCTTCAAAAATAAAATCTCGGAAGCTGACATTTATCTTATTTAAACATTGGCCCAATTCAAACAAATCTAAACAGACTTCCAGTGCATGATTATGAGAAAAGATGAAACTAAGAGTGCTTCAGTGGTCCCACGCCAGAAAGTAACCAGGAAAATAAATTGGACGTGGTTGTGAGGAAAGAAGCAGAATCCCTTTGAAATCTCCAAGCAAAATTGCTGTATAATTTACTACAAAATAACACTAAAAAAAGCTTCAACAAAAGCTAGTGAGTGATGGTTTTTGTCAGTGTTAGGTTGATGGTTGGACTCGATGACCTGAAAGGTCCCTTCCAACCTACACGATTCTACAATTCTATGAAAAGCACAAGTTGGAGGTAAAATTATGTGAAAGTCAAATGTAGTTAAAAACAAAACAGCCTTATTGGCAGCACACACTTGCATTTACACGGAGAAAAAAAAGCTGTAAATGCTGGAGGAGGAGTTACACGAGCACTGTCACACACATACAGTAAAGCAGTAACACCCTTCAGGGCACAGAAGGTGCACACAAAGGCTTTTGAAACCTTATTTCTCAACTTTTTTTTCTTGCCATGAGCTAAGTATCAATTGCAGCAAGAAAACTGCAACCAGAATAAGAATATTACCCAAAGAAAATATTCATTTTTTCATTGCATATCAGTAACAGCCCAGGTGCTGCTGGACAGAAGACACAGAAGAAAGGTAAAATTCCATTTTTTTTTCCAGTATTGCTACTACAGTTTTCCACTTTGCTCCTTTAGATGACAGGAGCTTCTTAGAAAGCAAGTGTTTTCAGCACAAACCTGCATTTTGAAGGTTACTTTATATACAAGTGGGCTTGAAGGTTCTAAAGCAGCAGCTGAAGCGCATTACCTGGTGAGGCTATAAGCTGCCAGTGCTTCAATTTTAAATTTATTTGAATATTCCTATTTGAGAACATTACTCTTACTGGGTTTGTTTGCCAAGGAGATAGCCATTTAATCAATAAATCTACAGTTTTCACCAGTAAAAATCATAGTTGTTACACTGCCTAATGTCCCTGTCCTACTTGCAGTTTATTCTGCTATTCTCTTATGACAGGTAAGTTCACACGACAGAAGATGGGAGGTTCCATTTAGCCCCAGACGGACCAAGCAACGCTCAGAACTTCATCTGCAGTGTGTTTTGAAACTCCAAATTCAGGAAACATCGCCAGAATTGTTTGGTCAGCTTCTAAAAATTTTCTTATTTTGGCTCGTAAGTGGTCTTAATTAACAACAAAAACATTTAATACACTAACAAAATGCACTTTATTCTAAGACTGAATAAATGTACTCTGGCAATTTAATTCACAGGCAAAAGAATTAAAGCAACAAGGGGGTGTTTTTGAGCAATGAGGGGGAAAAAAAATAATAAATAAAAGAGTACCATACCTAAACATTGGTCATACTGAGATGGGCAACAATAAAGGACACTTCCAAAATAGACTGAAGTGTCTTCATGCACGAGGTTTTCATTAGACTTGCAAAATGGTATTTGTACACATCTGCTTTCATAATCAGGTTTTATATGTGGGAGCGTAAAGAAACTAAAACTGCTATTTCATCCATGTATTATCTCAAAAATTGAGATTTACAACTAAGATGTCTTCAAGTATTATGAAGACCTGTCACCGCCACAGAGAAAAAAGCACCTCAAGAGATTAGAAAATACCCATACAAGCAAGCAGGAAAGGTATTGTATTGCACTTTCCTGACACCAAAAATCCCTTCCTACAGAAGATTTTGGGTGGCACTTCATAAATAATATTTAGTATAACCAAAGTGGGGCTGTAAAATATCCAGAATATCCAGAATTGACAGGAAAAATATAAAGCAAGACCAACGAAGAGCAGAAATATCCTTTAAGTGCACAGAGCTGCTGAAAGTTACAGGAAGAGTTGGCTTGTACCATCTAGTTTGGCTTGAATGGCAGGTAAGTCACTTAAATACAGGGGGTATGTACTATACAAGAAGAGATTTAGGTGAAGGAACTGACAAAAAAAAGCAACTGGAAGCCACAGAGCAGGGTGACAAAATAAATCTCTAGCTCTTGCAGCCAGAAAGAGCTGAATAAATTATACGAAAGGACAAAGGAGGAGATTATTTGTGCTCTACATTGGCTACAACTGTATCTGCAACTTAGCTACAGAACTTCTACAAGAACCAAAACCTAGATGTACTTTTAAACCTTATGAGCTCGGAAGCAAGACCTGACAGCAAAGGGTCAGGGAAGAGGACAGTGAATTGGCACTGAATTCAGGCCCAGATTACTAATACTGAAATCCAGGAAAACTGAGTTAACAGCACCAGGAAGAAGAGTCCGAGCTGTGTCCCAAACCACCTACAGTTTGAAGGAAAATCATCCAAATACCATAGTCTGGAGGCTGGTATACAGCCAGAGAGTTCTGCACGTGGCCACCTTGTCCCTTGCACCACTCTCTCCCCACATACGAATGGATACCTGGGGTGTTGATATGAAGCCATTGCCTCCATTTGCATCCCCACAAGACTGGACTTGCTGGTTGTGGCTAATGCAGAAACTGCACATCAAGGAGTCATTTTCTCTCCAGCCAAGAACTCCATATGAAAATCTATCCTGCATGTGGGCAATACCAGGCACAAGTGCAGGCTGGGTGGAGAATGGCTGGAGAGCAGCCCCGAGGAGAAGGACTTGGAGGTGTTGGTGGATGAGAAGCTCAACACGAGCTGGCAATGTGTGCTGGCAGCCCAGAAAGCCCCCCACATCCTGGGCTGCATCCCCAGCAGCGTGGCCAGCAGGGCCAGGGGGGATTCTGCCCCTCTGCTCCGCTCTGGGGAGACCCCTCCCCAATGTTGTCTCCAGCTCTGGGACCTCAGCACAGGAAGGACATGGACCTGTTGGAGAGGGGCCAGAGGAGGCCACGGAGATGCTGGGAGGGCTGGAGCCCCTCTGCTGGGAGGACAGGCTGAGAGAGTTGGGGGGGTTCAGNNGGCAGGGGGTTGGAACTGGATGATCTTTAAGGTCCCTTCTAACCCAAACCATCTTGTGATTCTATACCACAGTACTACCACCAGCAATTTTGGATTTAAAAAAACCCCCACCTGTCAGCTGTGCTTTTTACAATAGGTAAGTTTAAACTTTTTCATCATTGATGTAGTAATCAGCACTGCCATATAATTAATTTGGCTGCAATCACAATATTAGCTAAACAAGGACAAACGCTACTGCGGAGCCTTTGGAAAGAAAACATAGGGTGAAACAGTTGCGACAGAGAGCAAATAAATAGCTTCCCATTTAGAAGCTACAAATGCTGGTTTAAGAGTGAGAACCAAAACTTAATATGCTCTCGTATTTGCGCAAGAGTCATAACAGTCACACCATTTTTAAAATGTTCTATGTTTAAATGAAGTGTCTGTCTTAAAGAATAAAGTCAAGGCTTGTTTTCAGTAACCAGGCATTTTTTGAGGACTTAAAATGCTACGCCTTAAGTCTTCCCAGAACAGCTCAGATGTCCACACAACACAAGTGAGATAACAGTTCAGATTTGTCATGTCAAAAAAGTACTCCTTCTCAAAACTAAGCATTTTCCCACTTTGAGCATCCAAGTGTGAAAATTAAAGTTTAGAAGTTGAATTTCAGCTTGTCACCCATGTTAACAAGCCAGAACAAACAGGAGTTACCCTTACCTTCTGTTCAAATGAAGCTCCGTAATAACCATCATTGAGACCAAAAATAATCTCATTTGGGTTTCTTGCGTGTATCTGTAAGAAAAGAAGAAAACAAATCATTTTACGGTCACCTTACTATGACTTCACACTGTGAACAAGCTCTCTCTGATAGTCGAATCCAGTTTGTCATCCCCTGTAATTCTAGGCACACCTGAAACCTAAGAGAAAATTGAATTTAACCACAGAAAATGCATTTGCTTCACAGCTTTAGTAACAGTCACTCAGCATGTTCGGCATTTCTACCTTGAAATCAAAAACACTGGCCAGAGCATCTTTCCTACTGCATTTCCAGCTGACAAAAATAACTAAGAGACCAGGAAACTAATCAAGGAGGCAAGTCTGAAGAGTAATTAGCTTTCACATGATTATTACCTAAAATGATACTCAAAATTAAGCTTTTGTGATCATAGATGACACAAAATCAGTGTTCAGCGTTGTAGCTAATATCCTGCTATTAATGTAAAGAACATTATTTCAAATAAAATCATGCCCTAAAGAATATCCTTTAGGGAGCCACTTCTTCTGTCCAGTAAAAAACAGGGAAGAAAAAGCTACACCGTGAAGGGAACTGGGTCTGGCAGCAATGGAGTTAATTTTCTTCATAGCAGTCCATATGGAGTGGTGTTTTAGATCTGCGACTAAAACAGCGTTGGTATCACACCAGCGTTTTAGCTATTGCTGAGCAGCACTTGCACAGCATCAAGGTCCCCTCTGCTTCTCACTCTGCCCCCGCAGCGAGCGGGGCTGGGGGTGGGCAGAAGCTTGAGAGGGGACAGAGCTGTGACAGCTGATGCAAAGTGACCGAAGGGATATTCCATCCCGTACCACATCGTGCCGAGAAGTGAAAAACAGGGGTAGCTGTTGCTTGGGGACTAGCTGGGCATCAGTCTGCGGGTGGGAGGTGGTGACTGACTACCTCTGCATCACTTGTGTGTTGTTCTTCCCTCCCTCTCCCTTTTTTATTTTTAATTTGTTTTTTCTAAGTTATTAAACTGTCTTGATATCAAACCACAATTTTTTTTCCTCATTTTTGCTCCTCTGACTGTCTCCCAGCCCACCATTGCAGGGGGTGCTGGCCAGGATCAATGCACCATGTAAAGCTAGAGCAGTCATTCCCTACAAAGCTTTCCTCCCAGGCTTTGAAACATCCCAATTTAAAAATATATCGTTTAGATTTAAGTGCGATACAAACTATGATCTATTCTAAATAGATCCTACCAATTAATCAAAGTGCCAATTGGAACAAGGACAATTTATTTGATTCAAAAGGCACCATACTTTTGGTGGGTTTATTATTTATGTGATATGGGTTTATTTTTGAGCCACTTTCACTATAAGCTCCCCAATAGAGAAAACACCTCACTTTTCACCTCTTTCAAAAGGCCAGAGAGCAGAATTAAAACAGACCTTACACAGTAAGCTCCTTGGACTGAAGATCTTTGATGGGATGTCATGACTATGAGAATGGATTAAATCTGTAATATACACACACATTATGATCTATGTTCATTTAACTATATGTACAATCATAATGATATTTCCTTGAATCGAGACACTGCAATTTAAAGTACTCAGTGTATCATTTAAGAGCCTCAGTAAACAATGGTAGCTTAAAACATTCAGCCAGTCAAGATTTAAAGCTCTGAAGTAAGCTAACACAAACCTCCGCAATTGAACTTTCAAACTCACCCTTCAAATGCAATTAATTTCCTTTCTTAACATTCTATGTATTTGTTGATCCAGATGTTTTGTTTCCTTATGGAAAAAGTTGAGGGAAAAATGTTTTCACATTACCTGCTGGCCCAAGTACTTTAACCCATCTAGATTGACCTTCCATTCGATCAAAAGCTGAAAGTGCTCCTTCTTCCCACCCCAGATCCTCACGACAAAACATGAGACAGAGGTATCGAGACGATCGGGCATTATTCCGAAGTCCAGACTCCTCCATGTGGGATTCTGTAGGTATACAAAGAAGGATAAATAGAAACTCAAACAAGCTGAAAGTAGTGCTAAAATTGACAATTCAGAAAGCAGCAAAGTTCATGTCAAAGATTAAAAAAAACCACCTTAAGAATCATGAACACCAGACATTTCAAAGTTTACAAAGAGTTGAAGCCAACAGGCTCTGCTGCTTCCTTTTTCTGTTTTCTAGAGAGAATTCTTGGGTGAAAAGCCACGCGCTGTAAAGTACTTCAGAAACTCAAGAGTGGGCTCTGCTTCCTTCCATTACGAGATGTTGAAGAATTTACTTCAGAATCAACTAATTCAGCTTAGCCAAATCAGGAACTTTAAAAGTGGAAGTAACACTCCTTTCTGAGTTATAATTCAGCTTCTAAAAACAAGGGCACAGCTTACATTGCAAAAGTTAGAATTTAAAAAGCTGATCTATTCCCCAATAATTAAGCTTGCATAATTTATTGACAGGTTTAGTTCACATTCTTCTCCTCCTTGACTGATGCTGACGGCAACCCTCAAACCTTGTCACCAAGAGCTCTTCTTCACTCCAAGAGATCAGACATCCATCTCAAGCTTTATAGAAGCAGCACAAATTAAACTGCAAATGCCTATTCCACTAGAACTCAGATTTGCACACACGAGACATTCCAAGAACTTGGACTCACCTTTGATAACATTTCAATTAAAGATTTATGGGAACTGTTGTAATTGGCCCAAACTGCAACCAAACCAAGTCAATCCAACACCTACAAGCACCGAGAGCCAGATACCAACTTTAGGACTTCCACAGGCCATAAATCAGCAGGTGTCCAAATGCAGAAATGGGAAAGTGCTTTTTACATGTATCTATCTTCCTCCTCGCCCACAAACAGCAACGGTAGCTCCTCCAAAACAAAGGCAGAAGGTAGGAACCACCCATGATTCCAGCAGGCACTGGTCCAGGTTGCTCAGAGAAGCTGTGGCTGCCCCATCCCTGGAGGGGTTCAAGGCCAGGCTGGATGGGGCTTGGAGCAACCTGGTCTGGTGGGAGGTGTCCCTGCCCAGGGCAGGGGGCTGGGACTGAATGGTCTTTAAAGTCCCTTCCAACTCAAACCATTCTATGGCTCTATCTCATGAAAGAGCAAGCCTTTCCTTCTAGTGCTTAAGCAGCCTGGAACAGGCCAAGCATCACTGAACTACAAGGCAATTAGTGTAAGGCAATTTAGAATAAGATGCCTCTAAAAAGAAGGGAGGGGCAGAGTTATCCAGTATTACAGAAGGAATGCATTAATCAAGTTTTCCTAAGGAGAAGGGATATTTGGTGGCTATTCAGGCACAAGGATACCAGGTCATTAAAATACCCATAGATTATGTACGGAATTCGCTCAGGACATCCTTTATTTAGATTTTTATCATTCCATCTCATATTTCCTTTGCTTAGATTCCCTTTTTGTTATTCATTTTCCTGATTTAGAATAGGCAGAATTCAACATTCTGAAATCCCAAGAAACTTGTCTCTTGGACAAGTTAACAGCCTTGTGGATGTAGAGAGCTCTTCCTCCATTAAGGAGGTTTTCAAAGCCTTTACAACCCGGCGTGCTATAAACGTTACCTTTTATGTTACCTTTTCTACATTGTTAACTCAGACATTAAAAAGTCTGTTCAGCAGGTTTTCAAACTCCCTTACCCAACGCTTGCAACATCCTGCTCCCACAAAGAGACCTACCCCTTCTCAGGCACAATAAACTGTTCAGTTCTGGTCCCTTTGCTGACCTGAGCTGGAAAAATTAGGAACTGAGACTTTTCAAACTTCAGTTTCTTAAAGCTATTCACTCTTCAAAGAATATACACGTTTCTATATGAAGGTAGATGTTCCTTAGTGTTCACCCATACAATAAAAAGATTTTTCAAAGGAAATCAGCGGTATATTTTGCAACACTTTTTGACTCTCCCTTTATTTGGGGTGTTGCAAGCAGGGCCTCTGCTTCTACTCCAAGGTGGTTAAACCACACAGCATAAGCTTCTAATGAATCTGTACAGCCAGCAAAGTGCTCCTTGAATAAGCAATTGGCAGACATTTAAAAAAAACCAGCTATTTCTGTTGCTAACACCAGCAAGAAGAGGAAAAAAAAATAAACAAAAAGATGAGCTGTAAACAAACCTAAGTTATGATACGTACAATTCTCAGACACTGAAATTAGTTAAACCAGTAAAAATCCAGCTCACCTTGCCCGTTTGGTGTTCTCAATATTTAAAATAGATATATATTGTAAAGCTTGACCTGAGCACTGAAGAGTTTTCACATTAAAATCCCCTACCCTTGGGTCGTTTTGTCCTGTCTGCAGGAGTACAGACAGAGCATTACTCCACAGCTGTTAAAAATAAAATGCATTTCTACTATTCAGTAACTCCTTATTCCAACCTTGTGAAAAGAACCTAAAAAGGAGAAAAATGTGCAGAACCGAGGAGTGGAAATACACATTTAACAGTTATGGTATTCAACAAAGAAATCAATATACTGCAATAAAAACATAATTTTTAAAGGAAAGGTTTTCCATATTAAAATAACTTACCAGAGAATTCTTGATCACCTCACTCTTATAAAATTCTAAAGAAAAACGAGTAAAAAAAACACCTTTAGATTAGCTTAAACACTGATAAAATTTTAGCATTTGAAATAGAAAAAGCTATAATAAGTAACACTCATGAAAGACAAATGCTAGTGGGCCTAGTTTATCAGTAACACATTCATGAGAAAGACTTTAAAACGCAGTCATGCTTTTGACCAAAAGTACTCATTCACACCTAATTATTACAAGTCATTATTTAAATTTAGCATTTCATCTTTATACCCAAGATAATCCTCAAGATTTACGGAGGTTTTGGTTTCTGGGGAAAGAACATACTTTGGTATTTTACAATATTTGGATGACATTTGCCAAGTGACAGGTTTGTCGTATGACATCTTCCTGGAGGAGCGCAGTGGGGATGGACTAATTGCTCCGCTTTCCTGAAGAGCAAGGGTGACCTGTTCCAGATGCTTAGAAAGTGAACAGCCAAATTACCCCACCGAGGCGCCAAGAACCCTGTATTTAAATGGAAATAAGCAACTGCTGACACAGGGACCTTGGCTTTCCCAGCCAAAATAAGAGCTTAAAAGTCTTTAGGTAGACAGCTCTGGAGGTTGGAATGCAGATTTTGTACAACAGCCCTCAGTCCACTGGAGTCCAAGGACAAAGCTCTGATGGAGTACCGTGTCCAGTTCTGGGCTCCCCAGTTCAAGAAGGACAGCTGGAGAGGGTGCAGCAAATGGCAACAAAGACCATTAGGGGACTAGAACATCTCTCTTACAAGGAAAGGCTGAGGGACTTGGATCTTTTTAGTCTGGAGAAGAGAAGGCTGAGGAGGTACCTCATCCCCGCTTATAAAATATCTAAACGGCAAGTGGCAAGAGGATGAGGCCAGTCCTTTTTCAGTGGTGCCCAGGGATAGGACAAGAGGAAATGGGCACAAGCTTGAACATAAGAAGTTCCATCTAAACATGAGGAAAAACTTCTTTCCTGTGAGTGTGGCAGAGCCCTGGCAGAGGCTGCCCAGAGAGGTGGTGGAGTCTCCTTCTCTGGAGACATTCAAAACCTGCCTGGACACGTTCCTGTGCAACCTGCTCTGGGTGGACCTGCTCTGGCAGGGGGTTGGACTAGATGGTCTCCAGAAATCCCTTCCGATCTTGACCATTCTGTGATTCTGTGAGTGCAGAACAGGCCTGTATATCAAACACTGCAGAAACAGTGATCCATTACAGGTTCAACCAACCACATCAAGAAAGCCCAGGGAGCAAGCTCAACTTAGGTATTCTTATCTTTTTAAAACAGCAACCTCAAAAAAAAGCAAGGTTCAACCACACTAGCTGAAAATAAAAATTAGGAGAAAGAAAAAAATTCACCTGCAAAGCTCCAACTGTTGATCATATCACAAGAAGCATTAAAATACATTTTTTAATAACATCTCTACACCATGAAAAACTATACATCGTAGTGGAAAGCAAAGCGTTAGAGAAAAATGAGACCTAACACTCAAACACAGTTATCAAAAGCAGAACAGATGCCTGGATGCTTCTTGTGATTGGCTGAGAATTCTGGTTTTGAATCATTTTAATAATAAGTGCTGGTTTATGTTCCATAAAATAACTGGTACGCACCAAGTGGAACACTCTCCCCCACACAAAGCAACCAAGGCCTCAAAAGTTCTTCTGTGCTCTTGGAAGTTCCCAAGTTTAAGTTATCGGTGGAGGGACAAAAGGAGACTGATTTCAGGGATTCTACTAGATCTGTCACCTGTTTTGCTTCTGTGCCTGCTAACACTGAAAGGCTTTATGAAGTTCAGGAAAATAAAGTGCTCTTTTCCACGGATAGGATCAGGATGCAAATAATGGCAGCAGATTGTCATGGCAAAAAAAAAAAAAACCCCCGAGAGAATTCAGACCTTAAGAATTCAATGATTAACTAGTAAAAAAGTTGACAGGGAGCCTGGTTTACCTTTGTATATCTTGGTGTTATCACACAAGTGAAGAGTGAAGTACGTATCCAAGAGGCGATAACCATTCTTATTGATAATGTTACGTGCAGCGATGTTCCGAAGATGACGAAGCCGGCGCTAAAAAGAAGAATAAAAACTAAATAGTTAAAGAACTCTCTTAGATTGAAATTGAACCCTTTCTCTCTTTTTTTTTTTTTTTTGGTATTAAAGTATTTTAATGATTTCCAAAGCCTCATTGTCAAAAAAATCCCATCAAACACTCGATTTTCTTTGGCAGAAAGCTCGTGTGAGCTATAAGCATTCAGCAAAGCTGACTGGACAAGCAACACCAGCACCTACGAGCTCTGATTAAGCAACATTGATCTCCAAGACAGGCTATTCTTACTCACGTCCTATACATAATTTTTATTCCACATGTCTAAATCACCCCAACCATTCGAGCAGTTTCAAGCAAGTATGTGACACTATTAGCATCAAAGGGCAGCGGCATCACCCAGGTGTTCCGCATCATCACGCTGGAAACACTTCCCAGCCAAAGCTATTTTCAACAAGCGCCGGTGGACAAAGAGCTCCAAGATAAACCACCACCTAATCCAGAGCCAGAAGGAACTGGCTGAACAAAGCTTCCTGAATTCACAGTAAACCTGGAAACTGCTCTAACAACCTTAAATAAAATACATCAGACGGAGCATAATCTAGATTTTCAGGGAAAATTAAGACAAATTTGTGATGTCTGTCAGCTACCTTCTGCTTGGATAACCGAGTCCTTTTCTCTTGAAGATTTTAGTGACATATTCCAGTGTAAGTGATTTCATCCAACTCCAACACTATGTTAGTTTGCTACAATACTGTATCTCGAACGAAAATCATCAGATTGAACCAATTCCATACACAAACCCCTCACCCGCCAAGTGCCAAATAGCTGTAATAGTTGTGGCTAAAATCCTCATCTTCCAAGCATACTACGCCCTTTGTCTTTGACAAATATTTAACATCACTAGCTTCTTGTGAAATTTAACTAGTTAACCAAGCCATTTTGTAGCACTGACCAGTCACTCTTAAATCACTGCTTAGCTGTGGTTCTTAAAATTTAACTTTGAAAACCATGAACTTAACACTCATCAAACAGCCACTCCAAATACATAAAGTTCTCACTGAATCCTTTAATATCACGTTCTCCCAACCAATCTCTCAACCCACCAGCGTCTCGCTCAACTACCACAGGGGTGTTGATAAACAGCTCTCTATCCTCTTTGGATCACCACAAACCACCACAAGCCTCAAAAAACTAGTTTAGTGTCTCCGTTTATTGCAGATTTCATTTTACAGTATACTTGTTTCCCCAAAAGCTTATTAATTTTTAAGTCTGGATCCACCTTAAGAGAAACACACTCACACTGACCAAAAGCGGAATTTAAAATGCTTTTGAAACCAAAAGACAGCTTTTTTTATTTGCAGCTTGTCCTAAAACGCTTTTAACGAGAGTTGAAAGGCCATCATCTGTTTTGGAATCACAATATGACATTTTATATCACTTAATATCACTCAAGTGATGTATTAGTTTTCCTTACTGGAACTATACAAGAAGAATATTAACTTTCTGTTCATGTGACAGACCCAAAACCTCCAGTAGATTCATTTCAGCAAAGTCTATTTATGAGTTAGACTAAAAACAGAGTCTGAAATGGGATGCCCAGATACCTCTAGCATATACATGCAATATAAAATAATAAATAAATAAACAACAAAAACCAAACACCACTTCTCAGCTGCTTCATTGCAGAACTACGCAGTCTTATTTTGTTAGAAATCGGTATGAAGAATATCAACAGAAAGATTAAACCTCACTTAAGAAATAAATACATGGACTTTGTCCATTATTTCAAATATAACCTTATAGTTATCTAATCCCATTTTTATAAGCAACTTGAACATCTCTTAAGAAACGGCTTTGAACACATGTTGCACTCCCTATAAAAATGATTCAAGGGTTTTATGGGCCATCTCTCTCCTTTAATTAACTTCAGTAGCACTGAAATCAATCATCTGCCACGCTCACTCCTCCCTTCATTTTTTATTTATTTATTTTCTTTAATCCCTTAAACCCAAGAAGAATTGCTCACATGGCATCTAATAAAGAGGGCAACTTTCTCCAGGTCTTTTTGGGATTGCAAACTAATAGTGTGACTGGTTTAAGCAGCAGGTTACAATGAAGTAGCCCCTCAAGCAAAGCCAAACAAGTGTCTCATCTTTCACTACATGCAATGAGATTTGGAAAAAGCTGTCGAGTGTCATACCTACACCTGAGTCCTTATCACCATGGTTTGTGACTTCTTTGCACCCTTCAAAGGCTGGAATTTATCCTAAAGTCTAAAGTTTGACTTATCCCAGATCAGTTGGAAGAGGAATATTAACTGGGGCTGCGAGACCACACAACACAGTTCAGGACTCAACACACACTAGGTAATGGATGTCTATTTAAATCTCCAGCTTACTCACAGAATCACAGAATGATATGGGGTTGGAAGGGACCTCCGGAGATCATCTAGTCCAACCCCGTGCCAGAGCAGGGTCACCCAGAGCAGGTTGCACAGGAAAGTGTTGGTTTGGCAGGTGGGTTTGGAATATCTCCA
>VXAK01004677.1:6391-47239 GCA_013399435.1 Arenaria interpres
GGAAAGGGTTCTTAAGCCTTGGAATGGGCTGCCCAGGGAAGGGGTTGAGGCCCCATTCCTGGAGGGATTGAAAAGCCGGGTTGACCTAGTGCTTAGAGACATGGTTTAGTGATGGTTTTTATCAGAGTGAGGTTGATGGCTGGACTGGATGATCTGAAAGGTCCCTTCCAACCCAGACAATTCTATCATTCTATGCAGAAAGAGAAGGAGAAATATCTAACAGCCTTTAGGTCGGAAAGAAACTTGAGGAGTCAGATTCTGTTGGTGGTACTTCACTGCTTCACCCACCCCAAGGAATGCAATTCACCAATGAATTAGGGCAGCAGAGAGGGAAAATGAAGACCGATTCTAGGTTGCACGTATAAAGGGTACTGCTTGTTCTGACATTCAGTGCAGTATGTAATTATAAATACATGTAATTAGGTGACTTAGATATCACAAAACGACCCCAATGCTGCTTTCTGCATGACTTGGCTATGCAACCAAATTTGGCCACGCAAACCAGAAATCAATGTCGCTGAGGACTGAGAAACTATCCTAAGAGTTTTCATTTGAGTCATAAGGAAAAAGCAGTTCTGAATTCAGCTAATTATTCTAGAAGACCTCGTGCTTCTGAACAAAGGGCAAATTGGAACCCAAAGTAATAATGTATACAGTTGTGGTACAGTTCTGGGTTCCATTTGCTCAAGTTTCATCAAAAGCTTCCTGAAACTCCTTCAGCCATAAAATGGTTTCTTTTTGGAAGACCAAAAATAGAAATGTATGCTCTAGCAAGGGTGCATGAATCAGCTGTGAGCATCTTATTATTTTTTCTGGAACAGGCACTGCAAGCAAGAAGCAGCTAGGATTTAATGAACGTGGTACTGATTTTTAGGAAACCTGTGTGTTACTTTAGAAAACAGCGTTACTTCTTGCCCCTCTGAAGAACTCAGATTGTATTTAAAGCACGTCTTAACATGTAACAGCGTGAAAGCGTAACCGAGCCGAGATCTTAGGTTTAGTGCACTGGCATGGACGCTACACAATTACTGCGATTACACTCTGGCTTGCACTTCACAAAACATCATCACGGACTCCAATGCAGTAGGCTTTAGCCAACAGGGCTTTACCTAGGAGAGCGATCAAAGAATTCAAAGTTTTACAAACAGGCCACTTATTGTTGAAACACATCTGTAGCCGTCATGTTCCCATGGCTCTTATTTTAACCACGCATTGATTATTCATTACAAAACCCCTTGTGATAGCTTAAAAATAATCCCTCTATAGCAATAGCTGGGATTTGATAATGAACCGAATCCAGGAAACACTCAAGTTCCCCTTCATTCTAAGGGTAATTCTGTTAAGAGGGAAGCACCTCACTTGTCAAAGTCAAAACAAACCCTAGGTGTAGGTGGCTCATCTCTTCCGACAGCACTCATTATCATTTGTGCCCTAGATGGCAAGACATCCCTCTGTGCTCTTCTGATGATAAGTTATGGGGGGGAAAAAAAATAAACTATCATATAAAGAGTTTCCTGGCGCCAAGAGAAGCGTATGGAGAAACTCTCCAATCTCTGCCAATAGTGGTGGGGGAAAAAGAACCCCTGATGAACAGCAGCACGTATTGAGGGCAGCAAGAGGAGACACAACTGGAGGTGGGCATTTTGTGACAGCACTCTGAGATGTCCCGTGGACATACATCTCCCCTAGAAGATTAAGACATTTCAAAAGAACCTAACCAAAACCTGGTTAATTATTTATCATCCTGAAGTGAGAAGAGAAGAAAGAGGGAGTGCTATTGGTGTTCCCATCTCTCGCTGCTTTGTTGGAGCACAAGTGATCTCAGGCAGTCAGGCAACTTTCCTATCCTGCTGCAACGAAAATGGGCAAAGAGGAGGTTTACACATCTCCTTCCATCTTCTGCTGTTGTTCTCATTTTCTTACATGACTCTTGCCCTCACTGTTGTTAAGAGGATGCAGCAACTGTTCCTTCTCAGTTCCTTTCACCGGGACGTTCAGAACGGAGGACAGAGCTTAGACGAGGAAAGGGTATCAATCCCAAGAGCACACCTGCCATTGACTCATCACGTTGGAAATTCCCAAGGAATTTTAACTTCACATTTCAGAGAGGCAAAACAAGTGGGCCTCTGAAATCAAAGTGTGGGAGGGGAGGGGGGAGATTGCCTCCTTTGCCTTTCCAATGAAATGAGCAGCTGACAACTCCATATGGCTCCTTTTAAGTTTAGTGCACTGCTTCCTCTGCAAAGGTTCCCTTTGATTCCAGGGGAACCTTCTGCAGAAGGGGGTATTGCTCACCATATGTAATGTTGGCAGGATAAGGTTTCCCCTCCCACCTCACCTTTGGGAGGTGAGAGGAAGGAGATGAACATCGAGGCTCAGTGTGCCAAGGCTTGAAAATATATTTACATGCTACAGCGGGACTCTTGGTTTGAACACCAGCCACAACAGCTCCTCTGCACTTTGGGTAGTTCATTAACAGAAATCAATACAAGCTGCCTTTTAAGAAAGCCAATGCTTGTTCGTTGACACACCGTGTAATCCCTTTTAGCAGAAGCATCAATGCTTACAAGGTGTGCAGTAAATTATAGCAAAAACCACAGAATGGCAAGGCTACAGAAAATACTGTTTCATTTCAGCGCAAACTTAAAACTAAATACATTGAGAGGAAGAATAATAACTAAGAACCAGAGACAAAAGATGCGTTGCCTTTACCTGGAGGCCCTTCTTCTCTATCTTTTTCTGGAGTATCTGAAGGCACTTGGTGAAATCCGTGAGGTCCTGATCCATGGTCTCAATTAACTCACATCCCTAGTGAAGAAGCAGCAAAATGGAGAGAGAGAGAGAAAAAAAAAAAGTCAGCCATCTTTCAAATCTTTCAATTTGGTGAAATTAACTGCAGTCAACAACTCTTAAAGTCTCCGCACGGAGATGCAGAATTAAGTAAAAGGCATTTAGCCTTACACAGTCCAAAGACCACAGGACCCAGCTGAACACATTAATATGAAACAGCAGTTTGATAGGCACGGGAGTAGATACTCAAAACCCATTCGAGTGCGTGTGTGAGTCTGGATAAACGTGGTCTAGGATGCTCTGCTGGAGGGACAAGCGTGGGATGCAGTGAGCCCTGGGTGATGAGTAACTTTCCAGGATCCGGTTCCAGGAAAACGACTGTCCTCTCTGGTGGTACCGTTACTACATTCCCGCCGCATATATTCAAATGTGTATAAATGCAAGCACACACAAGCACTCCAGCTTCCCGGAACCAGTGCAGTTGTACTAGTTAATTTGCCGTGATACAACAATTTCCTTGCAACAGGGTAATACGGATGAGAGCCCCTTAAAGTGGAGAAGAGCAGGAGTACAGATTTCTTAATTAAGACCTAACACAAGTCTTAAGCTGATAAAAAGCTGAGTAAGGAAAAGTAGAGTGTATCTACCACATAAAGGCATTATTTAAAGAGGTTTCAAGGATACAAAACACCAGTGCACCATCGTAAATTAAAACAAGAACCATACACGCTGGATTTAGAGGTTCCCTCTCCTACCACTTCAAGGTTCCCTTAAAACCCTCCTATCTCTGTCTTTGTGTGACAGATTTTATGTTTCTGCTCTACACAGTAACAACTGATAAGAGGAAAGCATTCCGACTACAGAATCTTTGTATGTGTGCCTGTGTGTATGAAGTATATTACATCGCTAAAAAACCCCAAATGTTAAAGCTGCCTCTACCTTAGTGGTAAAAATTAAGGCATGGAAGACAAAATTGCATGGATGCAGTTTAGTGGATTCCATGCAACGAAATAAGGAGTCTCCAATAGGAAGACATCCACTAGGACTGAAATGCTTCCCCGCACAGCCAGAAGGCATATAAAATCTTACAAAAACATCATGCAGTAGGGGATTTGGATGAAGTGGGAGAGGTAAGGGAGGAGATAACGGCACGCTTTATGTTATGCCCCTTCTCCTCTCTCCTCCGAAAAACTTCCAAAAGGAAACCTGGTCAAAAGTAGTAGCCCTTTTGATTCCCAATATTGCTCTAAATGCCTTTTCAAGTAGTAGCAATAGCCCACAGATGTGAAGCGTCCTACAGCTCCATCAGCACGTGTAATCAAAGACCTCCCTTGCCGAAGTGACTTCCCCCACGAAGAGCCTTGGGAAAAGGCAGCTGGAGCCTGGACTCGGTGCTAAGCCTCAAACAATCCGAAGAGCTGCCACTTCTCCGCTCTTCACCAGGGAAGGCCGAAACATAAAAGTGGCAGAGGGAGAAGGGACACAAGCCATCTGGAGCCTGTAACGACCACGTGAGTTGTGCGGCGCCAGCCAGAGACACCCAGGGAGCCCCAGAAAGGCACAGGGATGTTCAGGCCCACCCGGAAAGCTCACAGTTGGACCTGAAAAAATCACTGAAGGGAATTTGTTCATCAAAACCCCTCTAAGCGAAAAGATGTTTCATTCACTAAGAACGGGGCGCTCTCAGACAGTCTCCTTATCAGCACTGATAGTGGCAAGAGAGACCGAGCTGTGAGCAACTGTGAAGAGACAGAACCTCCTCCACAACGAGCCTTTGAACAGCATGAGAATGTGACAGATGAAGACTAAATCAATGGCAGGGACAGCTACTGCTGAGCACGGGAGAAGAGACAGAACCCGAGTTACCAGCTCTTAAATTAGCAGTAGAGAAGGAAAGTCTTTTATCTTTTGCCAGGATCGTTCCTTAGCTCCACAGCGCTGGCAGAAGTGGTTTATAGGTACTGATTCATAAATAAAACATTTAACCCCCACTTCCTCCTAGGACTTTGAAATATTCCTTCCTGCAGTCACTAACAATCCCGATCTCCTCCTTGGACGCCCCTCAGGTTTTGGCAACTGCAGGTAGGCTGCAATTCTGCTTTCCACCCAGGGAAAGCCAAATTGTCTGGGTCTTTTCCTGAGTGATGATCTACAACAGCTAAAATTATTTTATGATTTATTATATTTTGCTTTCTACACATTTCACTTTTGGATAGTTCTTGCCTAGCTTTCTCGGGATGTTCTTCATTAAGAAAATATTTCAGAACAACTACAAGGTACTACCAAGGCAAGATAACGTCACCGTGGTGGCTGGAGAGCACTGAAGGTCATTTCCTGCAGCTCCAGAAGAAAGCTGTGATGCACCACGCATAGCCATCCTACATTCAGCCCTGCTACTGTCTTTTCACAGAATCACAGAATGCTATGGGGTTGGAAGGGACCTCTGGAGATCATCCAGTCCAACCCCCTGCCAAAGCAGGTCCACCCAGAGCAGGTCCCACAGGAACGTGTCCAGGTGGGTTTGAATGTCTCCAGAGAAGGAGACCCCACCACCTCCCTGGGCAGCCGCTTCCAGGGCTCTGCCACCCTCAAAGTGAAGAAGTTCCTCCTCATGTTTAGGTGGAACTTCTTATGTTCCAGGTTGTGCCTGTTCCCTCTTGTCCTGTCCCTGGGCACCACTGAAAAAAGACTGGCCCCATCCTCCTGACACCCACCCCTTAAATATTTATAGGTGTTGATCAGATCCCCCCTCAGCCTTCTCTTCTCCAGACTAAAAGGACCCAAGTCCCTCAGCCTTTCCTCATCAGAGAGATGTTCTAGGCCCCTAAATATTTGCACATATTCACAATATAAGGCCTCAAAGATACACCACAGAAATACGATCTAAATGTGTAAAAGGGATGTCAAATGCACAATTCACTAAAGGCAGGTTACTGCACCCATGATACTGATGTCAGGATGGTTCTCTGGCAGCAGTAACTGAAAAGGAAACCTGGCTTAATAGCGGTATCCTGAAGCTGTTTACTCACTGGCTGCACCTCTGACACTTGGCACAAGTCCTGCTGTAGATCACACGGAAAAATGTTGACAGCGTGCCACCATTAAAGCCACGGCTTCCTTCAGATCAAACTGTGATTTCTCATTCTCTTTGCACACCAAGCAGATCACCAGCTCTGGAATTGGCAGAGGTTTTAGATCTGCTCCTTCTGCCACAAGGGCAAAGTGGTCAGACCCTGCTGGAGAAGAGGACAGCCAGCACCTCCCGCATCTTGACGGCCTCGCTGGGAATTAATGTCTGCCCAGTCCACGTTCACCCACGGTAAGAGAGTTCTAGATAAATCTGTTGCTTCTGACGTATCAAACCCAAGATTTCATACCACAGAACTGGACGACAATTCAAAGGCAGTTCTCGTCACCCTTCGCTGTATTCCCGGATGACAAAAATCATCAAGACAAGAGCTTTCCGACGCAGCAAGGGTTTAATGAAAGGACACACTAACAATTGCAAGCTAGGCAGTAACGCTCATAGTTTCATAAATACCTGCTCAACTTAATAACATTAACCTTTGGTAAGAAAGTTAAAAAAGCCAAACAAATTTCCCATTAGGAAAGGTTAGAAAAATCAATACCACACAGCAGGAAAGCAAACGATAGATTGCATCTGATGACGATATAACTTTGCTGAATGACAGGATGGGGCACACAGAATTAGGCTTCGGCTGTTCTCTCTTATGATAGCAGTTATGGGAGGCACTTTGCTGAAGGAGGAGGAGTGTGCCAGACACGCATAATGGGATTATTGAACCCTCTGTTTCAGGCAGACACTGAAATCAGACAGGCACTGAAATGTCAATGGGAACATCGCAGCACTTCTCCCATTTTTAGAAATATTATGCATCACAGCAGGTTGGGGGTTTGAAGAAAGCAGCGTGTGGATGTCCATTCCCCAATGTCCTTATTAATCTCTTATTAAAAGAAAGTCATGTTTGTTCTTTCTCTAATCTTTCTGAGCATGAGAATATAATTAGGACAGAATACACAAAATATCCTAATTTGTACTCTACCTCCGAGACCCTCCTATGGCAAGCCATTTGAGGCTATCTTTCGAAGCTTGTGCTCACTGAGCGCACCAGCGACATCCAGTTCAGTCTTTTAACGATTTCTCTTGCGCTGAGGCTCAGTTCTGAGGTATCAATCTCAACAAGGATGCGCTTAGGTATAGTGTTAATGGCAGACACAGGAAAGCCACGTATCCTCAAGTTAAAGGGGCAGAGAGCTTACAGAGCCTCTCAAAACCACAGCACACACCAAGAGAGTTGAAGGAAGCTACATAAATTAAATGGTGTTTCAAAACTCTCTCCTTCCCCTAGAGCTCACCTGCCGAACCAGTAACGCACCCAGTCAATCCCAATATCCCACAGACCACCTAAGTAAGAGCTACAGATTTACAGAACTATTTCAGTTGGAAGGGACTTTATGAAGTTACCCAGTCCAACCTCTTGCTCAAGAGCAGGTTAGATTAGCTCAGGCTGCCAAAGGCCCTTTCTAGTCTAGGTTGAGTATCTCCAAGGATGGAGACTCCACGTCTCTGGGCAACCTCCTCCAGCACTTGACCACTCCTGAGAAATTTTTCTTTCCCAGTGTGAAACTGGGATCTCCCGTGTTGCAAATTGTGTTTGTTGCTTCTTTTCCTACTTCTGCTTACCTTAAAGAAGAGTCTGGTTCTGTCTCCTCTCTGCCCTCCCATCAGGAAGTTGAAGGCAGCAATAGGATCTCCTGTTCACCTTCTCCTCTGGAGGCTGAACAAGCCGGTTTCCCTCAGCCTTTTCTCAGGCATCACATGCTCCAGGCCTCCCTAACAGACACTTCCCTTACTCGTGCTATATCGGATGCGACATTTCCACCCCAGAGAGCCCGAAGGGGTCAATTAGCAGCAAAGAGGTAGAAGGTTCCTAGTTCTCTCTTCTTTTTTAATGTTAATTTCTAGCCCCGAGAGATTTCAGTCATTTCACCCCTCTGGTATCACCTTCCACTTTTGCCCACTCAGAGAAAAAAAAACAGACCTCCACATTCTTCACATATTACCTGCAGGCACCTGAATGTTTTGAACCCTCAAACATGCAGACGAGTATTTTCTCTCTGAATTGGGCTCAACGTAGTTGATACTGAGAAACAGCTGTAAGAAAGAGCACACACGGATCCAAGCAAAGCATTGCTCTAGACCAGGCACCGACGAAGAGAAAGGGACCCTGGGGGCCGGCTGCAGGTCTTGCACCAAGCCCAGCCAAGAAGGTAAACATGTGGATGCATAAAGAGAAAAGTTTAACAGACATTATAGGCAAGGTGGTAGAAGGTAGTAGGAGGGTGGTATGAGACCAGAGCATTCAATCAGAAAGGAAAAGCCTAGTTTGGGAAACATTTCCTGCAGGGTTCATCCAGACAGCGGTCGTCTATATTGTTGGTCCAGTGTTTCCCAACTGATCCAAAAGAACTCTTCCAGAATGGAAAGCCAGTCTAGCATGGGATAAAGATGGAGCAGACTAGAATGCCACATGAGGTCTCTGGAAACATTTAAAGAGACAGCATTGGAGAAAGAACAAGAACACGTAGCTTGAGCTACTGATAGGCACAAAAGCTGCATAGATTTCCTATGGGCCGTAAGTTATTGGGGAATGATGGAGTAAGATGGCACCAAAACCAGAGGGCTGGTTATCTCGACGAATTACAAACCAGCAAGAAATTCGTGCGTTGAAACATTTTTCATTTCGGGAGCAGGATGGAAGCATGGAAGGCAAGGCAGTCAAGTTCACTGATTTCTTTTGGGAGTTTCAAATACTGTTGAACAACAAATATTGAACAGCTTCCTCTTTTTGATCCGCTTAACTGTATGAACTGCCTTTTCGCTTCTGTAGTAGAGAACAAAACGAATACGTGTAATTGCTGAAAATGATTTTGGATATTTAAATAGCCAAAAATACGTGATTAAGTGAAATGCTTTTTTTTTTTCCCCCCCTAGTTTTTGGACTCAAATTCGGCTGACTGCTTGGCATCAGCACTGAGCTAATGCAGTACAGATTGCCTGGCCTTCAGTTCTGGGCTGGATGATGCTTTGACTCGTCCAATTGCACATTAAGTGGCACTGCCATTCAGATTAACTAAAAGAATTTATTAATCATGTTGAAGCATATGCCCTGGAAGCCAGATAACAGAAATCTACGCTCAAGTGACAGCCCCATTACCGAGACAAACCAAGAATGTTCGGTTTTGACCATCACTTCTAACCTTATATAACGCCACTTGATTTATTAAACAAATACTATCTGGTGGTATGAAACAAAACCGGTAAATATATGTAAACATATGCACACCTCCACAAACAAAAAGCTCCATGAACTTGTTCAATTTGACAAGCGTTAAAAAAAAAAAGGGGCTCTGTAGTTGAAACTTTGACTGCAACAGCTGCAGCCTCTCCTCCCTTCCCCTATTTCTATTTTGATATCATCTTTTTGAAAATAAATAAAATGTTTCCTGTTTTTGTTTTTAATGAGGCAGCATGTGGCTTCTGGTGGAGGATAGCATTTTTATACCATACATTTGATGTTGAGATAGCAGCAATGAAAGAGTTCTTCTGTATTAATTAGGTTGCCCCTTTCAAAAGAAAAGCCTGTTATTCATGAAATCATGGTAATTACTTAAAATGAACAAAATATGAATCTGTTCAGTTGGTATTTGACCAATACCAAAGAAAGCCAACATGCCTTCCTTGCCACCGATAACAAACTGAAAAGCAGAAAACCAAAGGGTTTCTAAATCTCAGAAACCAAACCCAAGCATAAAACCTTCACAAAGTAAAAAAAAACCCAAACAACCAAATAAAGAAACCACAAACAACAACAAAAAAAACCCCAAAAAACCCAAAGAGCACAGCTAGCTTTCCATTTGCTGGATAAAGGCAGTATTTATCTGCACTGGACCAAATTCTTCTGATTTATTAAGTTTGGTGAATGAAAGCAAACAACTTAAAATACCCGCTCACGCATCAGAAAGTGCAGTAAAATATACGTCATTGCAACACCTCTATCAGAAGACTGCTAATGTCTTTTAAAACTTTTAAATAACCAAGTGGAAAGGTAAGAGTGTTGCGTGAGAAAACTGAGTTAGGAAGGTCTGTCAGGAGCTGCAGTCTCCTAGAGACAACCCACATCTCTCCATACCCGTTCCTGGCATCTAGACCCGAGACCCACATCCCTGTGCAACCCAGATGTGTTATTTCTCCAATCTGATGATTAAAACCGAGCACAGCTCAGCAGTGACAGCCACCTGCTATTTTTGGATCTTCTCTAAAATTTCCCTTATGTGCTCTTCCTTATCTGAAAAACAAAGGGTCAGAGGGAGCTTTAATGGATGGTCAGGCTCCCACTGTAATCGGCACCGTGAAAAGCTTTTGTCTGCTAAGCTGATGAGGCCCCTTGGATCCCAACCTATTGATAGGACTGATGACGGTGCCTGGCTTTTCTTGGAAAGGAACTTGGAAACAGGAATTGCTGCTCTATCTGTGTTCATCTATGTATGAAGATACGAGGTGGCTTGTGTAAGGGAAATGAGAGCACTGAATAGCACCAGCCTCTGGCAGAAGGGAAGGACATGCCACTGACTGTAGACACCAAGAGCCACTACCCAGTCTTGTCGGGAGGTGACCATCCCCCTGTCCTGGACACTGGTGAGGCCCCACCTCGAGGGCTGGGTCCAATTTGGGGCCCTTCACCACAAAAAAGACACTGAGGGGCTGGAGCGGGTCCAGAGAAGGGCAACGGAGCTGGTGAGGGGTCTGGAGAAGAAGTCTTGTGAGGAGAGGCTGAGGGAGCTGGGGGTGTTCAGCCTGGAGAAAAGGAGGCTGAGGGGAGACCTTCTGGCTCTCTCCAACTCCCTGAAAGGAGGGTGTAGCCAGGGGGGGTTGGTCTCTTCTCCCAAGGAACAGGCAACAAGACAAGAGGAAACGGCCTCCAGTTGGGCCAGGGGAGGTTCAGGTTGGAGATGAGGAACAATGTTTCCACGGAAAGGGTTCTTAAGCCTTGGAATGGGCTGCCCCGGGAAGGGGTTGAGGCCCCATCCCTGGAGGGATTGAAAAGCCGGGTTGACCTAGTGCTTAGAGACATGGTTTAGCGATGGTTTTTATCAGAGTGAGGTTGATGGTTGGACTGGATGATCTGAAAGGTCCCTTGCAACCTCGACAATTCTATGATTCTGTGAAAATGAGAGTCTAATTTTGTCGACTTGGATGTATTTTGAACCAAGACTAAGAACCGTAACCTTTCTAAAATGCTATAACTACCTTTTAACACAATAATACTACCTTTGGCATTCACACTAACGACAACGCAAAGTCAGACACTCTCCTGAAATAAGGGCAGAAAACAGAAAAGCTCCTCCAACCACAAATCCTATGCCCCACAAAGCTGATGAAACAGGGCATGCAGTATTCCTTGCAATTCAAACATCTAACATTGCTTTTCCGAGGTGGGAAGGAGCGAGAGAGGCTATCTGCATTTCAAATCCCACAACGCTTTATGCACAGGAACCAAACGAGGTGGTGGTGGTGGTGGTGTTTTTTTTTTTTAAATTAAAAGGGCTTCAGGTTAACAGCTTTCGCTTTTTATCACATAGGACGACAGACACTCTAAGGAACGACAGTTAATAAGCAGACACTGTATTGGAATCAGCTTCTGTTTCCAGACTGATTGCGAATTCTCAAGATTCATCTCAGGGTAAAAAAAAACAGAGAGAAAACAGCAAGGCTTGTACTGGGGTGCTTGCAAGGATTTGGGCTGGCTTTAGCCATCATAAACACTAGATATTTTACCAGCAACCTAGGGACCCAAAAGTACTGCGACTGTGAAGAACGCCCAGGAAACAGCAAAAAAAACGTTAACCATGATGGCATAAAACTCCCTGCAAGGTATTTCTGATCATTATACTTCTTTAAATACATATGACGAGTACAGCTAGTCTCTCTCCCTTGCTTTCAGAGAGGCTTTATGCGAGGGAATTGATGAACTTCAATAAAGGCAAGTGTCAGGTGCTGCACCTGGGGAGGAATAACCCCCTGCACCAGGACAGGTTGGGGGTGACCTGCTGGAGAGCAGCTCTGAGGAGAGAGACCTGGGAGTCCTGGTGGACAACAGGATGCCCATGAGCCAGCAATGGGCCCTTGTGGCCAAGAAGGCCAAGGGCATCCTGGAGGGCATCAGGAAGAGTGTGAGCAGCAGGTGGAGGGAGGTCATTCTGCCCCTCTGCTCTGCCCTGGGGAGGCCCCATCTGGAGCACTGGATCCAGTTCTGGGCTCCCCAGTTCAAGAAGGACAGGGAACTGCTGGAGAGGGGACAGCAGAGGGCTACAAAGATGATGGGGGGCCTGGAGCATCTCTGTGATAAGGAAAGGCTGAGGGACTTGAGTCTTTTTAGTCTGGAGAAGAGCTGAGGGGGGATCTGATCAACGTTTATAAATCCTTCAAGGGTGGGTGTCAGGAGGATGTGGCCAGGCTTTTTTGAGTGGTGCCCAGTGACAGGACAAGAGGAAATGGGCACAAACTTGAATATAAGAAGCTCCACCTAAACATGAGGAGGAACTTCTTCACTTTGAGGGTGGCAGAGCCCTGGCAGAGGCTGCCCAGGGAGGTGGTGGAGTCTCCTTCTCTGGAGACATTCAAACCCCACCTGTACATGTTCCTGTGCAACCTGCTCTGGGTGGACCTGCTCTGGCAGGGGGTTGGACTGGATGATCTCCAGAGGTCCCTTCCAACCCCATGTGATTCTGTGAATTCTTGTTCCTTAGCTAATATCTACGGCTATGTCGTTAGTTTGAGAGATACATAATTGATCTGAAAAGAATCTGGATTCGAAGAGTGGAGCTGCACCTGAGATATTGATTACTGGACAGAATTTATTGAGATCAGGCCCCAAATGTGAGCCATACTCACAAAAAATGGTACTTCCTCACACAACTCTGTCTACAAGTAGAAGAAAGGTATAAAGGGATTGAAAGATTTTGATTACCGATAGACAGCAAACTGAAAAGAGAAACGTCCTCCTATTGTGGATAAAGCTCCAAAATTTGTGCTTACAATTCAATAGCTCATTTTTCTTTTTTGGTATTGGGCTATTAAAGAAAATAACAAGATTAGTCCCGAGACTGATCCGTCAGGAAAGTCACTGATTACATCCCGCTGCTTGTTAAGTTTTCCTTTATGAACAAGCTGTCTGCCTTTAATTTGTGTATTAACTTCTAACTTGGCTAGGTATGTCACTAGATAACACTGATTTTTTTTTCCCCCCTTGTTATTGTTCTGACAGTTTCTAAAACCTCCCAGCCTCAGCGACAGAGTTGTTTGTTACAAGGAATAAAAGAAACTTTCTGTAGAGGGAGTTTACTCACCGTCTGGAGTGTCCTGTTGTTCCAGGATCATTTCATATAGATCAAAAGGAGAATGCTAGACTATACACATAACCACACAGAATCACAGAGTGAGAGGGGGTTGGAAGGGACCTCTGGAGATCATCTAGTCCAACGAACCCCCTGCCAGAGCAGGTCCACCCAGAGCAGGTTGCACAGGAACGTGTCCAGGTGGGTTTGAATGTCTCCAGAGCAGGAGACTCCACCACCTCCCTGGGCAGCCTCTTCCAGGGCTCTGCCACCCTCACAGGAAGGAAGTTCCTCCTCATGTTTAGGTGGAACTTCTTGTGTTCAAGTTTGTGCCCATTCCCTCTTGTCCTGTCCCTGGGCACCACATCTTTCGCCCAATTCAGGTCAGCTTCTGTGTTCAACGTATTTAAATGATATGCCTGGCCTCTCCTCCTCCTCCTCCAGTTTTGCCACTTTCCTTCCAGTCATATTTCTCCTTCTCTATGAAGGGAATCGCTAATTTAAATGTATGGATGTCTCCCTTGCTTTCTCTAGGCAGATCATCCGGGACAGGCGGATTATACAGAATCTCCAACATGTGCTGGTGCCTGAGATCAGCGGCAGGTTCACATCGCTCAAACCTGGGCATCTCCCAATGCTGCTACACCAGGTCCACATCCTGCTTGTATATTTATATACCGTAATGCACATATTGTATAGATTTATTTATATATGCGATGTATACATTCATATACAGTATATTTATGGAAAAAGTAATGCAGAGCGAAGTTAATACTTTGTTGTTCACTGTAAATACTCCACGCCAACTAGAGGAAGAAAATCAACATGTAAAAGAGACGTTGCTTTGGGGAGATAATTGGAGGAATGTTCCTATCCTGTGCCTTAAGAGATTCTCAAGTCAGAGGTACCAATATTTGAAAGGGTGCCAAAGTCAAAGGGCACACTGGTATTTATTTAGCTCTCCTGTTGCGCACGGAACTGAACTTTATGGGTCCAAGAAGTATAAAGACTGAATAGAGGCAAACGCCTAATTTTCATGTAGACCAGCGGAAACGGGTTCCCCAAATTAAAAAGAAAATTAAATTGCTCTGTACTTCAACAAGTGATACTGCAAAGGTAACAGCAATGAAAATAAATAATAATAATAATAATAACAGCAACAACCACCACATAGCTTTGCAATCCATTCCCAGCAAAGATCACCAAACCATCTGAGAGCAACGAACACAAGTAATTGACGTGCTGACATTTTGACAGACATAAGGGAAAGCTCAGGAAAATTAAACCACTGCCCAGCAGAGCAGTTCTGACTTCAGCACGAGAAAGCGTTCCACCGAGTATGAACACATTTCCAAGTGAAATTCAGGATATTTGCTGTATTTTCACATAACCGAAGCAGATTCTTGAATAATAAAAGGTCACACATCATATTCGCACAGTTGCTGCATTTTTGATTTGTGGAGGGCTTCAGCTACTCTGAACTGAAATGTGAGGCTGCTGAACAAACACTCTGTCTTCAGTTCTGGGAGCAGTTCATTACCTGGTAAGCTGGAAACCAGTTTTATCTTCCAGGTGTACTTCAAGGTTTCCTTTTTTCAATAGGCAGAGGTCGCAGGTTTAGAAACAGGGAACACCTTGCAATCGGGCTGTTTGTACATCCTTCTCCCAATCTCTCTTTTCCACATGATATATAAACAACTACTCAGGGGACTATTCAGCTGGATACTGGAATATCCACCTTACTGTGCTGAATGTAATTGCATTTCACAGATGAAACGCTTCAGGCTTTGAGCAGGTGACAAAAATTACATCAAACAACATAAATAATGTGTAGCCAACTAACAGCAATGGATCTGCAAGCACGACAGAGCTTTGCAATAAGAGCTTTTGCATTGGTACACCCTGGGTCTCTCCTAGTGGGACATTCACAGAATCACATGGGGTGGGAAGGGACCTCTGGAGATCATCTAGTCCAACCCCCTGCCAAAGCAGGTCCACCCAGAGCAGGTTGCACAGCATGGAATGGTTAGAGTTGGAAGGGACCTTAAAGATCATCGAGTTCCAACCCCCCTGCCCTGGGCAGGGACACCTCCCACCAGACCAGGTTGCTCCAAGCCCCATCCAGCCTGGCCTTGAACCCCTCCAGGATGGGGCAGCCACAGCTTCTCTGGGCAACCTGTTCCAGTGTCTCACCACCCTCACAGCAAATAATTTCTTCTTAATATCTCATCTGATATCTCATCTTCCAATTTAAAACCATTACCCCTCGTCCTATCACTCCACTCCCTGATCAAGAGTCCCTCCCCATCTCTCCTGTAGCCCCTTCAGATATTGGAAGGCCACTATAAGGTCTCCCCGGAGCCTTCTCTTCTCCAGGCTGAACAACCCCAGCTCTCTCAGCCTGTCTTCCCAGGAGAGGTGCTCCAGCCCTCTCATCATCTTCATGGCCCAGTCAGATAGTCCTAATCAGATAAACAACTGCTTAGGGCATACACCTACCTCTCCTCCACAATTTTTGAAGACATACAGGTGAACATCTGTCCTTTTCCTATATTAAAATTCTGTATTAAAATTCTATAAAGACTTAATTTCTTCACCTTGACTTCAACAGAAAAAAAATGAAGTTAGCATAAAAAGGCAGCAATCGTCGTCTATTCTGCATCCCCATTTTAGCCATCATAGAAGCTTTTGCTTCCTTTGGAAATTCAGTAATTAAGCACTCTAGAATTACATGCTGCATCAAGTGAAATAAAAATACCACAATAGAGTAAGTATGCGACTTGCTTATTTTTTCATTGGAATGAATCCCATTGGAGACCCACAGTGGAAATGGTTTTGCAGTGGATTTAAAGCAAAAGCTGTTTTTCTGATCAAGTTTTATTATCTCTAAGTGAAAGAAGAGAGTTATTTAATACTTTCTTCATGTAAACTTCAAGAACCACCGTTACACTTCTAGGTATTTTATGTGAAGTCAGTACTTTTATTCCCTGCATATTATAACTCTTTTCAGTTTTCTTTTGTGCACGTAACGCAAAGGAAATTCAAAACTGCAGCTTTCAACCAGGTTTTCTTGAACGTGACACTCTGACACTGAAACGGGCATCTGCATGCAGTCTAGTGCAATGCAAAATACATTGGCTTTAACAGATTCACTGGGAAAAATCTCTAAAGCCGCTGCGATCAATTCATTCAAATCATTATCAAGCCAGTAAAGGATTTGGCTAGATTATTAGAATGGAAGCAGAAGAGAACTACCACTTGGATTTAGGTGAGAACACACCATTCAGGAAAAACTCTGCATTCAGTAAGTTTTGCGAAAGACCGTGACACGTCTCTTCCGACAGTCGGAGCGTTTTCCTTCATGCCTACCAAGCTCAGCCAAAATTTTGCCAGTATTAAACTTTGAGCGGTGCCACAGCACCAGACATTTTTAATTAACCACTTATTCCTTGCGAGCAATTTGGCGGAGTGTGAAGAGGGCTCATTTTAACAGCGGCTGAGGTTAGCACGCGCAAGAAGAAAGGCAGCCCCGCATCCAAAAAGAATGAGCAGGTCACTGTAAATACCATCTGCAGGCTTACTGTAAATCATCGCGGTGACAGAAGGCACTGCCGTGCAGCCTGATCAACATCACCGACCAAGCACAGCCAATTATTTTGATATGTTTGTACGACAGATTGCTGTTATTATTCAACATTAGGATGGTTGATGTGGTTGCGTAGGGCTGCCTTCCCCCAAACTTCTTGCTTTGTACTCTGGAAAAAGCATCTCCGCAAACATTAAATGGAGGTGAGAAACAGGGGTGAGGGTTTTCTTTCACTCACGTCACGTAAAGTTCAGCTTCAAGCCACACCTTCTCTTAACTTCTAGCATTCTGGAACTCATCTTGAAATCTATACCAATGATCTTGCGCCATACCTTCAGCACCTTCCATCATCACCAGGGTCTGCAACCTCAACTCAACCAACATCTCTACTTTGCACGACGCGACACTGAACCAAGCTTCCTCCTCCTCCTCAGCTGCAATAACCAAGAGCAAGATCTCCCTTCGCTTCAGGAAAACACGTAACTGTGCTTTGTCAGCTCAAAAAATCTTGATCAACTGCTCAATGCAAAGGGGCCGCAGTAATTCCGGTCACATTTTGTCGCTGCTGGTAGGCCAGCACTGGTGTAAGGTCCAGAGCTTCTGGTCTGGGGGACAGGAGACTTCCACAATGCTTGAAAGACCCTCTTAGACTTGAGGGCCATCCAGCTGTACTTCAAGAGATTCAGCTGTTTTGTTTCTGAAGACATGGGAGATTAGAAACAGTGCACATAAATAAAGGATTTGGGCAGCGATAAGCAGACAATAGAAAGATAGGAAGACTTGGCTACGCAGACTGTCCTGGGGCTGGCAAAGCACAGGACATACCTGTGAAAGTGTGAAGCCTGTAAGAGAGTCCCGAGCGCTAGAGCTGGATTTGCTATTGAGATTTGTGTCATGCCATGTTCATCTTCCATTTCATTTTTCATGGCAACCCATAGGTTTTCATATAATAATGAATTATTGCCCTCAGACACTCACTCTTACACACCACGTTCCCCTCAATGGGAGCCCTGCGAGCTCTGCCACCCACTGCCCATCACTCTGTTGCGAGCAGCCTGAGCTGCCCACTTCTCTTATCCCATCTTTTCTTTAAAAGCAGTGCATCTAATAGCTATTTAGTACTGACACCCCCTACCACCTTGGAAATCTCCAGTGACTCAGTGAATCAGTTAATGATTTGGGAGGACATGCCCGCTGCACCACCCAGCTCTCATTTTCCCTCTTCCATTCCCAATACTCAATTATTTGATTTCCCACATTTCAACTCACTAACCACTTCCTTAGGCTTCTAGCTCAGAAGCAGAATAAAATGCAAATCGTGAGGAAAGTAGCAACCCATTGCTCCAAGGGTGGCCTTTCACTATTCACTAGTTACCCATTCCCCTTCTTCTGACCTTCGTTTCTCTGCCCAAACCTGCTGCTTCAGAGAAGGACCCACCATGTCAGTACCTCAGCCCTCCAGCCGAGCCGTGGCGAAAGCCAGACAGTTTTTAGGACAACCACATCCCAAATCGAAACAAAACATCATATATTTGATTTCTAGATTAAGCGCAGGGATGTACGATGGAATCAATAAAGCCAAAGGGACAAGGGAAGCAAGGTATTCAGAAATACATGGGTCAACCAGTGAATAAATTGGCCTCGTAATGTCAGAAAAAGGTTCCTCGCAAGGCATCCCTGATAAACTGAAATTGCTAGTGATAATCTGTATTATCCCATTTCCCGTAATGGTGCCTTACCCCTAAACACACATCATCCCTTCCTCTGTTACTGATTCATTTTGGGCCATCCTTCTTCTGTACAGGGATGCAAAAAAACACCAACAGGATTAAATCAAGCACCTGCTTTTAAGTAAGCTATTAGTAAAACTCTGGGGAGGCAGGGGTGGGGAGAACAGAATCATAGAATCGTAGAATGGTTAGAGTTGGAAGGGACCTTAAAGATCATGGAGTTCCAACCCCCTACCCTGGGCAGGGACACCTCCCACCAGACCAGGTTGCTCCAAGCCCCATCCAGCCTGGCCTTGAACCCCTCCAGGGATGGGGCAGCCACAGCTTCTCTGGGCAACCCGTTCCAGTGTCTCACCACCTTCACAGCAAAGAATTTCTTTCTGGTATCTGATCTAAATCTCCCCTCTTTCAATTTAAAACCATTACCCCTTGTCCTGTCCTTACATTCCCCAATCAAGAGTCCCTCCTCATCTCTCCTGTAGCCCCTTCAGGTACTGGAAGGCCAGTCTATTTGTACCACAAAAGAAGCTTTTCTTACTCAGTAGCATGCTTACAAGGGCTTTTTCAGCTGAAAAAATGAATCACAGCAGAGCGTATTACTGCTTACTCTCCTTTCAGGGAGTTGGAGAGAGCGAGAAGGTCTCCCCTCAGCCTCCTTTTCTCCAGGCTGAACACCCCCAGCTCCCTCAGCCTCTCCTCACAAGACTTCTTCTCCACACCCCTCACCAGCTCCGTTGCCCTTCTCTGGACCCGCTCCAGCCCCTCAGTGTCTTTTTTGTGGTGAGGGGCCCCAAACTGGACACAGCCCTTGAGGTGGGGCCTCACCAGTGCCCAGGACAGGGGGACGGTCACCTCCCGAGTCCTACTCCCCACGCTGTTCCTGACACAGGCCACAACTACAGGCTTGTAACCACTCCATAACCACAAACTGGACATTTGATATGGAAGCTGCTTGATATAGAAGGACACAAGAGAGAACAGATAGAAATCTGCATCTGTCTGCAGGAAAGATGCATCTCCACTTAATTTCAAGTACAATCCCTTCAGGATACTCATTCAGACTAATCAGATTAGCGTATCTGTAGATTGTCCCATATGATGGATTATCTGAATTTCTTTCTTAAAATTTGCATGAAACATGGTGGCTGGTTTGTCTAGAGGTCAAACAGGTGATTTGATCTGAAAATTCTGATTGCGCTTTGCACAAAAAGGCAAAAAAGTTTGAAGTTCCACTGAAAAGCACCCATTGGCTATAGCTGTCACTCCTCCCAATTAGTAGATTTAGTTAATTGAAAGAGGAACTTCAGCTCTTCAAATATGAAGTTTCTATCTTCCATGAAAAATCCAGTGTTATGCTTTACAACACACATGCCAGCAGTTATAAAAATGCAGGTCAATTAATTAATTTTTTTTAAAAAAGCATACACTTTAAAATGGTTAGCTTATTGAATATTTAAAAAACAATGCCTAAGATCTAAATCTATGAATCAGATATATGTTGATATAAAAATCTAGGACATATGGTTTTGCTGTATTAGTTCTAATGTTTGCTGTATTCTTTAGAAATCACCAGGAGGCCTATCAGATTTGGGGAAAAATCCTGGAAGGGTATTTCTGGCAATAATCAACTTAATTTTCCAGTAGAGAAAAAGGAATGTCGGTATCAACATTCAAGTTAGGCCCATTCTCATCCTACACTATTTAACGAGATTTAATCTATCAATTGTCAAATCAACCAATAAAGTCATTAAAATGAAATACAGGCTCTCTCCACAACAGATGCAAATCACGTCAGGTCACATTAAACGGACTATTAAAAACCTGCAGAAGAAAAATAACACACTGATTGTAAAATCCAGTTTGGTTCTAGACTACTTATCAGCACAGATTAAACAAGTTTAAAAAAAAAACAAACAAACAAAACAATCACCTGCACTGTTTATGTTTAACGATTAGAAATATAACTAGGAAACCCTATGCCTGGGTTGGCTGTTCTTCAGAGTCAAGCTGGTTTCACCAAGGTCACAGAAGGATCTAAATTGATGATTCAAAACAGAAACCAAAAAAATTGTCCTCTTCAAGGAAGGCTGTTTTCTCAGCAGGTTGTCACGATCAGCTCAACTCAGAAAACAGTTGTGTTGTTGTTCTTAACTGATACGGCACACTCAGCCCTCGGACACAACCTGCCTGAACACGCCTTTAGTAAGATTATTAATTTTATACATCTTCTTATTTTTCCCAGAAAATGGTGAATGATGCCTCTCATCCGCCACTTGATCAGTTTTTGGTGGTTTTCCTTTTTTTTTTTGAACTCAGACGCTTTCAGACAGACATGGGAATCCAATTAAAATGCACACAACCACCGTTTCACATTTTTAAAAGCAACGAAAGGTTTTCATTAAAATCTGGGACAGGTAGGATTGTCCTGTCTCCTCAAATTCAATCCAGTGCTGCCAGAGGAAACACGTCAAGAAATACTTCTCCTAAACTTTCTAGCACCCCCTTTAAAATCACACAGGCTGCTTCTGCCGCAACTGCAATCTCCTGGAAGGCTCATTGCTCCAATGAATGACAGTGCACTTCTAATTTGCAGCTTGATTTTATTTGAACAGATCTTAAGTCAAGATTATTTTTTATCTTCTCCAACCCTAAGCCCTCTTTAGCCCCTTTATATATTTATTTTACTTGAATTTCATTAGGCTAAACAGGACAAGCTCTTTTCGCCTTTTCTCACAGAACAGGCATTTTTGGAGCCTGCTCCAGGCTCAGGTCCATGATTTTTGGAGATGGGTTATGGGAGTCGCACATGGTGTTCCAGGGGTGGCTTCGAAACCTTCTACAGTGGCACTAAATGAGGTCCTACTGCTGGCTCCGAGTCCTTCCTTCATCGTAGGATCATCTTTGCTCCTGCTGCTACCCATATTGTGAAGGGACTACACACATCTCCAGTGCCATTAAGACTATACCTTCTCCTGCACGTGCGACTGTGAGCCTGAGCCGTGGTATTTGGAAATTGAGTCTCCTGACCTCGCTTTTATGTCCAAAGTAGGATGCTGACAGGAGGGTTAGCGGGCTTGTCATCCACACTGGAGCTGTCACCCTCTGGTAACGACAGGGATTTTTTGCTTCCACATGCTCCTTCCCATTAGCCAGTGGGCTTTTCCCCAACTTCTACATGGTCCTCGTTCCCAAAAGCTTAAGTCAGGTCTTGTTGTGCCACGAAGTGTAGTAAGACTACATGGTTGGACTAGATGGTCTTAAAGGTCCCTTCCAACCTAGACTATTCTATGATTCTAAGATGCTGACCTTCAATAACCACGCTGTCTTCAAGGCTCAGTTTGACCTCTTCATCTTTCTGGGTTTTCTAGGTAACGGAAGTAGCTCTTACTACACATGGAGACAACCCCCAAATCTACCAGCAGATGTTTTACTGTCTACCAGAACTACATTGAAAATACCATGACTTCTTATTTTTTTCAGAGACTGCACGCTGAAAGATCACCTGCCACCCACCAGTGAGGCGTGCCTGGGGTTTACCATTTCAATAGCATTTTTTCCCCTCCTGCCCAAGAAGGTGAACCCAAATCAGCTGGGTTTGTTTATAGTTTCATCATAAGTGTACAAAGTTATTTCCCATTAACCTCTACTTTTTATTCCTACTCTTCTGATGAGTGCAGGCCTTGAAATATTTCTATTCTGTCCTTGCCTGCCACTTAGCCGTATTTCAGGTAAAGCCGTACAAATCTATTTGCATACCCATAACAATTGGTTTAGTTCTTCTGTTTTGCTGCCGAGGTTCTCGCACATTAGTCAACAAAGCATTTCAGTTACTCGTCACTGACCTCATCCAATTTTCTAGCTGGATTACGTCTGTTGTCCAACCACCGCTCCAATCCACATTAAATGGTGCTTCCCTCCGTTCCACGCTCTAACCCCCAGTTGTGTCTTTATCCTCTACTAAATAAAGCAATCTTATATGCTACGGAGACATAAATAAGCTTATCTAACAACATATTTTGCATTTAAAAGTGACCTGATTTACTGGATGCACGTGGTTGAACTCAGTAGCTAGAGATAATATTGATCGTTTCTCATCACCAAGCCCTTCCGCGCTTTATGAATAGTAGTTCTCATCGTCTCATACCTCATTTTTATTCATACACTGAAAGAGAAAATAAACTATTCTACTTTTTTTTTCAAACCTAAGCATTGAACTGAAGTCAGATGACTACAATAAAATGATAATAATAAAAAAAAATAATCTCTGGGTCTACAGCAAACAACTATAAAAAGCTTCTTTAGCTTACTCTGGCTCCAACTGCTCAGGTAATAACATGGCCAGGTCTGTCTGTTCCCCTTAAACTTCCAGTAACTCATATTTTAAAAAACCTTCTTTATTTATTTTGAATGATTTTAAACTAAACTGAGGATTTATTTTTAAAGTGCCACATTTTCATCTGTTTCATTTTAATTAGGTCTACTTTTCAAGAGAAATGAATGAATTTAGTGAAATACAAGTCCTGTGTTTTTCTCCTTCAAATCAGATTTGTTTGTTTGCTTTAAATTTCTGATAGCAATACAAAAGGTAGCTGCCAAATACTTATTAACCACTGAAAGGTACATAGAGGACACTACGTGTTTCTTGATGATGAGAGGGCTGGAGCACCTCTGCTATGAAGAGAGGGTGAGAGAGCTGGGGTTGTTCAGCCTGGAGAAGAGAACGCTCCAGGGAGACCTTATAGCAGCCTTCCAGTACCTGAAGGGGCTACAGGAGGGATGGGGAGGGACTCTTTGAGTGGAGGGATAGGACGAGGGGTAATGGTTTTAAACTGAAAGAGGGGAGATTTAGATGAGATATTAAGAAGAAATTCTTTGCTGTGAGGGTGGTGAGACACTGGAACAGGTTGCCCAGAGAAGCTGTGGCTGCCCCATCCCTGGAGGGGTTCAAGGCCAGGCTGGATGGGGCTTGGAGCAACCTGGTCTGGTGGGAGGTGTCCCTGCCCAGGGCAGGGGGTTGGAACTCAATCATCTTTAAGGTCCCTTCCAACTCTAACCATTCCACGATTCTAAAGTGGGTGTTCTCAGAAGTGCCTGACAGGCAGACTTTAAAAACCGTATTATCTGCCAACACAGCAACTGGAAGAGACCTCCTCCTCTCTCTCTGTGGTGCAAACCACAGCCAGTACGCTGAGAGCGGAACAAGGACTGAAGAGCAGTTTAAACTCAGTAATTAAAGGCAGAATACGTGCTTGAATCCATAACTGCCTGGGCTGAGGACAAGTTGGCTTGTCCAAACACTCAATGAATTACCAAAAAAAAAAAATGTTTGAAAACTTCTCCATTTCCCTCTCCAAGATTAAGCCAAACATACTGTAACTACAGCCGCTGGAGCGTGCGCGAGTTGATTCCGTTTTTGACAAAAAGAATCCCTTGCAAGGCCCTCCCCTTCAGACCAAACTACACTTGCACAGGGTTCGGTGGGTGCAGAGCTCACAGTAATGGAGCTTTTAAGATGGAAAAACACTTCGAGGAGCTTCAGCCCCCCTCCACCCCTCCCTCCCGTTGTATCCCGTCAGTGGGAGAATAAAATGAGAGCTGAAGTGTGATATCCTCCATTATTGAGCATATAACCTTATTGAAGACAAGATTTTTTTGAATCACTCCAGAGACCTTACATCACGTTCAGCTGTGTAAGAAGCTGTCCATGCCAGATCAGAAAAGAACCCCTGCAGCTACATCAGGTATTGATGAGTACATTTATTTGCTCCAAAACCCTGCAATAAATACAGGATACAGAGCACTTTCTGATGCCTGAACGTGCTCCACTACTGTCCTGGTTAAAATTTCCAGTAAGAAATGTATCTTAAAGTCCTCTCCTGGTTTGAGGTAAGACAGAACCAACTTTCTGTTCAGTAATTTTACATCTCGGCCAGGCCTCTTCTAACTCTCTGAAATTAACGGTGTATTGTGGAGAAAACTGCTCGTTCTCAGAGTGATCAGACCAATGTTTGTGCTTCATGCCAAGGAACGGTGGCCAGAGAGGCTCTTGATTTATCCTTATTGCTCTAACAACCAAGGGCAGCCAGTTTCGGTATTTGCCCTGTTGGAGGGTTGGAAGCAGAAAGAAGCGTAGAGGGGTCCCAAACCGGACCAACAGGGTGTTCCATCCCACCTGCCCCATGCTCAGTGTAAAAGCTGAGGGATCAAAGGGTCAGCTCTTCCTTCAATGGCCAATGTCCAAAGAGGACCCTGTCTGTTCGTCTGCCTTTGATCCCCATCCGTGTGTTCCTGACTCCAGAGCTGGGATCCAGTTCCCATCTTCTTCACAGCTGCAAAAAATGGCGGCAGAACTAGTCTGCTGATGTGTCAGGGAAATTCTTCTATTTCTCTGCAGTTCTCTTTCCTACCCTTTCCCGATGTTACCTTTATTCTTCTCCCTTAAAATGCTTACCTTTTTCTATCTTTTAAAGAGTTTCTCCCTTTTTCTCAGTTTCCATTCCTCATTTTCCTCTCCCCTGACGTTTCATTTTTCTCTCTTAACTCACTTCACCACACAGGGGACCGTTTCCATGTCTAATGATACCTCCCCATCTAGTTGACACAAGGAACTTTTATTATTTTTTTTAATCAAAGACCATCACAGCTCCTTCAAATGAAGGAATCCAACAGGACGCCGGAACTCAAGCTAACTCATGCTGGTCCTGCGACTCGCTGGATTTCACCCCGCACAGTCAGCAAATTAAACCTCCATCCAACCCTCTTGGCTGGGCTCTACCGAGCACGCTCAAGGAATGCAGCGGAATTGAAACAGAAAAACAGAGCTTCAAATGCTTACCGATGACAGGGAAAACAGCAAGAGACCAGAAGAATATTACAGTCAGGAAATACAGAAGAGAAAAATAAAAGGAGAAGATAGCACAAAGGTAAGCGTGAGAAATATTGCAATTTGCCTTCTTCTACTCAGCTGTAGTTAAAGCTGCCAGAACTTGAGTTCCTTCATTCCCCTCCACCCCCCAGCAATGATATTGCTCTGTCACTAGTGGCCTTCTTTCAAAAATTACATCTTAAGTTAAATTTCCCTCTGGTATATGTGAATGCAACTTTTATAATCCGGTACTACTTACGTGTGCAGCTACAAAAACAAATCTTCTATTTTGCATGTTTTTGACAAAATCAAAATTCAGTAAGGAAAAACAACTGTCTGTGCTCCTGAAGCCGCACTTGACTTTTCCTGTCAGACTCCACCTCTGTCTTGTTTGACATCAAAACTCCAAATAACCTTAAACTTCCATGGTTAAGTTAATTAATACAGGCGAGTTGAAATTTGGCATTTAGCTCATCCTTGACATCCTCATCACTGACAAGCTACAAAAGCATTTAACTTTTCTGCCTGAACAACACGCGTCACGTTGTCTTTGTTTTCCACTCAGAGGCTTGTAGAGCACCCATCCATCTGCATGAACACAAAGAGACCAAACCTAACCTTCTGGCATCTGGATTATCATCCTTGAGGCTTTGCAATTGCATTGCCGTGAGAGAAGCGTAAGCACCATGAGGGCAACATTATGGTAAGTGAACACATGGCAGCCCTGGATCATGTATCCCAATCGATTGTGCCTTTTTAAGTTGATAGTTACGTCAAAGACACAGAAGTTTATGGTGGCCTTGGTGAATCTGCCTCTAGAGTTTGGAGGTCAGGGAGAACGAGCCTGAGTAGACCACAGACTCCTTTTAACGTGAGGGAATGCACTCACCAAAATGCTCGCTACAGGTCCCTGGGAGCACGTCAGAAGCATCCCTCCTCTTCCTCTCCAGCCCCCCGTGGAATAACTCCTAAAATATGATTTTTATTAAAAGTAGGTAGCATTGTTCACACATTAATATGTGAAATCGAAGCGTTTCCAGAGTAAAACACAGCAGCGGCTGGTACGGGAGGAATCCACTCCATCCCTGACTCCCTGAACAATATTGCTTGTGAAAGCCACGGGGAGGATGGAGTGGAGTGAAGATTCCACGGCCAAGCTCTGTGATTACACAGCAGATCTGGGAAGAAGGTGATCCTGTGGAACTGATAAGCAGCATGCCTGCTACCCTGAGCCAACAGTCTGTCAAAGTTTGATGAAATGCTGTCCTTTGGGCGAACTTTGCTCATTCTAATGTCATTCTAATACCAAAACACACCTCCGGCCCGAAGGCTGCCCGCCCCCAAGGTGCGACCACCCCTCCTTGAGTCTGAGCCCTCAATTTTTCATAAACTCTACCTTTAAATGCGAGGCGAGAGAATTTTACACCAATCATAACAAAAGTATTTATGACTAGAGTCACTCAGACTCCACCTTGAAGGTAAAAAATAGTATAAAAATAGCCCAAGAAAGGGGGAATGCTAGGGAAGATACCATCGTGNCCAAGGAACAGGCAACAAGACAAGAGGAAATGGCCTCAAGTTGCATCAGGGGAGGGTCAGATTGGAGATGAGGAACAATGTTTCCACGGAAAGGGTTCTTAAGCCTTGGAATGGGCTGCCCAGGGAAGGGGTTGAGGCCCCATCCCTGGAGGGATTGAAAAGCCGGGTTGACATGGTCCTCGGGAATATGGTTTAGAGATTTTTATTTATTTTTTTTTGTCAGAGTTAGGTTGATGGTTGGACAAGATGATCTTTAAGGTCCCTTCCAACCCAGATGATTCTATGATTCTATTCTGTTTTTCTTGGTTAATGATCAGGTTTGTGTTCCTGTTGTTCATAGAATGGTTAGAGTTGGAAGGGACCTTAAAGATCATGGAGTTCCAACCCCCCTGCCCTGAGCAGGGACACCTCCCACCAGACCAGGTTGCTCCAAGCCCTGTCCAGCCCGGCCTTGACCACCTTTGTCTAGCTTTGGCTCCCTGACGGGCTCTCCCACAACAGAACGAAGCTTACAAATCCCATAGAGCGTTCGGGCTGAACTTGGGAGTTTGCAGTGACGTTTGATGAGCCGCGAGGTTGTGGGTTCCGCAGCTTCATTAGAAACTGTTCTAATTAGCAGTCCGTAGGCACGGGCACCGAGCTTTGTGCTCCAGGAACAATTTTCTCTTAAATTCTCTAAAAGGAGAAGATGGATGTATAAATCCCACTCACATCTAAAAAGACCTATCATCTGAGCCTTCAACTGCTAGTACCATATTAAAGCTGTCTCTCTGGTGTGAAGAGGCTTAATCACAAAACAACTCCGTTCAATTCCCTTCTCCAGATTAAGCTGTCATTGTTTAAAACACCTTTTTTTTTATTTATTTTTTTTGTTCCTTGCACTGGAAACTAAGTTAATCCAATACGTTTCTACTTTTTAAACTTTTCTGTTATTTTCTCCACCACAGGCTGATAGATCAGAGTAATGACCCCTTCCAGAGATTAACACCTGATTAAATTTTTTAAAACTCTTGGAAGCAACTCAAACCTCTATTGCAATATAGATTCTACCCTTTCCCCTCCTCGGGCCATAACCAATGAAAGGGAGGAATAAATCTCATACCGCAACATAATATTAAACTGAAATTGGATGCAAGACTGAAATACCACCCGCATAATTTTTGTTATATAGCGCACTGTTTTCTTGCATATTCTACTGCCAGGCAGCTGAGCTTCAGCTAAGGCCCTTCTGAGAAAGAAAGAAAACAACTCGTAACCTGCAAACTGTCATTTCAAACCTAAGCAAAAGAAAGACAAACCACCTCTAATAAAAGTTTGATCTCTTCATTTCTCTATGCTGTCTCCCAAAGCTCCATAACAAGCAGAAAAATGCTGCAAAGGAAAATGGAGTAGCAGTTTTGGGGTGGTTTTTTTTTCCCGGAATGAGAACTTGGTCAAATTGCATTCTCTATCCTTCCAGATAAATTAGGACTTGACTCGGGTCCTAATAAACATACACAGTGACTCTCAATGACCTCAGAAACTTGCTGAATCTCAACGATACTATACTGATCTCACAACACAAGTAGGACTTGGCCGTTTCTTCGGGAAACAGGAGCGATGTGCAACTCCGGGATATAACACAAAGAACGCACAGCGCTTAAAAAAATGCGGGGCTGTATAACTGAATTTGTGGGGTTGTTTGGTTTGGTTTTTTTCCCACAAATCTCATCTGCATTTAAACAGATATATTGTTTTCTGGAAACTGCTACCTTGGTGAAAGCATAAAGAGTGATATTAAGAACTGGACAGAGGCTTTGTTTTTCACCGGCACGGAAGAAGAGCACTGTGTAAGCCCAGAGTCCCAAAATCCTCCGCTTTATGGAAGATTCTTTTCAACAGGACTTCCCAGCTATTATACATACATTAACTCAGCAGGACACAAAACATCTGTACATCACTTTAGGCCGTAAATTTGATGGCAGATGCAACATTCCATTGGTTTAGCTCTGCACGCACACGTACCTACGAAGATGCTACGTGCAATCATACTCATACAACCAGAACGGGAGTGAAAAGGTGGTGGAAGTGTGTTCATCCACCCTTCACGCCAATATAAAAATTCAGGAGAATCAAACACAACTATCAAAAGTCAAGCTCAAAACCAAAATCCAAAAAGGCAGATACTCTCCCTCAGTGAACACTTCAACTGGGGAACATTCTGCCACAGGTTTTTTGTGGACACCTACGTAGTTCGAAGAAAAATGTGTAAACCAATTTTGGGGGAAAAAACATCAATCTATGAAGCAACTAAACCCAAAGATACCACTTCTGACTTAGGAAATCCTTAAGCATTATTATATTACTGGGAGATGAAAAAGCACATCAAAGAAGCATCGCTGTGCACGAATATGCTTCCAAAGGTATTCTGCACCAGCCCAGTGGAGATCAGATACCGGCCAAATGAACCCAGCCCGACCCGGTGTGACTGTCTGTCATGTCTACCTTCAGAAAAGCGCCACCGAGCACAGTACCTCTTACAAATGTCTGACATCTCTGGAATATTATTTCACTTGGCGTGAGTAAGAAATGAAGGTAACCTGAATCACCCACACAACTCACTTGGAAACATGATCTTGACAAGATCTCTGATCTTTGACATACTGTTGGAAACGTCTTATGAAAGTTCCCCTTGAACAATCACACGACAAAGAAATACAGAAAGCTTCCAGTCCAAAATCCTAAATGGCATATAGAGGCATATACAGTTTGAACTATTAATAACAGGACCATCCTGTAACACCCTATAAATCATTTTAACTTGGTGAACCTCTATCTATATTAAGATGCTGAGGCTCTTTCAATGAATGAGTATCAATAGAAAAAAAATGCCAATGTGTCCAGTTTTGGCCCCCTCACCACAAAAAAGACCTTGAGGGGCTGGAGCGGGTCCAGAGAAGGGCAATGGAGCTGGTGAGGGGTGTGGAGAAGAAGTCTTGTGAGGAGAGGCTGAGGGAGCTGGGGGTGTTCAGCCTGGAGAAAAGGAGGCTGAGGGGAGACCTTCTGGCTCTCTCCAACTCCCTGAAAGGAGGGTGTAGCCAGGGGGGGCCGGTCTCTTCTCCCAAGGAACGGGCAACAAGACAAGAGGAAATGGCCTCAAGTTGCACCAGGGGAGGTTCAGGTTGGAGATGAGGAACAATGTTTCCACAGAAAGGGTTCTTAAGCCTTGGAATGGGCTGCCCAGGGAAGGGGTTGAGGCCCCATCCCTGGAGGGATTGAAAAGCCGGGTTGACCTAGTGCTTAGAGACATGGTTTAGTGATGGGTTTTATCAGAGTGAGGCTGATGGTTGGACTGGATGATCTGAAAGGTCCCTTCCAACCCAGACAATTCTATCATTCTACAGTTCTAAGTACAGGCAGCACCAGGCACCCCCAACACGTCAGAAGCTGAACTGAGGTACGCACAGGGCTTTTTACAGTTGTCAGAGACATCTTCAGCAGGACACATAAAACAAGGGATTGCCTCAAGGTTTAAGTGGTGATCGTCAAGTAGGAGCAGCCTGTTCAACTGCAACACTGAACTGTTTCAGATCCACCCGCACAACTTCTGCAGCTCCTTCTGAAACCTTAAAAGCTCTCATAAAGGAATCAGGCCCTAATGAACCGTGTTTTCTTAGAAAAATGTGCAGTCCTAACAAGAATGCTTTAAATGAGTCAAACTTCTTAATATTTACAGTCTCATCCTGTATTGTAAGATAGGTTTAGAAAAAATACTAACATGTAGGGATAAAAGGCAAATTAAAATAGTCAGAGGAAAAAATGGTTTGTTGTACGTATTTAAATTATAATAATATAACTGAGGGAAACCAATTAACATTGTGACTTCCCCAAATTTTTAAAAATTCTGGCCTCAGAAAGCAAGCAGGGAACACTAGCCTCAAACACGCAGTTTAGCCAGAAAGTTTAGAAGTTAGAGATACACAAGCTCGACTTCACTACTACAAATACACTTTGTAAATCTAATTATAGGTGCATCATCGTAGAGCAAAAAGACAATACCCACACCACACCTATTAAGCATTTCTACAGCCCCGATAACCATTAAACCCTAGAAATGTAATAGAAAAAGGAAAGGGAAAGTGCTACAGCTGCAGAACTGCCTGCGAAAATGAGCAGCTCTATGGGGTTTAAAAAGAAAAGATAATAGGAAAAAAACAGCGGACTTGTAAATAAGTTCATAGCATTTAATTACAGATCTGAAGCAGAGCCTACTAAGTCTACAGAAGCCTTTCAAGGCCCATGAAGTTTACTTAGTGGAGAAGCCCAACCGGATTTTTAATAAATAGCACAATCAGGATTTCAAAAGGCACTGGATTCAACCTTCTGCTTCCAGGCGCAGGTAGAGACTTGGTATCATTTCAGATAACGTCTTTGGTCTCAGAACTTCAGAAACTGAGCCTTGTTTGAGGCATAACGATACAAATGGCTGCTTTAAGTTCAAAGTAATATTCAAAAGGTTGCAATAATAGAAACTTTGAGTTAAAACCAGAGCCGGATGCAACTGCAATGACAGAAATATCACCACAAGCCCTCCCTGCTTCGTGCAGTGTCACTTAAGGCTCCACAGAGGAAGGCTGACACCGCATCTATTACGGGATCATACGAACACTGCATATTCTTCATCAAGGTACAAAAACTCCTCTCGATATCTGTTTTAACAATGACAGCAAATATACAGAATAAAGAACATTGAATTGTTATTCTTTACCCTTTGTTTATAGTGCAATATGTTTTAAAAAGGAAAATTTGAACGTGAGGTTCCATTCCCAGTCGTGCTGAGGTTTTATCCAGTTTTAATGTTATTTAGCTTTTTAAGAAATGGGAGAAATCATTAGTAATTTTTTTAATATAAAGAATAAAGGACTCCAAGTACCTACTTGACAAGCCAATGAGGCAAAACCAAGACTGCAGCAAATAACAAGTAAAGCTGAATAACCTATGACACGTGCTTGCTTGTTATCTACAAGAGCATCACGCGCCTAACCCATCACTTACACATCCCACTCAGAAGCCCATTACAGGATTACTTTCCAACACAACTGAAAAAACAGTCCTTTTGCCTTTAGATCTCTTCCCTAACCGTGGCGTGCCACACCTAACGGAGATAAAATGGATTAGGAAACAATTCTTCATGGAAAGAGTGGTCAGACACTGGAACAGGCTGCCCAGGGAGGTGGTTGAGTCCCCGTCCCTGAATGTGTTTCAGAGCCGTTTAGATGTGGTGTTGGGGGATATGGTGTAGGGGAGAACTTTGGAGAGTGGGGTTGATGGTTGGGCTGGATGATCCCAAGGGTCTCTTCTAACCTGAATGATTCTATGATTTATTTGCTTCACGCCTATGAACTTCATTTAAATAAGGATCCCCAACATGATGGCGAGAATCCTCCTTAAGGGAAAATGGAATCATCTGTCATGTAATCCTTGCTCAAATAAAAAACATCAGAGGAATTGGCTTAAAGATATCCCTTCCAGTAAACCCCTTTGGCTTCAGCAATCTGTATGCCATTTAATGGCACGTATCTACTCTTGCTTTCATCACTGAAATGAGGTAGAAAACCTCTGAGTTCAGCAGCAACATCCTGGCATGAAGCTGGTGTGATGGGGGAGTGAGGTCTGTTGTTGTTTTGTGACAATGATACAACTCCTTATAGAGCGTGCTTTACTGAACCATAATTAGTTTCACACACTGAGTTTAATACTCCCCCTTCTTACTCAGCACTACATGAGACTGTTTGACACAAACACTTGAAAATGGGTATATTTTATAACTCAATCATTAACATCCATAAGCTTTGCTAGGAAAAAGTAACTCTTCTTAACGAGTGGGGTGCTATCTCCAGATAGACCAAAAGTCATGTTCTGTCAATATGAGGAGCTTTCATTAAAATTAAAACAAAAAAAAAAAAACCAAAAAAAAAAAAAGAGAGATAGCTTTAGCACTCTGTTGTAAATGTAAAACTTAAGGGAACTATAAAGCACGTTTATGCACCATCCCTGGAGGGATTTAAAAGATGGGCTGACATAGTGGTTAGAGACACAGTTTAGTGATGTGGGTGTGTTTTATTTTTTGATGTGGGGTTTTATTTTTTGAGGGTTTTTTTGAGGTTTTTTTTCAGGGTTAGGTTGATGGTTGGACTAGATGATCTTAAATGTTCCTTCCAACCTAGACAATTCTATGATTTTACTTTCACTCCCTAAGCTGTAACCTAAAGGTTCCCGAGCGTTTTACTTGAGCGGTTCTCCCAAGACGGACTGCCATCACACGCTTCTCCCTTCTAAACAACGAAGCAGGATATGGAAACCCCTCCCTCAGCGCTCAGCGAAGGACTGAAACCCAGCCCTATACTCTCCTACAGCCCTCCCCTCACCATTTTAAACCTTTTGTCCTAACCAGGGAAAATTTGAGGCAAATTTCGGCCTCACACGCATTGAATTAGCGGCAGACGTATCGGAGACCTCTAGGTCTCACAGGGATCAAACATCTACTGCTCTTGCAAGTGCAGCCTGCCACAAAGGCCAGCTGGCACACCGAGGCAAACTCTGAATTTACAGAAACCTGCTGCCCAAGATTTAAGCGTAAAGCACAAAAAGCAGGAAAGCCTAGGCAGGCAAGCAGGTGAAGTGTTAAATGCCAAATAGTCAGCTAAAAAGCAGAATTTTAAGCCCTAAGACGTAAGAAATGCGAGTTGACAATTATGTTGCTCACGAGAAGCATGGTGGCTACACTGGGAATAAATTTAAGGTATGCAGGGATTTGTCCAAAAACCCATTAAGGAGGGCACTCCCTTAGCGAAGCACAGGAGTAGTCGGAGCGTAATTCAGTGCTTCAGTGGGTGATGAAAGAGACAGATGTCTCCATCTGCAGCTCCCTGCTAAAAAAAGCTGAAGTTGTACCCTGCAAAAATCACACAGAAAAACTCTCTCCAGCAAGCCTGTGGGTGCCAGCCACGCGGGAATCACGGGAGGTTAAATCTTTATCGCTCCGTGTTTCGCTCAGCTGAAGTCATTGCAGAATTTTTCAGGAAGTTTTATCCTAGTTTCTAGTTGCTGTCTGTCGTGGTTTCAGCCGAATTTAACAAAAGCAGACTGACAGATTTCTTGAGCTGGTGTTACAAAACCTCAGGTTACATGGGATTCGGGCAGTTCTGTTTGTTTTAAGCATTAGTACAGCGCCAGGCAGAGCTTGGAAGGCGCTTCACAACTGAAGCCTCAAGGAAACCAATGGAGCCAGAATCACTTAATGACCAAGGGGGGCACTAATGGGTTGGATCCTACAACGCTCCAACACACACAAACCCAAGGAAGAGATTTAATTTACCTTGACCTTGTAGTACTCCTTGACTTCAGGCCGAATGGAATCAAAATCACCAGAGATGTAATCGGGCAAGAAGCTGAAAGGAAAGCAACGAGCAGTGAGATGAAAAATTAATCCATCTTACTACATTTAATATTTATTTGCTCAAGAGCACTAAGGGGTACAAGCATTAATCCCTCAAGGGAATAGGAGTTAGTTAAAAGCATGTTAAAACAAGAGTTGACATGAGGTGATGCAAAATAAGGTAACAGACGAACTGTAAAACTGTGTAAAATCTGGTGTCCCTTCTGTGCAGAGGGAGCTACACATTGCTCAGATACTTCTACATCTCCCTGGGTCAGGAAGGCAAAACTCAAACCTACATGGTTCCAGAAAGACAACCTTCAAACACCTTTCAAATGTATCATTTAGTCAGCAAAGTATTTGAAAAAAACATATCTGAGGGCTGTGCATCAAGGCTCAGAGGATATTGTTTGTCAGAAGATGATGATGATGCTTCTTGGACAGCTGCTATGCCACAAATGTTCCAAAGATGGGTATTTTAGTTCTTACTGATGTCATCCTGTTTCTGCTCTTCTCCTTGATTATTAAAAATACTCCCCCAAAGTACGGAAGCCAAATGCTCAATGGATGTACACAATGTGTGTGAACTTGATTTCATATCCCAGCTGTCATTTGGAGAGTAATACTGCAGCAGGGCACCTAGAAATTGTAATATTGTGATATTTATCTCAACTTGCTTCTTGTTTTTTAATTGCAGATTAATTGCTTAAAAATATTCAGTGCATAAATTCTTACCAAATTCGTGATGGAACTTCAACTGAGCTACAGAAAGAACAGCTTAAGAATATTTTTGGGGAAAAAAACCCCAACAAACACACACGAAAAATACAGCTTTCCATCGTGCACAATTTGTGGAGTTCTAAGCAGCAGCTAAGATGACAGGTGAAAACACTACCACTGTTGCAACAGATAAAGCTGAACTGAGTTTTGAAATTAAAGCTGCGATTTCGGTGTTTTCTAATGAGTTAAATACATAGCTCCTCTTCTCCAGGGTTACTACTCTTGACGAGGGGTATGAGAGTCCACCAGCAGATCAGCTGACAGCTCAAGCTAAGCTACGAGGAATTGGGCAAAGCACAGCGGGACATGTTTCTCTTCCACGTGATTTTAGAAGAACACAGCAGGTTCTGCAAAACTCCCCACCATCGGTAAAACTTATAAAAATCTTGCGTTCTGGCTCTGTTCAAAGATTTTGAAAGAGCGGCATGGGAACTGGCCACCGATTTTCTTTGAAAACTGAAAGCTGCTTCAGCAGAAGCTGGGAAGTACAGTTCACAGAATCACAGCACCTTCATGGTTGGAGAGGACCTCTGAGATCACCGAGTCCAACCATACACACACACAAAAGACCCCCACAATCTCGGGCACTAGAGCATGCCCTGAAGAGCCATGTCTACACGTTTCTTAAATCCCTCCAGGGATGGTGACTCCACCACCTCCCTGGGCAGGCTGTTCCAGGGCCTGACCACCCTCTCAGCAAAGTCATTCTTCCCAATATCTAATCTAAACCTCCCCTGCCCCAACTTCAGACCATTTCCTCTGCTCCTGTCATTATTCCCTTGGGAGAAGAGGCCAACCCCCACCTCTCTACAACCTCCTTTCAGGGAGCTGTAGAGGGCAATGAGGTCCCCCCTCAGCCTCCTCTTCTCCAAACTAAACATGCCCAGTTCCCTCAGCCTCTCCTTGTATGACTTCTTCTCCAGACCTCTCCCCAGCTTGGTGGCTCTCCTCTGGACATTCTCCAGCACCTCAATGTCCTTCCTGTGGTGAGGGGCCCAGAACTGGACACAGCCCTTGAGGTGAGGCCAGTTGTTGGGAGTTAGTTCACATGCAGCCATGCCCTCCCAAACGCGCTGCTCTGCTCTCTCCCAGGACTAAGGCTGTTTTATAAAAGGATTCGTTCTAAAGATGACCTCTCCCGAAGCGGTGCTCCCACACGCACAGCGGGGGGGGAAGAAAGGCAGTCCCTTCTGCGCTGGGTTTTATCGAGGACACGGAAACCAACCAGAAGAAACGCAAATGCCTCAGTGCCCAAGTCAGCGCAGTTCAAAGCCAGCGAAATCTAAACACAAAATTAGATTTACTCCTTCAGCGCAGAAACTGACCTTTTCCACGTACAAACAAAATCCCACATTTTCAAAATTTAAATTTTAAATTGCTGCCTTTTTACCTTTCCGCAAGTTTTCCTATGAAATTTTTCCTGAATACAACAAGACTGAAAACAAAAAAACCCAAACCTACAGGCCATCTCTTTCCAGTTGTTATTTTCCTTTCATTTTTTTCCTGATTGAAACAAAGCCATTAAAAATAAACTCGCTCTGGGCTTCACAACAGCATCTCCTGATGGACGCCCTGGATGTGTCCTGTCCCAGCAGGTCGGGCAGGAAGAAGAACAGCCAGTTGCCATGGGAAGCCAACTTGGTGTGACACCCACACCCCCGCTGACGACAAAGCCCACGTCTTCAGGTTATCTTACTGAAATGTGGCACATAAATCCAAAAGTGTCTTTGCCATTTTGTTCTCTACATACCTACAGGCCGCAGTGCTTCTAAATAATCAGTCATTTCCCCTGAGTGCTTCAAGAGGCGTAACTGGGAGCAGAATTTGCCAAAAAAAGCACCTTCTCCGTATCAAACGCTTCTTCCCAGCTTTTGCCCTCATCCAAAGTAAAACCATTGCCATGCCAGAAGTTAGCTGGAGTTCTGTCTGAATTTTTATGACCAAAAGAAACAAGAAATTGGGTTGCACCTCCCGCCGGCTCTGCCAGGGCCTGTGGGGGTCTCCTCTGCCAGGAAGCACTAGTTCCATTTTCAAAACATCCTCTCTAAATGGTTCATCTCCAGCCACCTCAAAGCCAGAAATGACTAACAGAGGGTTAGCAATCATGGCTGGGAGCTTCAAAGTTTCAAAAAGCGTAAGCCCTGCATTAATGAACACGGCCTTCTCCTAGAACAGCATCAATTCTTTCTTCTTCTCTTCTCCTTCCCTTCGGCAAACACCAGGGAAAAAAGGAAAATACATAAAGGCACTCTTGACGAATTAAAACAAATATTTCTCTCGTGAGTAAATCTCGGTTTGCACCGTCTGCTTCACAAACATAAAACTTTACAGCTTTGTCTTCAGAGGGTGGCTGCTCTTTGTAATCCATGGGCTACGCAAGCCAACAAAAACAGGGCAACCTTCAGCCATGAGTCAAAAGCTGCGTTTGACTCGGTCCTCTTGAGATCTGCGGAACAAGTTGCCTGACTCGGGTGAGCAGAATTTAGTCAAAGCTCTGCTCTTCTCCAATTAACATCAGCGAAGAAGAGTATGGAGAATTGTCCTAGACTGACCAACCTCAGAGAAGGTCAGCACCAGCTGACATAGAAAAAGGGGAAATATTGGGGAAAAAAACCAGCATACTAAAGTAATTTAAGAATATTTTGTAATAATTTCACCTGTTTGCTTTGGTATACTTTTGTATTGATTCCAGAGCACAGAACAGTCCAGGAGAAGAGGCTCTGGAGAATCTCATATCAAGCTTACTGCTACGTGAGGGGAAGAAATGATGCCAGGAAAAAAAGTAACAAGGCAGGCCCCTCCATAAAATTAAAACCAGCAGCCCTTATTCAAAGTAGGGATTAAAATCAGGTATTATATTCGTCTAACCCATGCTTTCCTACCCTCTGACCTCAAATTCATGAATAATTCTTATTCTGTAGCATAACTGCATTCAGGATGACGTATATTTCAGTGACATATATGGCACATACCCTTTAGTGGAGGAGGTTATCTTTTTGCCCATGATGGCAAAAGATCTCTTTAATTCCTTTTCAGAGTGCAATTTAAAATTTTAATTTCTAAACAGCCCAGATGACGCAGCCTACTGAATTTCAGAACCCTGTTTCACTAGTCTCATTAGCTATTAATTATCACTATGCAAATAAGGTCATGACCACCTCGACTGCCTTGATTCTCTGCTGCTTTATGCTGACATTTATCAACAGTGACTCAACTCCATAATCCTAACAGGACCGAAGGTATAAAACTCATGAGATCAGCTTAGTCCATCAAGCCTTTTCTAGAGCTTTCAAGCAGCATAATGCCAGGAACTGAGCAACAAAAAACCCCTCAGAGGCTTTGGGCCAGCCAGTTGGATTTTCTTTTCACTCTTCATTCTCTTCCCTTTTTGTGGAGGTTGGGTTTTTTTTGTTTGTTTGTTTGATTGGGGTGGATTTTTTTTGTTCTAATCAGGGCATTTTAGAGCCATACGGCACCCATCTAAAATGAATGTGGAGTCAGGAGGGCCAGGAGACTGGCCATAGCGACTGCTTATTTTTCATCTATTTAACTTAAAATAACAACCAACCAACCAAAAAAACCCCAACAAAACCAAAAAACCCCAAATCAAAACCACAGAGTTTCAATATAAAGAATCACAGAATGATATGGGGTTGGAAGGGACCCCTGGAGATCATCTAGTCCAACCCCCTGCCAAAGCAGGGCCACCCAGAGCAGGTCCCACAGGAACGTGTCCAGGTGGGTTTGAATGTCTCCAGAGAAGGAGACTCCACCACCTCCCTGGGCAGCCTCTGCCAGGGCTCTGCCACCCTCACAGCAAAGAAGTTCCTCCTCATGTTTAGGTGGAACTTCTTATGTTCAAGTTTGTGCCTGTTCATTCAAATATGAAACCTTTAAACGTTAAGCTAGCTTATCAAGAAAAAACTGCACTATTTCTCAGGAGTTTTGAGATGGATCCCAGCTAGGGGATTTATCCAAACTGGATAAAGGCTGGATGTTGAGTGAACAGTTTTATGAACTCCCAGGACAATGGGCTGGAGAGCAGGGAAAAAAGATTCCAACAAGTTTGCCATAGTTTCAAGATACATTAATGAAATTTTAGCCACCAGTACCGACTGTGTAATCAACTCTTCCCACAGACACAGATTACAAAATAAATAGAAGCTATGAAAATTCTGAGGTTCTAACACAAAGTGAGCACGACTCTGCATTTTGCCTCCAAGGAAGCCACCTAACAGACACAGCTTAATTCAAGAAACAGTTTTATTTTAAGATATTCAGCACTACTGAACAGCATGTTAAATTTAAACCATCAGAATACCTGGTTCTTTATTCACTGACTTTAAGAATTCATTGTGGAGTGGGAAATATGCCTTTGTACGCAATTATGAAAAAGGAAAGAAAAACCCCACCACATCACCCTTTAGCAGTTTAGAATAAAAAAAAATAATGTGCTGCCTCCTTAAATAAATAGCTCTGGCATAACTGTTCAGTTCTATCATTAATTCAAAGTTACAGTTTCTTAGTACTATTGACTTGTCTTGTGATGTACCTCCTTTAGCACATAATTGCCTGCAATTAACCTTTTTTAAACAAATGTTAACATCAGAGACATGAACTTTTAAAGGCAGTATCTGCGGTACCCTTTTCTTCCTTCACTTACAGCGCAGAACACAATCCCACACAGACAAGCCACACGTGCCCCAGCTAGACCATTCCAGGGCACAGGGTGGGTTCCCTATGCATTTTTTTTCCAGTACTAAAAATAAATTTCAAAACCTTTTACCCCAGACGAAGGGACACACACAAGCTACTTCCCAACAGATAAAATACATTGGAGACAAAATGCTGCAGACTTAACATGAAGTCAATGAAGTCAGTTTTGACTTGCATAAGCATCTAGTAGTTGGATACACAGAAGATAAAGCACTCTAGTATTACTTCAGGATAAATATTAAAATCACAGTTTAACCAAAAAACCCCAACAAATAAAAATTAATGCCCCGAAATCTACATCGCTAATTGTTAAGATGCACTTTGAACTTGAACTCCTGACTGACGGTCTTGGCTAGAAGGGTGAGTGAGGGCTGCTCTCATCAGAGAGGTGTTAAGTCTTTTTAAATCTGTCAAAACTATCCTGTTAAAAAGACACTTTGATCTTCACAGCAGTTAACTCCCAGAGACAGGTACAGCACAAGTAGATGCCATTTATATGTTGTCTCAAAGCAGCATACTCGGATGCCCCATCTAGCTGTACAGAGAAGAGTTCCCAGGGAAAGGAGAAATGTCATATCGTGAGATATATTCAGAATTAATGTCTATTCAGTCTATAAATACCTTCCTGCAAGGTTACCAAAAGTAATTGCAGAGGATTACGTGCTAAAGAAGCTACATCACAAGAAAAGTCACACCTGAAGCTCAGAAGCCAAACACCAAATACCAATACAATTAGTAAAATACAGACTGGCCATAAGACAGCGCTTTGTTTTGGTTCAGCTTGAACAGATCACACTAAGAATTCCATAACTTATTACTCCAGGCCTTTAAAAAACAGCTAAAGAACAGTCCTTACCTCTTCCACTCTCCACTTCCAAATCAAGACTCTCCTGAAGTCAGCGAGCTTACTCTACTGACTCGATGGTTCACAGCACTGCTATTTCAATCCACAATATCCACGATACATCATTATCGTGATGAACGTGACCGTCCCCCTGTCCTGGGC